>ML675601.1:10564285-10718756 GCA_007922155.1 Mesoclemmys tuberculata
CTCTCCCTCTCCCTCTCCCTCTCCCTCTCCCTCTCCCTCTCCCTCTCTCCCTTCCTTCCTTCCTTCAATGGAATCCAAAGCTTAACTTGTGCTTTCATTTAAAGCATCCCTTCCTTCTTTCTCCTTTTATTTTTTGTCTCTGCAGGTTGATTTTAATGAAAAGTAGAATGGGAGCTGGGTGAGCACAAATATTTTTCTATGAATATTGATTTGAATTAAAAATGAATTTGCTTTGGTCCTATTTGCCCTCTTCTCTGTTATGTGAATATTTGAGCAACTGAGTTCTAGTGCCAAAATATTCACAGAAAGTAAATTTTCTGTTCTATTGTCCCATGTGTGAATATTTGGGTCTGAAGTGATCCTTATTTATCATATCTGGTTTTAGGATCCAGTCCTGTCATCCTTTATACATGTGAGCAAAGTTACTCATGTGAGCAGGCCTGTCGGCTTTTATTGAATTACCAGCCTGAGTAAAGTTAATTATGAATGTAATTGTGTGCAGCAACAGCCCCTCGTACTGGAAGTAATTTGAGTTGATAAAAGATTATCTCACCCACCTTGTCTCTGTAATATCCTGGGACCAACACAGCTACAGCACTGCATAGTCAAATATATATCTCCTTCTAAATTGATGCAGACACAGCCCCTACTAAAATACTAGAGTTCCTACAAGAAATCAGCTCTTGGATGAGGAAGAGCTAGCTCAAGCTGGACCTAGATAAGGTTAGAGATGCCTAGATGGAAAAAAGAAACTTCAGAACTGGCAGAGATATTGTCTTTACCTTGTCTTGAGGTGTTGGAGACTCCTTGACATCCATGAGGGGCTTCCCTATTGCTATTGATTTTATCTGGAAGTGACTCTGATACTAAGCTATTAGGTGGCAGTATAAAACCCTAAGACAGACACATGCAGTGTGGTCTATGCATTTAAGATGAGTCATGTTTGCTCCAGTTGTTGTGGGTTGTTTTTCATTGCTGTTGAAGACCTGGAAATGAGGTGTAATAATTTTAAGGGCAAGCACTATCATTCTCCTTCTACTATGTCAGAGAACTTGCTTGCCATCACAGCATAACAGTAGAAAGTGACAGGGTTTAGTTTCTATTTATTCAGGAGAAAAATAAAACTCCCTTTTTCCCTCAGTCCACATAAAGACCTGAAGATCACACTGCAACTCAGTGTTCCTTCCTACTTTCCAAAGTTGCATTATTAAATCATGACAATTATAATTCAAACAATATGGCTGAGTTTTTCACAGTACTGTAGTACGTTTAGCAATGCATCTTCCATTGAAATAGCCAAGATATGTGACTGAATCCCCTGCACTTCTCTGCAGATCTTAGCCAACAATTTAAGGCCTAAATCCTAGAGAATAAAGCATATGAGAAGCTTGGCACATTGTGTGTAGTCCCATGCACCTCATCAAGCAGAATGCAAAGTTTATTACATACTGAATATTTCTTACCTCCTTATAACCACAAACGTCTATTGTATTTTTCATAAATATTATTTTATTATATTGTTGCTCTTTTGCTAAAGGGTAGATGGTGTTCAGATCTTGTAGATTTTTCCCTCTGGCGGAGAAATAAGTGACATGGAGTATGGGTTTATTCTTAATACAACTTCCACATATACACTAGTCTTGGAACAGAGCTGGTCAAACAGTATGTAGGGCACTCCCTTCTTTCAGAAACCTCACTCCAACCATAATGTTTGTTCTCCAGGAGCAATTCTGCCTCAAGAATTTATTTTAGCATTGCTTCAAAGTGTTGTGATGCTAAGAAACAGAAATTATACAGAGAGATGGTAAGATAACAGAATTTCCAGTGTTCTGGGAAATTCTAATATTTCAGCATTTATTTTTATCATAGTTAAAATATCAACACTTGTGGAATGAAAAGTTCTGAAGAAAATTGGATGTGGAATGTTGAAAGACTTAGGCCTGGTCTACACTTACTTTCCAGATTCGGATGCAGTCAACAGGAGATACGCAAGTGATGTAAATCACTTGTGTATCTCCCGTCGACTTTGCTGCGTCTACTCCACGTGCCTTCCATGCTGCGCTGAAGGGAACAGCGTTCCCTTCGGTGCAGCGCTATGCCACTTACTGGGGTGCTTTTCCTACATCAATTGCTGGATCAATTGTGCGGGTCTACACAGACAGCTCAGTCGATCCAGAGACATCGAATTGACAGCGGTGAATTTGCCACCGACAGTGTAGACCCAGCCTTAGTTTCTGTGTCTGCCTGAGCTGCCACATGGGAAGTTGTAATGTAAGTGCCCTCTTGTCCCCATTAAGCCATATAGGCTTGACTCACTGGACTGCATCTGTCATGATGCATTGTAAGGTATTTCTTTGGCTTTGCTGAACTGTTTCAGTGCTTCATCTCATGATCACACTACATCATGACAATGGGAGAATGAGGCACCTGAACTTCATCTCAAGTGGCTAGAGAAATTGTTGATATGACCTCAAACAAAAAGTTTATTATAAGGTTCACTTGACAGAAAATCAGAAAAATCTGGTAAAAAGCAACATTTTTTTATGTAACACATAGATCTAGCAAAAACCACAATTTCTGTCAAAAACACTTTGATAGAAAATTCCTAACCAGCTCAGTATACAAAACTGTGTAACCACAATTTCTGGTGATCCCTGCATAACAATATTTTACAAGTTTTAAAAATAAAGGCTGTGGCACCCTATGCAAAAAGAAAGCAGTGCCTTAAATAGAGTTTAAATAAGATTACTTTATTAAATAAATAAGCAGAATATTTACATGTATTTGCTACAGTTTCAACAGTGTATTACATTGAGCCAATAAAGCTTGTGACCCTGAAAAGGCAAAACCTCATTTATGTAAAAGTTTCACAGCAAGGACAGGAATTAAAGCTTCACAAACATTAAAGGAAGATACTTGGCATTGAACTGGTAGCTATACTTAAAACAGAATTAATCCCTGATTTAATCTTTACACAACCTTCGCTATTTTGCTGCACGACATACCAGTTTGTTTTCTCTGTGATGTGATGCCTTGCAAACAAGTTCTGTCTGCCAGTCCTGGCTTTCTAAAATGTTTTAGTAAGATATGGGCATTTCATTTTCTGTCTCTTCCTATAATTATGTTGCATATTGAAATGTCAGTTTACATCTGAAGGGGAGTAAATCTACTGGCAGCTTGGAAAAGTTGCTAATATACCATATATGCCAAGGAGTAAGGCATTTTTTTCCAGTTGGAATTAAAAGAAAAAAAGGGGGGGGAGCAGAAAATCCTCTGCTCAGTCTGGCCTGTATAGCGTGTGTGGGGGTGGGTGGGTGGGCTCTAGCTTGGAGATAAAAGGAAAAAAATAACCCCAAAAAATAACGATACTGAAAAGGACTTGAGGGACATAGTGGATAATCAGCTGAACATGAGCTGCTCATGTGACACTGGTCAAAAGAGTTAATGTGAGTCTAAGATGCTTGAACAGGCATCACAGGTAGGAGCAGGGAGGTTATATTACCTCTGTATTTGGTACTGATGCAATTGCTAGGGGAATCCTGTGTCCAGTTCTGATGTCAGTGATTCAAGAAGGATGTTGATACATTGGAGAGGGCTAGAAAAAGCCACAGGAATAATTAAAGGGTTATAAAACATGCCCTTAGACCAACTTATCCAAATTGAGCTCCTTGGATCTTTTAATAAATAGAAGTTTGAGCTGACTTGATCACACTCCAGAAGTTCCTACATGAGTAATAAATATTTCACAATGGTCTCTTCAAGCCAACAGAGAATGGTATAACAAAATCCAGTGCCTGGAAGTTGAAGTTAGACAAATTCAGAATGGAAATAAGGCACAATTTTTTAACAGTGATGGTAATTAGCCATTACAACAACTTATAAAAGGTTGAAGTGGATTCTACATCTCTGGAAACTTTAAATCAAGAATGTATGTTTTTCTAAAAGATGTGCTCTAGTTTAACCAGAAATTTATTCTGGGAAGTCCTAGACCCTATATATCACGAAGGAGGTCAGACTAGATGGACACAGTGGTCCCTTCTGGTCTTATAATGTATGAATGTAAGGCTCAACAGGTACTTTGGAAATGGGAAGGAAATCTTCCCTTCAAGCAGCAGATTGATTGCAGAGCAATGTCACAGAAACTAGTCCAGCCTAATACCCAGTGGAATGTCACATGTGGCAGAAGGATCTATTCAGCTATAAATTCTTACCCAATCCCACCTTCCTCCCTAAATCCATAAATGGCCGCAGTGATGCCATGGAGGGAATTCATGTCTTTTAGGGCTCTGGTTGTCCCTTCATAGCACCCATATTCAGCCTCATCTAACACTGGGGCTTCTGCACTCATGATGACTGGATTTGTTTCAAGTGAAAAACTATAGACACCAAACAAGGCAATGTTAATTGATTCTAGTACATGGTCTAGCTATTAGGATAGATGATGTAGTGAAAAGACTCTGGCCCCTGCCATGTTATAATTAAAATTAGTGAGAGTTTTGCCATGTACTTCACTGGGGAAAAAAAGACAGAGCATCATATGTTTTCTTTTGCATGTGTTTTTCTTTTGTAAATTCATTGACAAAGTAAATATTCTAAATCTGCACTTCAGCTGTCAGTAATGGGTTTTATTTAAACCAAAGATAGGGAAGCAACATGTAGCAATCTCTTCATTAAAACTAGCTAGTAATCCACAGCAAATAATTTATCTAGTGAATTTAGCTTCCTTGTTTGCTGACAGTCTCTCCAAGCAGATTTAGTTGGTATTTATTCAACAACATTCAGCAACTTCATCTCTGCCTCTTTCTTCTCCTTCCCATGTGTTTTGTATATGTGAACTGTAAATTCTTCTGAGCAGAAACTCTTACCATGTGTGTACAGTATGCCTAGCACATGGGGTCCCAACCCTAACTGGGAGCCGTTAGGTGTTGCTGTAATACAAATAACACTTGGTCTTTTTACTTCTTAGTACGTGTTTAATAGGGGCGAAAGTCAATAGTAGTAACATTTTGAGGTCTTAAGTATGACTTATGTAATGCATAGGCCTGTGCCTTCTGCCGTTCTCAGAAGTGAACTTCAGCCTTTTAAGCTGTTCATTTCTAATGGTCACATGGTATTGGTTTTCTTCCCTGACTGCATGAGTGCAGAAGCATGCTGAATACAAATACTGGAGCTTTCAAATTGAAAACTCCGTTGCTGAGACTACACACACATTACTTGCAAATCTTCTTTCAATAAACATTTGCAAAATTGCTTTTTATTGGCACTAGCCTTTGCTGAAAAGGAACACAAGCAGTGCGATCATGTCCAAAATGAATCAACTTAATTGACATGAATATCCACAGAAAAATGGTCTGAAGAGTTTATCTAGTTCTAGTAGGGAGGGGAGAAGATGTAACTTCCTTTGTATTGCTTTGAAAATGTACCCCTCAAAATTGATTTGGGATTTTATGTGATTAGGTGGGGAAACAAAACGACATTTCCAAAGAAGTTACATGAACAGTGCTTTACTGAAATATCTGTGGGCATTGACTTGGTCCATGATCCACATAACAGAGAGAAATGAACTACAGTAATGGAACAAAATCATCATCTTTGGTGTATATTTTCCTTTTTGTAATAGAGAGAATATGGAACGGCTAGTGAGTAGATACTTCAACAGCTGGTGTGAAACAGGCATTCTTCAGACAGATCTGAGAGATGAAACTCAAAAACTCTTATTTTATTTTAGCGAAAAGATTGGATGACAATCCCGAGAAAGTATTACTAGAGGGCAAAGTGTCAGGAAAGCAATCCACAGATGAACAGATAAAATGTTGGTGGAGCGGTAACACATATTGGATGAGTCTGTGAATTAATGATCAAACAAGGCTGCAGAAAGATGGAAAGGACTTGGAGAATGTTTCTGCTTTGTGCTATCATCAACTTCCCAAATTAAAGATTATAGTATTTGCAGTAAATCCACAGCAGCAATAAAATCCAACTGTATTATAAGAAAAATAACACTTGCAACTAATTTTTCAGAAATGTATTATCTTCTGTTACACCAATCGTGGCTCATTTGTCAAAATTATCCTCATTAGGTGAACTGAACATATTATTTGTACTATTGATTAAACTAGCAAAAGTATGCAGTACACTACATGATGCAGATAATAAATGAAAAGAAAACATCCTACTGGAAAAAAAACTTCATAGGTTTTTAAACAAATTTGAAGATGACCTCAAGTAGAGCACATTTGTTTTAAAAATGAATTTCCTCTGCTTGGTGAATCATTAAATCTCTGATGTTTACAGAGGACTTTGTGATACAAACAGATCTATAAATTGATTCCTCTCTAACAGGTCACTGCAGTATACAAAAGATACAGGTATTTGATCAGATTCTGGTCTCTGTTATGGTGATGTGACACCAGAATAATTCTAGTGACTATAGCAGAGGTACTTCAGTTTGACACGGATGTAAGTGAGAATTGAGGATGGAATATTGCCCATTCTTTCCAGAATGAAGGCAGGCAGCAAACCAGAATAAGATATTGCACTTTTTTTTATATTCTCACTGAAATGTAGGAGCTTTTAGAATTTCAGCTACAACAAACTATTCTTGGTAAAACACTGAAAGCCTTACATAATTAGTGGGTTATAAAAGTCATAGACCATATTGTGCCCATGAATTTTTTTAAGGTAGGAGTCAATTGATATGATTGGAGACTTCTTTTAACAAACTGTTACACCAGAACCCCAGATTTGAATTTTGATAGTAGAGGACATTGATTTGATTTTTTTCAAAAACGTCTAAAAATGTTTAAAATACGCTATAGCAATAAATTACCAGGAATTTACTTTTAATAAAAAGAAATAAAGTATAGCAATGCAATGGCAATGTTTTCATATAGACTTTATCAGGTGTGACAAGCTGCCTGCTTCAACCTGGTGAGTCTCATGCTTTTACCTTCTGTTTGTGGTCAGGGCGCCCCCAACTACCTCATCTACCCTGGCTGTAGCAGAGCTCTGTCTCCTGATCAGGGAGGGAAACCTCTCCTCCAGCTGCTCCACACCTTCTGGCAATTTCCCCTGCATTTGTTCCCTCCCCCTCCTTTAGGGAAGGCAGGGTTTAAATATCCCTGGCTCTGCCCTTCATTGGGGCTAGGTGCCTCTAATTGCCCTGCTGTGCTCTCTCTCTTGCCTGTAGGGGAAAGAGTTTTTAACCCTTTCGGGCCCTCATACCAGCCCCAGCACACCCTTTTATAGCCATCTGGCCTGACTTTATCACACAGGTCAAAATGATAATGTACTGCAATACATATGTACAGTATATAGGTATGTCCTGCAAAAACATACAGCTACATCCGTCCCTACATTCATTTAAAAAATCAGTTCAGATTGCTAAGTGAAAACAATGTAGTAACTGATCAAAAGAAGTAACAAAAGAAGGCTCCGGGGGGATATGCTTGCTCTATATAAATATATCAGGGGGATTAACGTTAGGGAGGGAGAGGAATTGTTTAAGTTTAGTACTAATATAGGTACGAGGACGAATGGGTACAAATTGGATATTAGGAAATTTAGACTTGAAATTAGACGAAGGTTTCTAACCATTAGGGGAGTGAAGTTCTGGAACAGCCTTCCGAGGGAAGTAGTGGGGGCAAATGACTTATCTGGCTTTAAGACTAAGCTTGATAAGTATATGAAGGGGATGTTATGATGGGATAGTTTAATTTGAGCAATTAGACTCATAGACTCATAGGTCAGAAGGGACCAATATGATCATCTAGTCTGACCTCCCGCACAAGGCAGGCCACAAAACCCTACCCATACACATTTATAACAACCCCGAACCCATGACCGAGTTGTTGAAATCCTCAAAAATGAGATTTGAAGACCTCAAGCTGCAGGGAATCCACCAGCAAGCGACCCATGCCCCATGCTGCAGAGGAAGGCGAAAAACCTCCGTGGCCCCTGCCAATCCGCCCCGGAGGAAAATTCCTTCCCGACCCCAAATATGGCGATCAGCTAAACCCTGAGCATGTGGGCAAGACTCACCAGCCAGCACCCAAAAAGGAATTCTCTGCAGTAACTCAGTTCCCATCCCATCCAGCATTCCCACAGACCATTGAGCAGACTTATCTGCCGATAATCCAAAATCAATTGCTCAAATTAAACTAATTTGGATTATCGGCAGATAAGTCTGCTCAATGGTCTGTGGGAATGTTGATGGGATGGGAACTGAGTTACTGTAGAGAATTCCTTTTTGGGTGCTGACTGGTGAGTCTTGCTCGCATGCTCAGGGTTTAGCTGATCGCCATTTTTGGGGTCGGGAAGGAATTTTCCTCCGGGGCGGATTGGCAGAGGCCCCGGAGGTTTTTCGCCTTCCTCTGCAGCATGGGGCATGGGTCGCTTGCTGATGGATTCCCTGCAGCTTGAGGTCTTCAAATCTCACTTTTGAGGATTTCAATAACTCAGTCATGGGTTCGGGGTTGTTATAAATGTGTATGGGTAGGGTTTTGTGGCCTGCCTTGTGCAGGAGGTCAGACTAGATGATCATATTGGTCCCTTCTGACCTATGAGTCTATCACATCATTAAAAAAGCTCAAGGCTGTTACAACTTAAAGAAGAGTTTAAGGCATCTATGACCTTCCAGGGTCTAATCCAGAGCAGTGAGGGGATGTCTCCACTTATCTTATAGCTCGGTGTGCCTCTCAATGCTTTGGTGCTGTCGCTCCAAATGTGAGCGTCTCACAAATAGCCAAACAGCATGCAGTGTCTGTGTATAACTACAGACTGGTCCAGCAGCTCGGACCTTAGCAGTCTCTCAGCAAACACAAGCCACACTGTGGCTTCCAGCAGCCTTGGTTACTACTTGCAGATGACCCCAACATAGTCCTAGTCCTGGATTCTCCCCAAAAATATGTGTTCTGCACTGCCCAGCCCTCTCCTGGACTGTGCAGACATATCAGCTCCTGTACGGGGATCCACATACAACAGTCTGCTACCTCAAATGAAGTTACCCAAATAATTCAAAATACTGGATTAGTATATTTACCTAGAAAGAAAGAGATTTTATGTGAATACAAACACAACACATTAAACTCCAAAATGGTTACTAGAGAAAGAAAGATAAAATGGTTTCTGAACTTAACAAACTAGATTTTGTTCAAGGTGAAGTTCTTACCACATGCTTCCAGCAACATGACTGGCAACATTTCAGATCAGGATCTGCTCCTAAAGTCCAATGACTGTTTGTTTCTTTTGTTGTCTTCGGTGAAAAGAGAGATATCTAGGGAAAGACAGCTTGGCATGTATTTTGCCTCTCACTCTTATATTTCAGTTACCCTTTGAAATGCATTTTCCTGAGGATCACCCCTAGATAAAGTTCCTTCCAGCTGTGAGAATGGAGACATGGGGTCTGGTAGTGAAAGGTAGCATGCTGTTTCTCCTCACATCTGTATGCTGAAATGCAGCTTTTCCGTGTCTCCTGTCTTCCTCCTCTTGTCTGTGGACCCTGTTTATCACCTATATGTAAATTGTGGTAAACACACACTCCTTTAAGACCTACTTAACCAATTCTGCCTAATTGGGTTATGTGGGTTTGAACATATGCCACCAACATCATTTACGGGGAATTCTTAACTTGACATACAATGTTACTACACATATTTCACCATGATGATATTGACCACTGAGTCTAGTTTTCAAATGATACCTCACAAGACATATATTTTGTACAACGTTTATTACAATAAGGTGTTAGGTGTGAATACAGGGGTGCCTTTGGTCACAGCATCATACATCTTACACTGCCTGCAGAGCTAACATAAACAAATGATTTCAAAGAAACACATAATACTCACATCACAGAAAACTTTAACTCTATTCCATGGATTATTTTGAAAGTGGTTAATTCAATCTGGATTTCAAAATCTAAATATTTTATTTTAAAAGGTACTGTACATTTGGAAATATTACCAGTTACTGTGTTTAGCAACTGATAGATATTTTTGGTTGACAACATTTATGTAGTTTAATAGGAAAATTATCCAGCATTGCTGATGTATTGTCTCTTTCTTGCTGGTCCTGCCTCAGATGGGGCACTGTCCTTCCTTCTCCCTGGCCTGTGTGCAGAGCAGTGTGCTCAGGACAGTAGAAAAGAAACAGTTCCTGTAGTCTCCAGAATTCTTGGTTTAACCAAAGACAAAGCAGTCACTTGGATTTATAAAGAGGCCTAGAGTTTTGACTTCCTAACTGGCATTTTTCTTTACACATCCTGCTAATAAAGTAAATAGCTTACTGAGGAATTTAATATTGAAATAATGTGAAAGTGTAGGACACATGACACATTGGTTTGTTTATAGAATCCTTTGATTGTAAAGACTCAGCAAGAAAGTATAATAAAGTAACATAATTTTAATGATGTAAGCATTTATTTTATTCGTGAAAAGGTGCATGTGTACTTACAAATAGGACACTGATCTATATTGGGGTGAAGATAATTCAGAAAACAGCCTTTAATTTTCAGTTTTCATGTGCTAAGAATGAGCTTGTATTTTCAATACGGAGATGCGATAAAGTATTCAGATAATAATTAGTAAGCATTAACATTTGTCTACAGCTTTTCATCTTCACAGCATTTCATTGATCAGGACTAAACTGTGATATGTAGCCACAACTCGCAATGGGGAGCTCTGGAGCCAGTGTAGGAAAACAGTTTAGTTGTTTACCCATCAGTTTTATATATCAATGTGGTTAGAAATAGAACCAGGTTGGAACAAATACATACCACTATGGCAGAAATATTTTAGGAGTAAGTCTTTCCTTAGCACCTAACACTATGACAAGTGCTTTCTATCTTAATTTGAAATCTTCAGTGTCATATCTCACTGTCACCCAATCAGGGAAATCTGCAGACACAATAATAAACTAACAGACATTAAATAAAAAAGAAGATATTAAATAAAAAACACACAACACGAGGTGATCCATGAAATTGAAAAACTGATATAAATTCACCAGCATATAAAAAGAACACTGGCTGGCAGATTTAGTCATTCTTAACAGGCACTCATCCTCTAACTAAATAACTCAAACCATTAATCTTATGCACCAGGGTCATCTGACTTAATAATAAAAGCCAACATCAGCTGTCTTGATTGTGATGCAGAAAAATGTTTAATCTTGTTTGAGAACAGGTGACATTAAGGCTTTATTTAGTTAATGAATTGTGATCAATAGTAGGATGATATATAGTCCAGAGCCAAAACCCTGCATTCAAATCTCCAAACTCTGGAAAAGTTTGGAACAAGTTGTAGGTTTAAATAGCTACTCAATTTTTTTTTCCTTTCTCGAAGGTAACAAGGCACTCAAGCCTATCTCTGGTAGATGCATGCTTTGAGTCAATTCAACTTTTACTTGAAAGTCTATATACCTTTTGTAGTACTATACGAATGAAAATTTTAGGGAAAGGTCTTGAAGAGCATCTATTTTTTTTATAGCAATTACTGGTATCTATCACTGTCATTTTAAACATTGCTTTGTTGAATTGAAATTGAGAATACAAGAACTGACATGGCAATTAAGAATGCACAGCTACTGAGTTTACTTAGCTGTTCTACTAAATGCTTAATGAAGGACTGGTTTCAGCTACACTTTCTGTTCTTGGAACACACAGAGCCTTGAGAACTTGATAGGCAAAGAGGAAAGAGGAGGAGCCCAAGACACACAGACTAGAACTGGATTCAGATCCAAAATCCTGAATAAATCAGTGGTGTGGAAAATGAGGCTGTGCTTCAGCCTATTCTAGAGGCCAGGCGTTAGTCAACTATGAAGTTTGGATGTGAATCTGAAGTCATAATCCAGTTTCCATAAAGGTTGGGGGTGTCTGGATACAGGCATTTGATTTAGGCAGATTTTGAACAAAACAAAAATGTCCTGGCAGCATTTTACTTTTTACTAAGTTAGTTCCTGACTTTCTGATATTTTATACTTTACCTGATATGTTCCTCTCCTTTTTATTTACAGAATTTTCCTTTTAAAACAACTGTTTGTAAAACATTTGTATTTGAAGCAGCTTCCTTTGCCAATAGCTTTTTCTTGTCTTTCCGTAGAGAACATCTTGATATTTTGGGTTAGGTCCATTTTAATAAGTAATAGTTCAAAGTTAGAGGACCACAGATATGTCCTGTCATTGCAGGGAGATGGGATCCAATGAACTAATGTCTTTGACATTTCTAGCTACAGTAGTATGATCATATCAATGCTAATTTGGAATCAGTGGGCCATCCAGTCCATTATCCTGTCTCCTACAGCAGCCCCTTACAGATGAATTAGTTCCCACAATGCAGCAAATTATATAATATTGTTTTATGGGATGGGTGGTATTGTTCAGTACCAGTGATCAATTAAACTGCTCTCCTGTTTTCCTCTTGCTTTTTACTTCTGTCCACTTTATGGTGAAGTAATATGACTCCAGAGGGAAATCAAACTCTCTCTCCAAATCTGAGGAAAAACTATGATGAAAAAAGCAGTGGCATGATGGTTAAGAAGTATTGAGCATGCAGGAATAGAGGGAAATTATTTCAATCTCAGGTGAAAAGCTGAAATCAGCTTTGTAGAGTTAATGCTGATAAATACTGTAGGCAGATCAAATAAGCTTTGAATAGGTTAGACTACTCCAACTGTTTTACCTGGGTCTTCTCTATCCTGTGCCAGCTACTAACAGCTCACAAAGGGGGCTTTGCCAGCTGGGACTAGCCAAGGAACAGCAGGACTTCTATTCTCTCTTCTCAGCCAAGGCAGGGAGAAATAGAGGGGACATTAGAGCCAGTTACACTGTCTCTGAGTGCTGAGGACTCCCTTATGCTCAGGGGGTTCTCAGCAGGGAAGAGCTAATAAATTTCCAGCCTCTTTGAGCAGTCAGAGTGACACAAAAAGGCAAGGTTGATTCCAAGAATAAATAAGGTCCATAAATTGACGTATACACCCTGAAGTGTACTCATCAATTCATTTGTTAAATACCTTATTTGGCTCAGGCTGAAATGATCTTCTCTTTGAAGGGGATGGTCTTTTAAGAGAGCCACAAATATGATTTTTAATGCTGGCTGTATTATGTTGAATCTGAATCAATTTCCTGCTTTAGACATTGCTTAGGGCATGAACAAGGCTCCCCATCCTCTACACTGGGCCATTCTTTGCATGTCAGTTATGTTGCTAAGTCCCAGAAGCTTTCGTTCTCTGAATATTTTTTGATGGATAAATTCCCCCCCCACACACACACTTCACATGTTCCTCTAGCTGCCCAATGGCACACCTACCATGGCAGATTCTCAGGCTTCATTGTTAATGCATGTCCCAAATCATTTAATCTCCTTTTCTGGATAAATTTAGAGATAAGAGATTGTTGGACTCTGACAAATACTGTATTTGTTATAAATTCATTCAATTTAATACCTAGTATTTTCCTGAGACATTTGTTTTCAAAGACATTTAAAGATCTGTTTGTCCCATTGATGGATTTCCAATGTTCACATCCAGATGTTAAGATGGAAATAACATTTGATTTGAAGATTTGTTTGTTCTTTGAGTTGTAGATTTTCCATGACCAAAACTTGTTTAAGATGATAAATTCAGCTGCTGCTTTGCCGATTTATGATATTATTTTCTTAGAGCTTCCCCACTGGCTTGCATGTCAAAGTATGTGAATTGACTGACTTCCTATATTTCTATGCCATCTAAAGTAATGTTGGAGTTGAAAGTTGCTGGGGTTCTCATTAGATTTGTTTTTCCATAACTGATTATTAATTCCCTCTTTTTTTTGAAATACTGGATAATATTTTTGGTTTTTACTTGCATGTTGATTGGCTTGTTACTTAGAAATATGTTGTCAACAGAATCAAGATTTTCTACTGTCTTGTCTGAGCCAGCCAATGCCTGCATTTTACCGTTTGTGTTTTGTCTCAAAATAGTCAATGGCAGTGCCAAACAGGATAGGTGACAGAATGCTTTCTTGTTTGACACTATTTCTTTGTTGAACCCTTTGCTCTAGCCTTCATTTACTTTAACTCTGTACGCTGCACCTTGATATAAAGACTTCACTATGTTGTTTATTCTTGCAGGCATACCATAACAGTTTAAGATTTTCCAGAGTGAATCACGAAGAAGGCTGTCAAATGCTTTCTTGAAATCTCTGAAAGTTAAGATGAGTGGGTTTTGCCATTCAATACTCTCTTCAGTGTTTACTTTTAATGAGGAAATTTGCTCAACACATGGATCTTCTGGTTCAAAATGTAGCCTGTTATTCATTTAGGTACATGTTGACTAATGCCTTTATTTTCCTTAAGATGACACTGTAGGACTTTACTTATCAATTAAAAGAGTGTAGCATCTTGCCAATGGTTGCAGTTATTTAGGTGGGTTTCTTGGGTGTTTAGATTATAATGCCATTTTCTATTGTTTTAAAGGTTTTTCCTGATCCCGTGGTTTGTTGAAGAGTTCTGTTATTTTATCAGAGGTCTCATCACAAAATTTCAACCTTTCCATAATGACTAGGTCTTTACATGCAGCTTTCCCAAGCTTTATATTGCTTTTTTAATGTTTTTTTTGGTTTTCTGTGAGATGTAAAGATGTCTAATTTTGGCTGTTTATTTGCTTTGTCAGTCAATAATTTCCCTTTGGTGTTAATTTGTTTAGCACCTCTGGAAAATGCTCTGCACCTCATTCTTTGTTCTTCTGTCGATAAGTCTGTCCTAGTTTATTCCTAACAGGTCCTCTACCTAGTGTAAACTTTCTAGGTAGGAACTTGTTGAATCGATAGTGTTTCACTATTACATCTTTTAACAGCTGCTTCAGATTCTTTCACAATGATACCTATGTACTTCCTCTTGTCTCTCCACATGCTGATTTTTATTGCTCTGATCTTTGTTTTATACAAGTTATTTTCCTGCTTCTTTTTCTAGAGGTGTTTTTGAGGAGTTATTTGCTTTGGTTTCTCTCCTTTCTTTCCCAGAGTTCTGTGTATACTCCCTTATCCAGGCTTTTGGCTCACTTGTCTGGAAACCAGCTACAGTTGTGTGAAATTCTCAGGCAGAACAGATCATGGCATACTGTGACAGGGTCCTGGGCAAGAACTGTTAAGTCAGCCCCCTGTCATGCCAGCTCCCGTTTATGGAGGTAAATGGGAGCTGGCTGGAGAAAACCAGCACCTAATTAGAGAACCAGAAACAGCTGCCAGTCCAATTAACCTGGGGCTGCATAAAGGGCTGAGAAGAAGGAAGCCAGGGGAGGAGGGATCCAGGGAATGGAAGCAGAGTGTTAGCCCCTGTCGCCTGTGTGCAGATGTTATAAGGGCATGCTGTGTATGGGGAAAAGTGGTGGAAGCACAACCTGTAAATAAAAGTGCACCCAGGCAACAGGGGCTAACACTAAGGGGCTAAGACAGGGTCTCTGAGTGACTTTGTGAGTATAGCAGAGACAGAAGCAGGTGACTCTCTGTTACGCATAGCAATGTTGACTTCTTATATTGGGTCCACGTCTTGTAGAACCTAAAATCGGTTCTTCAGTTCAGTTTGAAATTGCTGCTGTAATATATTTCTTATTAGCCTTTTACTGCCCATTTTCTTAATGCATTTTCATAGGTTCCAAGGCTAGAAGGGACCATTGTGATCATGTAGCCTGGCCAGCTGTATTATGCAACCATAGAACTTCCCCAAATTAATTCCTAGAACATACATTTTACAAAAACATCCAATTTAGATAAATACACATCTTAGCCTGAGTTGATATGTAGCATTGATGCCACAGAGACTTCTAAAGAGCATGCACAACGCCAGTAGTCTTGCTGATTGTGTTTCGTGTCAGCAAGGCAGCATCCCTGCTTGTGGACAATGGAGCCAAGATACTGAAATGAGATGACAAATTCAACTTCTCGTACATCAGTTACAATGGGTAATGGTAGAGGTCTATCAGCTACTTTCAGCAGTTTGATCTTCTTCCAATTGACTTAAAGACCAAGCTTATTTGGATCGTCTTTAAATATATTCAGACCATTGATGAGATTAGTTTTTGAGGATGCAAATACAGATATCATCCATATATTCAGGTCTGTTAAGCAGAAATCATACAGTACCACCCCTGGTATGTGGCTAATCATGGCTTCCATCATTCGGTCAATACTGTAGTAGAACAGATGAGAGCACTTGTACTTGTACTTGCACTTGCACACAAACCCACTGGACATGCTAGTATCTAAGCAGACACAGCTCTCACTTCGGTGATGCATTGCTATGAAAAGGTTGAGGAGATTTTTCAGGCACACCAGAAGCTTGCAGGCTGTGCCAAAAGTAACAGTGATCAAAAGAATCAAAGGCAGCTTTTGAATAAGTAAAGTCTATATACACCTTATCTTTCCTGCACCCAAACTCTTGAGCTTTTTCCATAATTTGTATAATGCTAAAAATCTGATCCACAGTTCAATGTTAAGACATAAATCCTCATGGTGTTCTTAATAAGCTCAAGAAGAACCAGCATGAAGAGTTTGCTTGGAATGGAACTGGAGTGGAAACATTCCAATGGAAGCAGTGGCTTCTGTCCCTTTGTATGGCTATGAAACCTTGGCCAGAATAGAGATGCAAATATGCCAGCTGGATGCTTTCAGCATGAAACAGTAATGAGTTATTGAAGGCACATGGTGGTTTCATCATGTTATGAATGAGGAGGTCAGGCTTTGGACCAACCAGCTTCCAGGGACTCCCCAAGTGTCTCAGTGCTGGCTCAGGTAGCTTGGCCATCTGCTCTATATGCTGGAGTCTATACCACCCTGCCAGCTTTGAGTTTGGTCCAACAAAAGCTGAATGGAGAACACTGCACAGATGGCCTTGCAGATGCTGGAGGGATGTTGTGGCATTGGCAGGTTGCACCATTGGCAGGAGATTGGGCTTTCTGGAAACAGGTAATATGAAATGTGCACTCTATTCTCCACAAGCAAGAAGATTGAATGAATACAATGTTGATTTAAAAATTGCCAGTGGTGGATGATCCACCATAACCCTTGGAAAACTATTCCAATCATTAATTACTCTTCCTGTTAAAGATGTATGCCTTATTTCCAATCTGAAGTTATTTGATTTCAACTTCCAGCCTTTGATCATGTCATACCTTTCTCTGTTAGACTGAAGAGCCATTATCAAATATTTATTCCCCATGGAGGTACTTACAGATTGTAATACAATTGCCTCTTAAAATTCTCTTTTGAGAACCTTGAGTCTATCACTATAAGACATGGTTTTTCATCCTTTACTCACTTCAAGAACACTTGTTCCTAAGCTACCATTAATTTTTAGTTCTGTATTCAATTTCTCTTTGAATGTCAAGACAATGGCTAATATAGAATTCCCTGTATTGGATGCAACACTTTTTAAAATTAAGTAATTGTCTATAATATTTAGACATTTCAAGACATTTTAGTACTCTCAGCAGAAGACCTCCAGAATATATCACTCAAATTTGATGTTCTCCAGGATCTCACAAATTTTTCCTACACACCATTGATAGGTGAGAAAAGAACCTGTTCCCTGTGCTGAATTGGTGGTCTGCAGCATACACCAGCTAATACCTCTTATGAATCAATGTCCTAACAAACAAAGCATAAGCATTCAGGATCTTATTTTTCTGAGTTATTAGTGACTTGGAAACAGGTCATTACATTTTTGATACAGAGTGTCATTCCCCCCCTCCCGCTCACTTGATCCTTCCTAAATAGGTTATAAACATTCATTTTATCCCACCAGATTTCAGTAATACCAGCTAGATTGAATTTAAGATCATAAATGAGCAATTCCAATTCCTCTTGATTTTCACCCATCCAGGCTCCTAGCATTGGTATATATAGACAATTCAACAGTTTCTTCTCTTTATGTCCTTTGGTTCTTTGATTTATTTTGTTCTCAATATCTGAATTTTGTACTAAATGAATGTTCATATCTCCTTCTTTTTACCCTCACCTTTTGTTAGTTTAACCCCTTCATACTATTCTAAGCAGCCTGTCCTTGAGGAGCTTAATTCCCCTTCTACTGAGGTGGAGGCTGTATATTTTTGATTGGTCCATCTTCTATGGAAAAAAGGGGCTATGTTCCACAAAACCAAAATCCTATTCCACTGACCTATCCAGCAGTTCACTTTCAGAATCTTCTACCTTTTTATCTTCCTTCACTTGTGGGTCGGTGGGGGATCTCAGAACGTTGCTTGAACATACTTCTTCAGCATGCTTCTAGTTTCCTTGAAATGATCTGTCAGATATCACTTGATGCAGTGTCATTAGTGCAGCTATAAACCATAACCAATGCATCCTTGCTTGTCAGCTTCAGAAAAATATCAAATCTTAGAGTAACACCTAATATCTTGGCTCTAGGAAGGCAGAACACTGTCCTGTTGTCTGCCTGTCCCTTAAAGAATGTTCTTTCAATTTTTCTGAGTATTGAATTCCCAGAAAGGATTGTCTATCTTCCTTGGATAGTTGGAGAACTTTGTGGGTAAGCTAGATTTTCTTAGATTGGGCCAAGTTGCCATCTACAGGTATGCCACATATATTTCTCCATTCCCTTGGACCAGCTGGATTTTAAGAAGTAACTTCCAAAGTTTCCATGCTGAGGAGCTTTTAAGAGAATTTAAAAATTCTAGTTGTGTGGAATTCTTATTGGTCCTTTTCTCTGTGGTGACCACAGCCTACCCATTCTCATTTGTCTCCAGACTTGAAGAATTCTGCCATGATCTCTTGCCTCTGGTGGTTACAAACTGCCAGGCCTCCTCTCTGACTTCCTCTCTCTCTGTCTCCTTGCTGGAAGGCTTCTTTATTCCTTGAACCTGGGTACTGATGTTCCTCAAATCTGCTTAGCTGCTTATTCCGGGGACCATGGCCCAGCCATGCAACCTATACACAGAGACCAAAAAAATAAACAGTCAAACAACCCATGGATAGTGGGACTTGGTGAGTGACATGTTTGGTCTGTCTCCAAGCACAGTTTGTAGTTATGCCCTCCAGCTCCTGTTAGCTTTCTCTGTTTATGGCTCTCTCTCCCTTTTTTGGGGGTGGGGGGTGGGTGGGTGGCAGGGTCAATTGAAGAAAGATTGAGCTGGGTGGAGTGATAAGGAGCATTTATTTGGTTACAGCCTCTAATCTGCTAGTTCCCCTTTGCTTCAACGAAGTGCGCCCTGAGTTAACAACTTCACAACTCTTTATCTAAAATAATATGTTAATACGCACACTTCTACAATGCCCCATAAAATCCCTATTTGGTGATATGAATGGTTATAAAATGAATATTAATGGCCATGGGAGGCATATAATTATACTCACCCCTGTTTGTTATTTACCACTTAACTTGTGTGGCATATTCGTTTTTGCTGTGAATTTGGCTTTTGCCGTGAATTTGGCTATCTTGACAGCAGGAATGACCATAAATCTCCTCCTTAACGAACCAATTGCAAGGGAAGAATAAGGCGGAAGATATCCTGAGCTTTCTCTAACAGACATGCTATCTGAGAAAGCATATCTTATCATCTTTGTCCAGATTTTGAGAGGAGGAATACAAGGGGGGGACATTATAACCTCTTACCCTGGTACCTATTCGACAGGTCATTTTGTCCTGCTTCAGCATTTGCTTCCTCCCCTCCCTTACTCCAAAGCTAGAAAGTTATTGTGTAATTTAGTGCATGATTATTGCTTGTATAGTACATGGCCTTTTTAGCCCAAGCCAGGGGTCCTGTGGAAAACAATTCATGCCCCCCAGGAACTTGGCCCAGCACTGGCCTTCTTTGTCCCCATGCCCACGTTCAAGTGTGTGTGTGTGTGTGTGTGTTTTTCTTGAGTTTGACTCCCCATTCTTGACACTTATAAATTATGGTTACTTCCAACATTAGCTCCTCTGTATGCTCCTGGACAGTAGACCTAAATTTCATTCCAATACATAGTAAAACTGGTTCCTTATAACTCCATCTGGAGAATTCCCAATTATTTTATTGATACAAGACTACCAGGCACAGTTCTAGCAGGCTTTTCCCATTTGGATTGTGGGAAGAAAGGAATGGGCAAACATGGCCTTTCTCCCTTCCAGTGTTGCCATCCCCAATCTTGACATTGAGGTCCTACATTACTAAGCAGATGACATGCTTGGGAATTTTGTTAGTTTGTAGGCAAGTGTAGAACTGACCTTCGGTCTCCTCACTGTAGTTGTCGATTGGTACTTAACATTGTATATTTGTTATTTTGATGTATTGTGTTTGAAACCTAGCTGAGAGCAAGCAACTCTTAATTGGTTCCCAGTCTGAGTATTTTTCCCCCTCTTTGGAAGCCATAATTAAAGCTATTGTCTCTGAGCGGTAACTATCTTGCCTCCCTGAGTCGATTTTAGCTCTGTTCTCATTATTAAATAGTTTTGTTATCCACTTACTTAAAAAAATTTGAGATTATATTTTTTGATTACTTGCACAACTTTCTAATATTCTAAAGTTCCAGAAACCTACTCTCATAGCTTTTTGTCTTTAATAAAGAATGTGGGATGATACCAGAAAAAGAAGGAGCCCTGTGCTGCAGAGGTGTCTCAGGCTCTCTCAGTGTATTAGAAATCTAGGGTCAGAGTCGTTGAATGTGGTGCATGGAAGGTCATATAACAAGGGTGGCCAAACTGGCTCATGAGCCACATGCGGCTCTTTGACAATTAAAGTGAGGGTGGCAGAGCTTCCTATGCCCCCCACCCTCCATTTTTCACCTACCAGACTGAGGTCGGGAGATTGGAGCTTCTGCCCTGTGGCAGGGTGATGAGACGAGAGGGTTCTTCCCAGCAGGGAAGGGGAGGCTCCGGGCGGCCAGTAAGTTTGGCCACCCCCCTAATATATTACATCTTCACTAGTCAGGCCTCTTGTGCTTTGGTGAGTTTCACTCAAGGGAAAAGAGGTATTTGGGTTTTCTGCTCTGGGGGTGGTGCCTGGGATCCCATAGATGCTCCTGTTGGAGAGAATGTTGAGGGCATGTGGTGAGCCCCTTTCTAGCTTACACTGGCCCCTCATGTGCTTTGACCTCCCATTGGTGAGGAGCTTGCCACCGATTTCCTGCACCACCATCTGCCCCCTTCCCAGCAGAGTTGCTACATTTGAGAATCAGTTTAAATATTTAGATAAATTTAGCCCCACGGTATCCAAGTGCCTTAACCTCTGAAGAAGGTAATGGACTTTTTAAGAGTAAAGAAATGAATTAATGAGAACCTCACCTCCGCACCTCTTGCGACAGAAAATATGCACTGCAAGAACAATGTCATTGAACCGTGTTCTGTGCAGTTGCTTTCCCACAAGGAACTAAAACTTCGGTCACTTGGGAAGTAATTGTTTTCATATTGCTGATGATTGATCATTCAAAACTTCAAACAAATATACTTTGGTAATTTTCACAGAAACATTTTAAGCAAGCTTCTATGCTATTATCTCTAGAGCTTATGTAAAGAACTAGTATTTTCTGTGGAAAGTAAATGAGACTGACAGCACTGTAGTGTTCAGGAAAAACGTAGAAGCTATTTAAGGATGTGTGAAAATGCAGATTGGCACAAATTGAGTCAATATTACAGAAAATCATTCATGCAAAACAAGCTGTAATGCTGTGACAAACAATAAGGCGTGAATGTGGAGGATGACTGTTTTATTGATGGTGAGGCGCACATCATTCCTTTCTAGCAGCTCCACATTAACTGTATGTGTTAATGGATGCCCCATTAAACATAGGCAAAAGCTCAGACATCATTTAAAATGCAAATATTTTCCATAACACAAAATAAAACAACTGCGGAACTCAGATTTGATGGTTTGACGTGTGAGTCATGTATAATGGCTTGACCAGCTCAGTGATAAATACAACAGATGGACTTGAACACTCCTAACATTTCTGGGGTTTCAGTTCTGACCAACATACAGAAGGGAGACAAATATGATCCAAATCTTATAAAATATGAATATGGATCCAAATCTTATAAAAGCTTGGATCTTTTGAAATCTGAGATTCTTTTGGAGCTGGCTTTTTCTTTGTGCAACTAATTTATGTGTCATCTCCAAACAATACAGATGCTCAACATATTTCACTCACTCACTCAGAGGGAAGCACAGCAAGAGCAAAAGGCAAGGAAGAAATGATATTCGCATTGTCTTAAATTCTGTTCATTTGAGGACCAATTAAGAATGGTGCACTCACCTAACATGTAGTAACTGTTGCTGGGATATTTCAATTCAATCTCTCTCTCTCTCTCTCTCCCCCTCCCCCCCCTCCCGTAAAGGACACTATGGTCTGTGCAAATAGTTTGATACATTTTTTATTTACTTTTATTTACTAATTAAACCTAGATATTCCCACTCATGGGATGCTCTGGCTGGTGCAGCGTGAAAGGTAGAATTCTAACTAGTTGTAGATCACACACCTACCTCGCCCCTCCCGTAAGGGAACGTTGCACATTCCAGGGCAAGGATATAAAAGGGACTTGATTATCCAGCTGCCTCTGTTCCTTCAACTGTGAGCAGCTGAATTGTTAGCACATTACTTCAAGATCCCCCTGGATACATGTTAGTTATGTAGTTTAGATAGGCTTTAGTTAGTAGTGTTTGCATAGTATTTCGTTTACTTATAGTTAAATTGATTATATGTCAGATCTGAACACTAAGAAGCCTTGATTTAAGAGATCTTTTGTGCCTACCAGTGTTCCCAGCATTAGATGCACATCCAGATGCTTAGCATGTTGCTCTTCTTTTACTTTGTGAGAAAAGAAGGAAGATAAAATAGATTCCAAGTGATTTTATTGCGGGAGGTCTTGATAATAAGACAATGCAGGATAAAGAAACGTTTGTCTTTGTATCTGATAGTGTCAGATAAAGATGAGCCAGTTTACAAGATGAGATCTATAGGACTGAACATGGGAACTGATAAAGATTCAGCCAGTACTAGCATGGTATCACATCACATAACTGTAATGGCAATGGTTCATCATTTCCAGTTCCTTTGATAGCTGAGCCAGGCACTTCTGAACAGGTATCAGATGTCTGCTTGGATGAGGTAACACTGACTGCTTCTCCAGGAGTCAGCAGAGAGCTGGAAGAAACCAGGATTTCTCCTCTATTTCCTCCAGCTAAGACCTTTCTGGATCTCTGCATTCTCCTTTTGAAGGAGGTTATTGTCTTCAATTCCATCCAAACCATGAAGGGATTACAATCAGAAGAGAGATGTGGATCACAGACCAGATCCAGAGAGAAAAATATTATCAACAGTTGCATTCACACCTGCTGGAACCACATGTGCACAAGCATTTCCGCCTGGATCTGTCAGTGGATTTTTTACCTGATTGGCAGGGAGCCCCTGGAGTTAGATGGTTCCACTGGCCATATCCTGCACTTTATCAAGAAGGGATCAATGTCTGAGACCTGATCTTCAACAATTAAGTACCAGGAGGACATTCAACTGTTGGATTCAAGGAGTATTGATCTGATGATGCAGCTAATTCAGGAGAAGTCACCTATGGAAGTACGGGAGATATTATCTGAGGAGGAGAATTTATTGGAGTTGGGAAAGTCTGATCTTGGGGAAGTGCTTTCTCAAGATGAACATGTGTATATTTCAGCATCATCACCATTAGAGGGTGCCATTGTATTTCATGAATTATATTGCAAATGCCAAAGCTGTTGGATATTTCCTCCATTTTGTTGGGGAATTGTCCCATCCCAATTGTGACATTTTGGGGGCAGTTGCCAGGCATAAACTTACCTTTCCACTGTTGAAGAGGTTGCCTCAGCCAGTGGAAGTGGTCTGGAACACTCCTTCAGCCTTTTTATCTAAAAAAACAGATAAACTTTATCAGTTCTTTTAGGAAGGATTTGCTATGTTTCACACCCATCCATCTCCTAATTTTTTTTGGTTGAGGTGGCACTTCAGAGATCAAAGTCTGCCCAAATTCATTCTACTCCATTGGATAAACCAGGAAAGAAGCTGGATGTATTTGGAAGAACAATATTTTCTTCAGCTATGTTAGTGAATGTTTTTTTTGACTGAGGGACAGAATGTTGTTAAACAGCAGTTGACAGCCACATTTGACTCTTCAGATACTTGAGCAATGACTGTGGCTTTGGCTGTTAGATCCAGGGCTGGTCTATACTTACCTCCTAGATTCGGCGGCAGTCAATGGGAGATACGGAAGCAACCTAAAATACTTGTTTAACTCATGTCGACTCCGCTGCTTCAGTTCTGCCTGCCATCCATACTGTGCTGTGCCACTTTTGGAGGTGGTTTTCATAGGTTGATCTCTGGATTGCTCAGTCAATCCAGAGAAATCGATTTGACAGCGGCAAATTTGCCACCGTCAGTATAGACCTAGCCTAAGAAAGACACATGTGGTTCAGGTTTGTGGGGCTTCCGCCCAAGACAAAGATGGGAATTGAAGACCTTCACCTTCCCTTTTGCAGGAGAGGGTCTGTTTAGTATTCAGACATGAGGTAATGAAGAAAATGATAAATGAAAGATCTTTACGTTTCTTTAATATAGCAAAGAGATAATATTCAGTTCTACCATACAGACATCTAAGGCAATATTCACCACCTTTGTCATCATTTCTTCCTCATAATTATCAGAGGACATCTCACTACTAATCCCAACACTGAGCTCCCCACCACCACCACAACAAAGGAAGAGATCATTGAAACTTCATACTAAGGGAAAGCTTCCTCCTTCTTCTGTGATTCCTCTAAATCCTAAGATTTGACATAAGGACATGGAGCTTCAAACCAGTCCAGCTGGACATTTTTATCAATAGTTTGGGGCTGTTTGTCTCACTTTTATTACTATTGGGTGTTAATGAAATCAGACAGGTGGATCCTGGAAGTTATTTAATGTGGTCACACTATTCAATTCAAGACCCTTCCCCCCTAAAATGCACCCATTTTATCTCTGGTCAGAGATCAAATCCACCAGGATTTAGTAAAGAAAAAGATTCAATCTCTACTTCAGTTAGAAATGATAAAGAGAGTTCTGCAAACATAAGAACATAAAACAGCCATATTGGGTCAGTCCAATGGTTCATCTAACCCAGTATCCTGTCCTCCAGTAGTGGCCAATGCCAGGTGCTTCAGAGGGAATGAAAAGAACGGGCAATCAAATGATCCATCCCCTGTTGTCCACTTCCAGCTTTTGGCAGTCATAGACTAGGGACACTCAGAGCATGGTGTCGCATTCCTGACCATAGTGGCTAATAGCCATTGATAGACTTACCTCCATTGACCTATCCAGTTCTTCTTTTTAATCCTGTTATAGTATTGGCCTTCACAACATCCCCGGCAGGGAGTTAAACAGGTTGACTGAGTGAGTGTTGAGAAGAAAGACTTCTTTTTGTCTGTTTTAAACCTACTGGCCATTAATTTCATTGGGTCACCTTTTGGTTTTTATGTTATGAGAAGGAGTAAATAACACTTCCTTATTCACTGGCTCCATACCATTCTAGATTTTATAGACCTCTATCATATCCCCTATTAACAGTCTCTTTTCCAAGCTAAAAAGTCTGTTTTATTAATCTCTCCTAATCATGTTTGTTGCCCTTCTCTGTAACTTTTCTTTTTGAGATTGGGTCACCAGAACTGTATGCAGTATTGAAGGTCTGGGCATACCATAGATTTACATAGACATTATTATATTTTTTCTTTATTATCTAGCCCTTTCTTAATCATTCCTTTCATTCTGTTAGGTACTTTGGCTGCTGCTGCACATTGAGTGGATATTTTCAGAGAACTATCCAAAATGACTCCAAGATCTATCTTGTGACATAATAGCTAATTTAGACCCCATCATTTTGTATGTATAGTTGGGATTATGTTTTCCAATGTGCATTACTTTGCATTTATCAACACTGAGTTTCATCTGCCTTTTTGTTGCAGTCACCCAGATTAGTGAAATCATTTTTTAATTTAGTTTACTCCAAAGCAGACTGCAATCTTGAGTAATTTTTATCATCTGCAAATTTTGCCACTTCAACATTTAACCCTTGTTCCAGATAATTTATGAATATGTTGAACAGAATTGTTCCCAGTACAAACCCCTAGGGACATCACTATTAACCCCTCAACATTCTGAAAACTGACAATTTATTTGTACTCTTTGTCTTCTGTTTTTTAAACTGTTACTGGTCTGTCAGAAGACCTTCTCTTATCCCATAACTGTGAAATTACAGGAGGAGTTTTTATTCATGTTATTATCTAATATCCAAAAAAAATGATTTGGGGGCTTTGCCCTATTTTGGATTTAAAGAAATTAAACACTCTTATGGAATGTCATTTCATTTCCTCATGTTCTCTCTCACTTTTACTATATCTTCTTTCCCTTCAGGATTGATTTTCAGCTTTGGGTTTAATGGACACATATTTCCTTATTTCATTGACACTCTTTGGAAATATCTGTGTTTCATGGTAGATAGTATGCATCGCAAAATGGTAATTTCACAGCAGGTGTCACTTAAATGGTGGACAAACACCCAAAATACAGCAAAAAGTTCACATTTCAATTCCCCTCCAAGGTCGGCAATACTGACCTCAGATGCATCTGCACTGGGATGGGGAGATCTTCTGAAGAACAATTGGTTTCAGAGCTAGTTGGTTAGCAAAAGAATATCAATATATTATAACTGATAGCGGTCTGACTAACTCTAAAGTCCTTTCTCCCTCGCATCAAACACAAAGTAATTCAGGAAGTAACAGACAATATGATAGCTCTATATTATCTGAAGCAAGGTGGGGCTCATTCTATAAAATTCCCCTGGGGTCACAGGAGGAGTCTGTGTCAGACCCAAGATTAGAATTTAGAAATTCCCACAGTTAAACTATGCTCAATGCTAATGCTCAATCTTTTCTGTGGCAGACAAATTGAACTTGTTTCTTATTGGAATGTTCGATAGGCCTTGATATCTTCTGTTCCTGGTAGTTACCTAGGTATTAATGGTCCAGTTAGCATGCATTCTGTCAAAGGTTAAACAGTCAGAATAATAACAGTTTACATACAAAGTGCAGGTCTATGGTGAATCACGTCTGGAGTGTCTTGTTTGAATTACCTTACCCTCTGTCCTGATCCCAGTCAAAATGTCTTTCAACCAATCAGTTTATCATCATATTATGTTAGACCTTATATTGGGGCTCACAGCTTTTTGTGCAGGTGGTGGGTATTATCCCCATTTTGAGTATAAGGAATCTTAGCACAAAGAGATAAGCAACTGGCCTAGGGCTGTACAATGAGTCAATGACAAGTAAAGAATAAGAACCCAGGAATTCTGATTCCTAGTCCCCACTTCTAGCTATTACACAATAGTGCCTGATTATGTTAGATAGCTCTGGGATTTCAGGTATATGAACTACAATATGTTATCCTAAGTGAAAAAAGAGAATAAAAATACTGTGGCACTAATGCATCATGAACTCAAGCACTCAGGAAATTATAAACATTAAAATTTCTTCTGGAAACCTGCTCAACCACATTCCACATCATCTCTATTTTATGGTATGCATTAACAACAAATAATTCAGTGCATTATATTTTAAAATTAACAAGCAAACAGGAATAGAATGAACAAGATGCTATACAGTGTGGCCAAGATAATGTTGTGGGAGCAATCTTAACATGATGACCTTCCTGATTTTCCTGAGTGCTTGATTTATAATAAAGCAAAGGTGTGTACTTCCTCTCCCCCATCTCAATTTAATCTTTTTGTTCTTCTTCCCTTCCAAGAAAAGAACAAATTAAAAGTTGAAAAATCTGGAGTTTATGCCGTGCTGGCTTTTGAGTGACTTAGACATTCTACGTGTTTAGCTTATCATGCCCACTTCTTGGTGGTTTCAAAAGCCTAGCTAAGAACCTGCTATCTGTACCAGAAAGTTACACCAACTTGCTGCAGAGAGAATCAGTGACCTACATGTGAGGAGCTCACAGCCTAATTCCTCTGCCAGAATGGATGTCAGGCTCCAAGTTACTTGTCTCTAGTCCTGTTACAAGAATTTCCAGTCTGAATTTTGTTTGAAACTGTGAAGTCAATTTCAATATTTTTATGATGAGACCTAGATGCTGCCCTCTGAGTGATACCCAACACATCAATAAAACGCATATTAACACAGTATCATTACAGATACTACAGAATACTTCAGGAACAGAACACATGAGCGTAGTTGAAGACAGGCTAACTATTACTCTTTCCTAAGGTAAAACTTGGGTTTACGTCAGGGGTAGAAAAGTGCACGTCTGACTACTGCTTTTTGAGGTCACAACTCTTCTTATGTATATGCATTAGTACACTGGGATACTCAGCACATCCTTCCCTTTTTTAACAACCAAAGAACAAAACAATAACCTAATTAATCACGAAGAGGTGAAACATGATTCCACAGCTGCTCAATAGCTTTCAATTAGTCTCTTTGGTTTTTTACCCGTCTTCCACTGCATGTTTTCATCTCCATTGAGACAATCTCCTTCACTGGGTGTTTTGAGACAGCATCAGTTTCTTGTGATCACCCTGGTATGATTCCCAGATAATCGACCTGGGTATCTGATGATCTTGTCTGATAGGTCTTGTCTGTAGTCTCAGCAGCTGTACCATTTCAGTATGTGTTGGTATTACTACTGGTATGTCCCTAAGTTGATGTGTAGGTGGTTTTATTGGTAAATCCTGCATTATACATGGAGGTATGTAACCTGGGACATTTATCACTGGTACCAGTAAGAGATGCTTACAATTGGATCTCAACAAAAATCCTGGTTTTGTTTTGATCTCATATGACCTTGGAGCTACCAGATGAATTACCTCAGCCTTACCTCCACAAGAACCATTATTCCAAATTTTAACACATTCTCCAGGGCACTCAGGTGCACTGCAGTTTTGCCATAGTGGGACGTTGTCTTTAAATCTCTCCCTTGCTTTTTGAATCCATTTATGCATTTGCTCCTGAACTACACCCCATCTGATCTTTAGCTGATGATGTTTAATTTGTAACTGATATTTTAGCAGAAACGCCACAGGTGACTTGCCATGTTCTAATGGTGCTGCTCTGCATTTCTGAATTGCAACAGGAGGGTGCGCCATCACATGTATTGCCTCTTTAAACAGCCCTTTAACAGTTCTTACATCACATTCTGCAAGCCTGCATATACCCTGCAGATACCAACTTGAAATAATATGTTCAAATGCAAATTCATCTGCAAAAGTCCGGCAATCTCTACTAGCAAAGTAAGGTCCATTGCTGATCATCACTATTTCTGGAATCCCAAATCTAGCAAAACTAGCTTTGACTTTCAAGGTGACCTAGTTTGATGTGGCCTCCGTCAATATTTCTACCTCTGCGTAGTTTGAGTATTCATCAGATATAGCCAAATATCCCTGTCCTTTATGGTACAAAAAAAATCTTTTCCCACTGTGTCCCAAACACCAGCTAACACATCCATATTTAATTGTTCTTTGGGTATGGCTGGCCTATAGGTTTGGCATGTGGCACAGGTATTTACTATATCAATGATGTTGTTATTCATGCCTGGCAAATAGACTGCTTTCTGTGCTCTTCTTTTGCTCTTCTCTATATGCAAATGACCTCCATGAACAGCCTTTAGCCTTTTCTGAGTTCAGCTGGATCACAATGCACTTAACAGGAGAAGGGTACCATCAATCATAGAAAGCTCAGGCCTGAAAAGAACATGCTCTTTAGGAATGATTATTTTTTTCCATCCCAAATATAAAGCATGAATTATGGACGGCAGCATCTCCTCCTTTGCTGTAGCACTTTTAAACTGTGCTCACATTAAGGTGAAATGGATCCTTAAAGTTTTACCATGCTGATGTGAATATCCCTACCGGATTAATTTTCTGTTGTTCGTATACTTCTCTACTGAAGATTTCATGCCTTGCAACAAGTTGTGTTCTATGTTAAACAGCTTGCCTATCGGTCCCAATTGTTGACTTGATTCCAGGTTCAATACAGGTGTTGTATCTCCTGTTCTATCTCCTGCAATAATAATAAAGATATGCTTCGTCTTTCCATATTTACATACATATATACTTACACACCACAGAAATAGGGAGTCCACCGTAAGCTGTTAGGACACTTGCCTGTTTCTCCAGTGGGGTCTTGGCAAACTTTAAAATACATGCTCATTCTGATATGTATACTGAAGTCAGCACATATATCTACTTTATATGTGATTTGTGGGCCATTAGTATTCAGAGCAATGGACCAGTTCTTGTCTAGCAATATCACCGTATTTCTGGATTCCCTCCACGGTTCTCTGTTGTCTGCTTTAGTTAGCAGAATGTGACACTATACTTTAGTCCAAATGTCTGTAAGCACGTTTGGTTCCACTCTTTCCACACATTGGTTTAGGCTGGGCCTTCCACAATTTTTTCTCCCTTCCTTATATTGACCTTTGTCCATGTATCACTTGCTTGTGTGTATTTAGTTCTTGTCCTGCTGTGCATAGAGCCACGCCCTGCACAGTGTCCCTATCATCCTCTTTGATTAAAGCCTGCATTTGCAGTTTTACTTGTTCTGCTGCTTTGCAGAAGTTTGACTTTTCCTGAAGTTCAGTCTCTCAGTAGATGCTCCTGGTCCTTTGCATCATTATTGACTCCCACTCACAGCCTATCTCAAATCAAGGAATTCCATGCAAAGTTGCATGACTCGGTTTTATGCTTCAAGTCTGTGGTGTAATCCTCAATTCCACAAGTGTGGAAAAGGAACCTCTCAAGTTTCATTCTTTCTAAGAATGCATTGCGTCTCAAATTGTACAAGACCATATCAAAATCTTCACTGTCCTCTGCGAGAGCTGGAAGCTGTTTAAAATACCTTGAGCAGCTTCCCCACCAGCTACAGTTAGCAGTAAGTCTACTTTCTAGCCCCCACTCAAGGAGCCTTCATCTGTTGCCACCATGTATAGCAAAAACTGCGGTTTAAACCTCTCCCAGGATTCCTCCATATCCCCCACTAACTTCAGTTCTGGTGGTGGCTTTATGCTATCTTTTTTTTTCTCTTTTCTTACTGTCAGTGTTGCAAGTTCCTCTGATCTGCTGTCTGGTATAATGGCTGCTTGAAACAGTTCCTCTCTTCTTTAGGTGCTGCCTTTAAGTGTTCCCCAGACAACGCTTTCTCATCTGGCAGTTCCTGGTACCACTCTAATGAGGCATACACTGTTTTGAAAGGATTTTACTAAGCAGTCATAGCGTAACGGTTAGTGGTAGCTGTGTTGCTAATCCTGCATGTGGGGTGGCAGCGTCTTAATCCATCTCTGCAAAATGTCTGACTAGAGCTTCCTGGGTTTGTGACCCTTCCAGTGTATATGCATTAGCATACGCAGCACATGAGCTTTTGCTATGCTCTGGACGCCAGACTGCTGACAATTCCCATGAGAAGAAGGCAGCCTTGCATATCTCTACTGACAGTCTGCAGAACTCAGTGCTGAAGTGAGGCATACGGCTCCTTCAGGGTACACATGCATCTCTCATCACAGCACAGTTACAGCTATGCAAACTTGCTCCAACTAAACCTTCCTCCATTCAGTACAGCTACACCTAGTACACTGAATACAGCTGACTTGCTGTACGCAGATATGATTCATTCTGGAATTTCAGTCTGTGGAACACAACAAACAGTGACACATTCCTGGTTCTTATTTGAGCAGCCCTCTTTAGTGAACCATTCTCTGGGAGCTCCAGGGCACAGAATGAAGGTTGCATTGTGAAGCTGGCGTGCCCCTTAAACCTCAAGGTCAGGAATACGAAGTTAAGATTAGTCTTTCTCCACATTCTGGAAGGACAGTAGGCTGCACCGGGCACCCTTAACTCCACATTAATGAAGTTGTGCGAAAATTAATTTTGAGCAAAAACCGAAGTACCTGAACTGTTGATCTGACCTTCCTGTAACATTTATAATAATTATAAAATATAACAGTCAATTTTAGTTTAATTACAACTGAATTTCTTTAAATATAGTCTATGCAAGACAATGTGGGAAGTCTGAAGTGTCTGCATTATTCCATTACGATAATACAGAGCAAAGGAAAATGCTATTTTTAAACAGACCCCTTTTAAAATAATTGTAGCTCCTAAACTCATTAAAATTTGCTTGTAAGTGCTTCAAGGGATGTAATATGGGGGAGAATATGCTATTTTTCAGACATGACAGAGGTTGAATCCTTGCTTTAAGTGCAGAATGAAACTCGGGCTCACCTGCGTAGTCAATACCAACACCTCTATAATGTAATGTTCCGTTAACTTTAACTCCAATTTATTGTATTTGTGTTTCTTCAAGATGATAGGAATTGCCAGATTGAAAAAAGATCAGAGTCCAACTAGTTTAGTATCCTGTCTCCCAACAGTGGCCAGTACCAGATGTCCCAAAGAAAGGTTTAAGAAACCCTTAGTCGGAAGGATTAATATGGGATAATCTGCCCCCCTCTTCCCTCATTTAGTTTTCATCCTGATCTCTGGGATCTAGAGATTGGCTTAAAACCTGAAGCAGGAGGTTTGCCGATCCTTCCACAATATCATCCACTATCATTAGCTATCATAATTCAGGATATTCTTGGTATTTATAGAAATGTTCAATCTTTTTTTCAATCTTGTTTAGTTCTTGGTGTCAACTCCATTTTCTTGCACTAAGTTCCATAGGCTAATTGTGCATTTTAGTGGTTTTGAATTTCATTTTAGTGGTTTTGAATTTACTACCTCTTAATTTCACTGAGTGTACCTTTGTCATGCTGGGAAATGGTTTTGGCTAATGGATTGTGGACTTCCGTTTTGCTAAAAAGCTTGATCCTGGAGGTAAACTCTAAGAAAATAAAATAAATTATTGAGAATTCTGAGGGCTGGGAAAGTTGTGACATTTGATTCAACAGAGAACAGACCCTAATAGGGAAATGAGACCAATGGAAACTAGTGGGTGGTGAGACCTATGGAAATCTTCCCTGTCTCTCTCTAACTGCATTCACCTTTGCAAACTCCCCCACAACTCTCGTACACTCATTCTCTGCTCCTTCACCCACTGCACCCACACTAATGCCCCTCCCATTGCCCCCTCACATACTCTTCACTTTTACTCATGCCCTCACACTTCCACCCACACCACAGTCACCCCATCCCTCACTCCTCCATGCACTCAGCCTGCCTCATGCTAACCCCCTGGACCCCATTTCATCACTTAGCCCTACACTTGACCCCAACCCTTCCACACTTCTTCCCCAATCACTCACACCATCTCCTGCAACTTCCCCATCACACTGATTCCTTGGACTCAGGGCCTACAGCCACCCCACCACTCACGCATGTATATACTCTGCTCTTCACACTCATGCCCCCAAAACCACACTCACACCACTGCACACACTCCCAACATGCTTCTTGCCTTTTACTGCCACCCTCACCCCACATTGAACTGCAGTCCCCATTATTCACTGTATTCACCCCCCACCTCTAACTCTCAGTACATGCACTGCCCACAAGATGAACGCCCATCTCACTCCTACCCCCTCATCCCCTGCTGTCTCTATAAAACCTACAGCCACAACACTCCCTCTGCCTTCCCCCACACCCTGAAAACCCTCACACTCACCTCCCCATTTCTTTTCTCACACACAACCTGAACACTCACCTCACCACACTCCTCCCTGCTCCCTACCGCCACCCCACACTCATCCATCCTACTTCTTACTCACGCCCCCAGCACTCCTCCTACCCTCTCCCACCCCTTACATACACTGCATCCATCCCCTGCACACTCATCCTCTGCACTCAAACTCAACCCCACCACACTGACCCCCGCCCACTCACTCACCTCTTGAACTAACACATCCATTTGATCCCTTCCACCTCATCTCACCCTGACCCCACACCTTCACACAGCCTGCATCCACCACTCAATCCCACTCTCACTTCTCCTGCGCTCACACCATCTCCCGGCCCCATCATACTCAGCCCCTGGAGTAATCCACTGTGCTTACCATCTCATGAACCCTGCACCCACCCTCCAACCCCCTCCTCATTCAACCCCAACCAACCCTGTGCTCAACCCCACTCCATCTCTCACTCATACCATTTACATCCAGTTCATACTCCTACCCCCAACATCCTGCCATCACCTTGTCTACACTCACCCTCTGCACTTATCCCCAAGTGAACTATTCATCACCCCCACACCCTAACATACATTGTACCCACCCTTTATCTTCCCTCACATTTGCCCCTCCATATCTCCTCACTCATACCCAGACCCCCACTCCCTCACACACCTGCACACTGCCCCAAGACCCCTGCAGTCATCCTCCCTCATCACCCCCCCACAATGGTCCTTATTCCCTTTCCCCACCCACTGTACTCAGACCCCCATTCCCCTCCAAAAACTGGAAATAGAACCCAGGAATCCTGACTCTGAGCTCCCTGTGTTTAGCTCACTAGACCTCACTCCTTTCTCAAAGCTGAGGATAGAACACTACCTCATCTCAAATGATTAGACCCCGCATCTCTCCCGGAGCTAGGAATAGAACTCAGGAGTCCTGACTCCTAGCCGCAACTGCTCTGAACTCTAGATCTCATACCCTTCCAATTTCTCCCAATGCTCTTGCATATTAACCTGCTGTCTCCCACCTTGATTTGCAACCATAGAATAAGAAAAGAAATAAATTTAAGCAACTTTGACCAGCAAAAGCAATTATTTTGCTATTGATGATTTATAATATTTCACATCAACAGTCTTAAACCCTCTTGGACCAGGATTGGAAAATTAGGGCCAGATTTTTCAAGAGCTCAAGCACCAACAAAGTGCTCAGGGCTCTTGAAATTCTGGCCATTTCAGTGAGATTCCTAAATAGGAGCTAGATCATTTGAAAATCTTCCCCTTTAGTCTGTGTCACTAGCATTCTCTTTTTCTCTGGCTGGCTGATTACAGTTTGCTTACGAGGTCTATATTCACATCTTTTTATAGGTTATTTTCCCCAGCATAGTTTCCTTTGGAATCTGGCACTTTTCACCAAGAGAAACTGTCATCTCCAGCCAATAAAGTGTTCATTTTGGTACTGCTACCTGCTTTTTGTATTCTGCAACTTTTCTTATTCCCACCAGTAAAAAAATTCACTTAGGTGTCTCTTGTACTTGCCAGGAACTGGATGAAAGGGGATGGAACATTCACGTAATTGCCCTGTTCTGTTCATTCCCTCTGAAGCATCTAGTACTGACCACTATCAGACACAGTATACTGGGCTAGATGGACCATTGGTCTGACCCAGTATAGTCACTTTTGGTTTTTTTCTAATTTATTAGGAGTTTTCAGGGTATTTTTAAATCATTGTCCAGCTTTCTCCTTGATTTACCAGATACTCTAGTCCTCTTATCTGACCGGTAAGTCCTTCTATATTGACAAAAGAAGAATAGATAGACAGTTTATGTACCATCTGGAAAAACAAGAGAGAAAATTAAATATAACTTTACTGATCATCTGCTGTACCAGCAGCTCTACTATGCCTGGGCCTCAACATGGGTGCACAGGGGGGAATATAGCATGCAAGGAAGCTTTCTTCTTTTGTGCTTCCCTTACCTGGCCCTTTTCACATTTGAACTGCCAGGGAGGGAAAAGTTCTGTGTCGGTTGGGAGGTAAGGCAGGGACTGGTGAGGGACATTTGGCTAAAGTAGCTCCAATTCTCCCTTTACTCATGCCAGCAGTTAAATGTCACAATTTAGCCATAAGTATATTTCTTAGGGGAGATATACCTATAATGGTAAGTAAGCAGTTTTGTCAGGATAAGAAGGCACAACACTTCTTATTTGCAGTAGCATTCTGCTCAGAATTAGTCTCTTCAATCTTCTGGAAACTTATTTGTACAGGACATGCTCAGTTTTAACACAGTTTCCCCAGTGACGCCCCTTCTTGTAACTTGATACCACTACTTGCAATACTAAGTTTAGCAGAAAGGTGGCAATAATCTCGCTACGTGCTTCTCTAGACAGAGAAAGAGAAAAGATTTGGATCCTCTTTTCCGGCTCCTGAGAAGGTAGAACTTTCTCACCCCCCTCGCTCCCTGCCCCCTCCCTCCAAAATGTCTCTTTTAATAACTTAGCACAGAAATTTAACCTTGCAATGAAAATCCGTCTTTTAGAGACTTGTGTGTGTGTGTGTGTTTCAAAATGACTGCAAATCATAAACAGAGTGCCTGTTTTGTTAAACTAATTGCACAAACAGAAAGCGTGACAATTTATTTCTAATATGAAAAACAGATTTAACTTTAGGCAGGCTATAATTTTAATTATTTTAAAAAATGAATTATGTACTAAGAGGGTTAATTAAGCCAGAGTGAGAAAATTCTGATTGCTATTTTAAAATATTTTTAAGTGGTTTGAGGGGAACTAGTGGTATAAATAAACTTATGTTAGTAAAACAGAAAATAACATTAATGCATTGAAGTCATTTAACTTTCCTGAGATATTGTAATGAATAGTGTAGACAGCATCTCCACTGATCTATAGTGCTGTAGTATGATTTTAGTGTTAAAGTGTTATCTAGTATGTAACTGGGAGAGTTAGCAGGACATTCAGTATTGCCTATGAGTATTGGAGTTGGTACTTGCAATTTCTCAATAAATCTTTGATTCGATAAGCAAGTATTACAATTAGGGGCAACAGATTCAAGATGGCAAAAGTACTTTGGCTTGAGAAGAAATGTATTGGTCATGCAAATGAGGCTGGAATGGGTGAATACTTGATAGATGAGAAGCTGTTGCTATCTTTGAATGAGTGGTCTGATAAGAGAACACAAGTGTATCTGGCAGTGTTTTTTTTATGGTTATGCCAAAGTATTTTACTGACAGCTTTCCAGTGACGATTGAGTCTTATAGACAGTTATGCAAACACTTATCGCCCTTTTGAAATACTGTACTGGAAGCAATGGCAAGGCTGAAGGAGGAAGGAGAATGCCTCCATAGGTATTTGTTTGCACTGAAGAGAGTGTTGGATAGGGTTTTGCTTTTGTCACCCAGTCCAGAAGAAGTCTTCAGTGAATTAGAACCTAGTGTGCTGAATCTGGAACTGGCAATGTAGAGAGGGCATATGTCAAGTGGTAAGATGATAGAAAATCCTATGTGAAAAGTTAATTTATAAACGGTTTAACAGGGGAACTTCATAACCTGTTGTTGGTGAAGGAGGATAACACACTGGATAGACCTATGCACCAGCTTATATGAAGGTGCAAAATGTGGAAGAAGAAAATGGCATTTAGTGCACTGGATGAGGTACACAGAACCCCCTCTTCTGGCCTTCAAACAGACCCCCATCTTGCCACAGTCATAATCAGCAAGTTCCCGATAGACCAGGAAACCCCAATTCAAAGCAACACAGACCGTGCCATAACAGAATATGCAAATCCTGCAGACATATCTCTACTGCTATGATGATCACATCTCCACAAAACACACCTTTCATGGGCCCTACGCATGCCTATCACAACATGTGGTGTATCTCATCCATTGCACGAAATGTCCCAATTACAACTATGTGAGTGAAACCAGATACTCCTTACACTCTTGAATGAGCGCATACAAAAAATAAGACAAAAACATCATATCACCTGTAGGCGAACACTTTTCACAAAACGATCACTCCATATCTGACCTCTCAGTCCACATCCTCATAGGAAATATGCACAATGCTTGCAAAAGATGAGTCTGGGAGCTTAAATTCATAACTTTGCTAGACACTGAAAATCATGGTCTTCATAAAGACACTGGATTTATGGCTTATTACAACAATCTGTAACCCACTAAGCCCCTTGCCTTTTTTTTTTATCCTACAGTGGTGTTAATGGGTCACTTCACCTTGAATAGTTCCTCAGATATGTGCTGGCTATTTATGCTAAATAATCTGTTCCACCTTGTATTTAGCTGTGGCACCCTTAGTATCTTTCCCAGACTTAAAGAAGAGCTAGGTGTAGCTCAAGAGCTTGTCTCTTGCACCAATAGAAGTTAGTCCAATAAAAGATATTACTTCACCCTTCTTGTCTCTGCTTCATACCATGGAAAACACACCATTAACTATCCTTTTATCCTTCTTTTAAAGATATAGAAAAGGGAAAACAAAGTATTTGAAAATAGAAGTATTAAGTAAGATTTTGTTTTTAACATCCCTTTTCACTTTCCCTTTAGCTTTAGAAAGTTTTTAGAAGGGTGGTGTTTGACAGTCTCTTAGCTATTAAAGATAACTGTTCTTTTAGGAAAAAAGAAGTTAGTTGAATTGTTGCTGTTGTTGTTAAAGTCCAATCCCATTTCTTAGAAGGCAAAACAAAACAAAAACTCAGAGAGAGAGGGAAAAGGAAAGGATAAAAAAGATAAGAAATGCAGCTTCTGTCTTTGGTATTGACTTTCACTTGCAACGTCACTGCTGGAAAAACAAAGGCAGAACACGTGATCTTATCAGTCACGTCAGGACAGGGCAAACTTGTACCAGCATTGCATTGTGTAGAGAATTGTTTTTAACTGCTGGCCACAGGCTTAGAGCAGTGTTGTAAAATATGCAGTCTTCGGCCACCTGTGTCAGACTCTTATTAAACAGAAGGCAAATGTAGAGAGATGGGGTGGTCAGGAGGAGAGAGAGAAAAAAGATGAAGGAAAGGAAAGAACACGTGGGAATGTGTGGCAAAGTCTCACATCCCAGCTGGTGTTTAGGATTCAGCTAGTGTGGGTAGAAGTGGCAATGCCATCTGTGTCTCTCTCTCTCTCTCTCTGGCCTGGTGAGATGTTTGTACACCGATGTGGGGATCCTGGGTTCCTAAATGGAGGAATTAAAGCTACTGGTGCAGGAGTGAAACCAGATATTATAGGGTTAACAGAAACATGGTGGAATAGTAGTCATTACTGGAGTACAGGTATTGAAGGGTATGTGCTGTTTAAAAAAGATAGAAATAAAGACAAAGGTGGTGGAGTAGCAATGTGTATCAGTGGTAAGGTAGACTGTAAAATAAATTAGAAGTGATGGAATGGAGAAGACAGTCTGTCTGAGCAAAAATCACATTGGAAAAGAAAGTTAATAGAGCTTCCCCTGGGATAGTGCTTGGGATGTGCCACAGACCACTGGGATCTGATCTGGATATGGAGAGAGAACTCTTTTTAATGTTTTCAGTGAAGTAAATGCTACTGGTAATTGTGTGATTCTGGGAGATTTTAACTTCCCAGATATAGATTGGAGGACAAGTGCTACTAATAATAGTAGGGCCTGGCTTTTCCTGGATGTGACAGCTGAACGGTTCCTTCACCAAATAGTTCCTGAACCAACAAGTAGAGATGACATTTTAGATTTGGTATTGGCTAGTAGTGAGGACCTCATAGAAGAACTGGTTGTAGGGAACAATCTTGGTTCGAATGACCATGAACTAATTCAGTTCAAACTAAATGGAAGGATAAACAAAAATAGATTTATGACTAAGGTATTTGATTTTAAAAGGGCTAACTTTAAAAAAAAATAAGGGAATTAGTTAGGAAGGGGACTAGACTGAAGAATTCATGGACATAAAGGCAGAGGATGCTTGGAATTACTTCAAGTCAAAGATGCAGAAACTATCTGAAGCCCACATCCTAAGGAAGGGGGAAAATTTGTAGGCAAGAGTTGTAGACAAAGCTGGATGAGCAAGCATCTCAGACAGGTTATTAAGAGACAGCAGAGAGCTTACAAGGAGTGGAAGATGGGAGGGGTCAGCAAGAAAAGCTACCTCATGAAGGTAAGAATATGTACAAATAAAGTGAGAAATGCTAAAAGCCAAGTAGAGTTGGACCTTGCAAAGGGAATTAAACCCAGTAGTAAAAGGTTCCATAGCCATATAAATAAGAAAAGAAAAAAAAAAAAAAAACGAAATGGGACCACTAAGCACCGAAGAAAGGATGGAGATTAAGGATAATCTAGGTATGGCCCAATATCTAAACATACGTTGCCTCAGTTATTAATGTGGCTAATGAAGAGTTTAGGGATAATGACAGGGTGTCTAATGGGAATGAGGATATGGAGGTAGAAATTACCACATCCAAGGTAGAAGCCAAACTTGAACACCTTAATGGGACTAAACTGGGGAGCCTGGATAATCTCCATCCAAGAATGTTAAAAGAACTGGCACATGATATTGCAAGCCCATTAGCAAAGATTTGTAATGAATCTGTGAACTCAGGGGTTATACCATATGACTGGAGAATTGCTAACATAGTTCTTATTTTTAAGAAAGGGAAAAAAAGTGAACCCAGTAATTACAGGCCTGTTAGTTTGACCTCAGTAGTATGCAAGGTCTTGGAAAAAATTTTGAAATTAATTTGAATTGAAAGTAGTCAAGGACATCATGGTTAATGGTAAGTGGGACAAAATACAACATGATTTTATGATAAATAGATCATGCCAAACAAGCTTAATCTCCTTCTTTGAGAAGATAACAGATTTTTTTAGACAAAGGGCATGCAGTGGATCTAATGTACGTAGGTTTCAGTAAGGCATTTGATATGGTTCCACATTGGGACTTATTACTTAAATTGGAAAAAGATGGAGATTAGAATGAAAAATAAAAGGTGGATAAGGAACTGGTTAAAAGGAAACTACAACGGGTCATACTGAAAGGCAAACTGTCAGGCTGGAGGGATGTTGCTAGTGGAGTTCCTCAGGGACTGGTCTTGGGACCAATCTTATTTAAACTTTTTATTACTGACCTTGGCACAAAAAGTGGGAATGTGATGATAGTTTGTGGATGCTGAAAAGTTGGGAGTTATTGGTTATACAGAGAAGGACTGGTACATCATACAAGAAAATCTGGATGACCTTGTAAGCTGGAGTAATAGAAATAGGATGAAATGTAATGGTGGAAAGTGCAAGGTCATGCATTTAGGGAAGTTTTGCTATAAACTGGGAGTGCATAAATTGGAAGTAACAAAGGAGGAGAAGGACCTGGTCATATTGGTTGATCTCTGGATGACGATGAGCCACCAATGTGATATGGCCATGAAAAAAGGTAATGCAGTTTTAGGATGCATCAGGCAAGGTATTTACAATAGACACAGAAAGGTATTAATATCATTATACAAGGTGTTGGTGAAACCTCATCTGGAATATTGTGTGCAGTTCTGATCTCCTATGCTTAAAGATTAATTCAAACTGGAACAGGTGCAGAGAAGGGCTAATAGGATAATCCGAGGAATGGAAAATCTGTTTTATGACAAGTGACTCAAAGAGCTTGGCTTTTTTAGCCAAACCAAAAGAAGGCTGGGGGGAGATATGATTGCTCTCTATAAATATATCAGAGAGAGAAATACCAGGGAGGGACAGGAATTATTTAAATTCATTGTCAGTGTGGACACAAGAACAATGGATATAAACTGGCCATCAGGAAGCTTAGACTTGAAATTAGATGAAGGTTTCTAACCATCAGAGGGTGTTAAGTTCTGGAACAGCCTTCCAAGGGAAATAGTGGGGACAAAAAACCTAGGTGGCTTCAAGACTGAGCTTAATAAATTTATGGAGGGGATGGTATGATGGGACAGCCTAATTTGGCAATTAAGTGATCTTTAACTACTAGCGGAAAATATGCCCAATGGCCTGTGATGGGATATAAGATAGGGTGGATTCTGAGTTACTACAGATAATTTTTTCTGAGTATCTGGCTGGTGACTCTTGATCATATACTCAGGGTTTAGCTAATTGCCATATTTGGGGCCAGCAAGGAATTTTAAAGTCTTTAAACCATTATATGAGGACTTCAGTAACTTAGTCATAGGTTAGGTATCTATTACAGTAGTGGTTGGGTGTGGTTCTGTGGCCTGTGTTGTAGAGGATGATCATAATGGTCTCTTCTGACCTTAGAGTCCAAGGACATCTCTCAGGATCAGGATGAAGAAGACCTGGGATTCCAGAAAACGGTGGTGGTGGCAGCAGTGATAGTGAATCTCACCAGTAGTCCTTCTTTCCCGCCCCCATACATTTACTTTTGATTCTTATTTCCTAAATACTACCATATTTGAAATAGGATCTAGTTATGGGTGTGGTCCACATGCCTTTAAAGAAAACAATACAGCCTTCCTCTCTTGTGCTATTAATAACATAAGAATAGCCATACTGGGTCAGAACAACCATCTGACCCAGTATGCTGTCTTCCAACTGTAGCCAATGCCAGTGCTTCAGAGACAGTGAACAGAACTGGAAGTAATTTTCTGAGTGGCCCATCCCTTGTCACCCAGTCCTGGCTTCATGCAGTCAGAGGTTTAGGGACACCCAGAACATGGGATTGCATCCCTACCCATCTTGGCTAATAGCTATCTTCCATGAATTTATCTAATTCTTTTTTTGAACCCAGTTATACATTTGGCCTTCACTCGATTCATGGGAATACAGTTCATGTGGGTGCTACTTTTTCTTTTTCAACTTTCTAAGGTTCTAAGAACCACACATTATGCTTGCTGATCATATGTCAGTGTTTATAGTAAAATAAATTGTGCTCTCATTTACCTACTTCATGTCAAAATTCATTCCACGTGCTAGTGTGTTTTCAGGACATAAATCTAGTTTCTGCATCATTTAACAAGCTGTGCGTCTTTAGAATTTGTGACAGATATGACAATTTTCTGTAATATCCTTGAAATACCTTGATATATTAAATTTATGGATTAATGAGGTCAGGAATTGTATGTAACCTTTTTAAGGGGGAGATGTGATAAATGTAAGACCAGACAGTTCAAAAGGTTATACTGAAAATGTGCAAAACAAATATTAATTTTTGGGACAGTTAGCGTTAAGTGGATTTCCTGGGGAATCCTAGGGAGAGGGTAATGTGAATTTCCCAGTCCAGTTATGCAATTGTAGGAAATTACCATCTATGTCAATTGTTACATTAAAAAGGGGTGTATTGTGGATACATGATAGGTAGAAAGATGTATATTGTACTTTCATATTGGGTGCCTTCAGTGCTACTGGTAAAGTAGCTACTCACAGAGGCGAAGGTGAGCTATTTCAGTTTGTGCCCCATGTTTCTTCCAATTGGAATTGTTGCCATTAGTAAATTTGCTTGCATGCGTGTGCTGATGTAGTGCTTATTTGTGCTTTGCTTTCAGGCAGTAATGTGGAGGGCTCAGTGATGCTTGCACTGTTTCCTTAGAGGATATGTGTTAATGAAGTTGTAGATCATGTGGGGCATAAATAGTCCTTGGCTTATCCACCGTACTAATAAATTGATAAACCAATTAAATAAAAGAAATGTGGCTTTAGAAAACAGTCATGGGGGAATCAAGATGATTGACCCTTATCAAGGAGGTCTCAGAGAAGAGGTTCTGATTTAATTCTGATTTAAATTGGGAACCACAGTTGCCATAGAACAGAAAAGAGCTCAGTTTTACTCCCTCAGCTGCTCAATTTTGTTCCATGTTATGCTGCCATTTGCACAAAGGGCTCCTTACTCCTAAATTTTCAGAATTCCATGCACTGTTGGCCAAGAGAGTCCCACGTGCTTTAATGGGCGTTCTGTGACTATACCTCCATCAATGTTTTGAAAATATAAGTAATTTTTTTCAAAGTTGAAAATTGCTTCTGGGAGTAAATATTTTGTCTGGTAGCTGTGAAGTGACATTTATAAAACTTCTGTCTTTCTCCACTCCTTTGCACCCTTCCTTTCTCTTGCTATAACCAAATTGATTGTCAGAAGGTCCAAGGAGAGCAAAATCAGTTCTGACCAAACAGTCTCACCCTTTGCTATTATAAAAAGGGGGCAATTACCCTTACTTGTCTTCAATTTAATGGCTAACCATTCTTTAACTTTCTTCGGTAGTATCACATCTTTGTACTGCTGACCCTGTTTTAGCCTTTTTTGTACATTTTAAATGTATGTGATTATACAGAATGTACAATTTAGGAAGGTAATCTGTCATGAAGCTTTATGTGGGCTACAAATTAGTGCAGTGTAGTTGGATGGATAGCCAATGTATTGCATAACATAAGCTGTCTGTGGAAAATACAGCTCAAGAATGGGGTGTGAGAAGAAAAAAGAATTAGGCGATAACAGGGTCAGATTACAATATCTGCTCTAAAGGCAGAAACAGTTCTCAGGGGTAAGAAACCAACTAATGGAAGAAAAAGAAGATAGAGATTATTGAATTAAATGGATAGTAAGTATGTAGTGAGAAAGAAATTAAATTTCAAGGTTATGAAAATCAAAGGGTGAAACAGATAAGAGGAACAATGGAAGATCAAGGATATTTCTTCTTGCTTAATCAGAAGAATGTGCCTAAAACACATTCATCTTTCATGACCTTGACAAGGACAGTACTAAGAATACCATGTTTCAGTACAGTACACAGTTTCTCCCTTAGCTTTCCTAGCATCATTCAGCCATTGAGAGGAAGAAGGGCTGCAACAGTGACAAGTAGGTTCAGATCCTCACAGTGAGTACTGTAATGAAGGCAGTGAATGATGCACATCAAATAGGAATGGTGCAGCTAAGATATAGAGTAATCAGTTACCTAGTTTTGTGCACATCACAGGTGGTTGTGCTACATTTGAGGTCATCAATCAATATATATCAGCACTTCACTCCACTATTTAGTGTCTGCAGTGGGCATTGCAGCTACTGTGCTCTGCAGTTAAGCATGTAGTGACTAATTTGCAGAGAGGAAACATATTTTTCCATTTTCCAGTGAGTGTACCTGTAAGAGAAAGGAGTCTTGATTTGTGAAAGACCCAAGCTGATATTACTCTTGCGATTCCTAATCTTGTAGTCTTCCATTTTCTAGTTACTCTTCAGCTAATAGCTTCTATGGATCTGGCAGTTTCATTACAGGAAGGGAGGAGTGCACAGGCATAGCATGAGAAACTTGCATGAGAAGCTGTATGACTTCTTGGAGATCCTGTAAAGTAGAATTTCTGAATAAATAGTTACTGATTTTACTGCAAATTAACTAGACAGGCCTCTAGACAATGACATTTAATAATCTTTATTTTCCTGAATGATAGCTTGACCTATGAAACACACTGGGGTCTTTAAAGCCTCCCTATTTTACTTTGGAATCTGAAATGGATTCCTTTTAGTTCAGCTTCTTCTGTAGTTGAGCAGATTGTAAAGCTGATGGTGTAATAATGGGCTTCAGGGTCAGACACATATAAAGAATTTTGGAATAAGCTCTTTCAATTAGTTGTCTGGAGAAAAAATAACTATTATCCTTCAGAATTTGTTGTTTTCCCATATGAACACGACATCATTCATACATCTAAATTTAAATGCACTTCGTTTGAACCATAATTCTGTTTCCAAACACCTCTGAATTTTTATAATGTATGTAATATAAATATGTAACTAAAACCCAGTTTCACTTTTGGCCATAATAGGCTCATCTCAAAATCTTGGATCCAAACAGCTCTGGAAATCCAAATCTGGAATTGGATTTTTGTAATTTTAATCTATTTTTCTGTATAACTAGTTGTGTTTTCTTTTAATCTATTGCTAGTAATGTAATACTATGTTGTTTAAAATTAGTTTTTTCATGTGGGCGTTCTAACAGGTTTAAAGGTGTCTGATGGTAGGCAACTCCATGCTCTTAGTGACCCTATTCTCTGACAACCAGAATCTGGGAATTGATGACAGGGGATGGGTCACTTGATTGCCTGTTCTGTTCATTCCCTCTGAAGCACCTGGCATTGGCCACTGTCAGAAGATTTTAGTTTCATGAGGAGAGTTGGGCACAGCTTGAACATTAACTATATATTAGTCAAAATTAATGCCTGTGAGAAGGTGTCATAATTAGAAGATTTTTGTTATATGTTCAACTCCAGTCTTGGTGCTGAAAGGACCTAGGATATTCCTAAATTTTATAATTTGTCTACTTTATTTGTAAGTGGTTGCATAATATGCCGTGTATGTTATGGTTCTAAAAAACAAACACATGAACAAAAACACCTGAACACCAACAAACCAAGCTGGCCATCTTTTGTTAGGATTCATATTTAAATATAAGAAAACATGTATATTTACTGAACTATATACAGTCTATCTCATATTTACTATAGATATCTATTACTATTAATAGGGATTACCCATGAAACATTGACAATGCAGTGGTAACACTATTTAGCTACCTTAAGGCAATTGCTAAGTTTAAGAGCAACCACTGGATAATGATAGAATGTCTTGACTTTAATTGTGTATGATCATTGAAGCCAATGGAGTTATATGGAAATGAATTCCACCTAATAGGGTGAACCTGGGAAATGCAAGGAAACTTAAATGGTTACTTGGGTTGACAGTTTTACAGCAGTTAGCAAGCATTAGGTTATTTGTTGGATGTTAAATTATATTTATTCAGACTTAATGTAAGTTGATGCCAGAGCAAACACTTTCTACTGATGGCTCTGGGCACATGACAGTTTTTAGAAAAGATTATAAAGTAAAAGGCAATGAGATGACAGAAGCATGTTTTTGCTGACAGTTTCTCAAGACTGTATTCTATGGTGTGCAGTATTTAAGGGGTTCAAACAGGAAGAATATAGGTAATGTATTCTAGTATAAATTTTAGATATATTATTATAAAAGTGAAGTCCTAGTATTAAGCTCACAAAATTAAACGTGTTCGGTTTACCAATTGCGACATGTATTGCTGTCATCTCTGGATATCATGTTTGCTACCTTCTTTTAAAGCTTTTCTATGGTAGACATCAGTGGAAGAAGAAAAATGCAGGCATTAAAGTTTGCATGAATGCTTCCCCGAAATTCTATAAATACTTCAAAAACTTAAATCAATTGATTTGACTGTGTGCCTCTTTTGTGTTTTTTTTCCTGCAAGTATTATAGACTCATAGACTCATAGGTCAGAAGGGACCAATATGATCATCTAGTCTGCCCTCCTGCACAAGGCAGGCCACAAAACCCTACCCATACACATTTATAACAACCCCTAACCCATGACTGAGTTATTGAAATCCTCAAAAGTGAGATTTGTTAAACGAAGCCCATTTGTTAAACAAAGCCCATAGTGACTAAGTTTCACTGGCAGGGACATTCATGGAAACTGCATTTTAAGTAAATGTTGACAAATTTAAAATTCACTTACTATGAGCAAATTCTGATACCGAGAATGAAGTTTATCCAGTGGTGGAACAGAGATCTAACTATATGATTTAGATAGGCAGTTAGATGGCTTTAATTTCAAATGGTGAGTGATTGCAAGGCTGCTGTTGACTAAGAACTGTTTACTGGCATTAATAGATGTATAATTTCCAGGAATAAATAAATTTGAGACAATTTTATGATCTGTTCATGGATAATTAATGAACAGGGGAAAAAGCAAAATTCTGAGATTATGAAAAATATTAATTGATATCTAGTAATACAAGATGACTGATGAGAGAAAAAACATTCAATGTAACCAAGATAATTCATGTGAAGATGTTCTGCATTACTGTATACATTCCTTTTAGGATTCCATTTCTACCATGAAGCTTGTTAGACTGATCTCCTCAATAACAATATATCTTTATGGTATTACTTTTATACTGGTCCCATTGCAACATAATGAAATGCAGTTTGACCAGTCTGGAGTGGGGCCACCCCTGCTCTGCAACCTTGGGTGCCTTATAATACCTTGCTTATGTAAGTTCCCCAGCATGTAAGCTATAACCTGTATGAGAGCGTGCGTGCGTGCGTAAAAGTAACTGCAGCCTGCCAGCCACCCTTGGGTTACACTATGGCTCTCACCAGCCTTGGTCCACTGCAGGGTGGCCCCAATACACTCCCAGTCCCAAATTTCCCTCCAGAAATGTATGTCTTGTACTGCCAAGCTTTATCCTGGATTCTCCAAATATATTAAGTCTGTTCTTATTCTTTTAAGAGAGTGATATATATGAGCTTGTTATCTTAAATAGAGTTAATTTAAACATAGTGGATTAATTAAAATGATAAAACAAGTTTGTTTAACTATAAAGAGAGATTTTAAGTGAATACAAGCAATGAGGCATAAAATTCAGAAATGGTCACAAGAAGATAAAGATAAAAATGCTTTCTAGTGCCCAGCTTAACAAACTATGTTACATTCAAACCCAATTGTCTCACCACATGCTTCCAACAACATTACTGACCAAACTGTCAGGTCACAACCCCTTCTAACAGAGTCCAAAAATGGTTTTCTTTGTCTTCCCAGATGCAGAGAATGAGAGGGGCAGGAAGAGAGAAGGGTGTCTTAAGGTATTTTCCCCTTCTTTTTATAGTTTCAGTCCCTCTTTAAAAAGCATTTGCAGCTGAGAACTAAGAGACAGGCAGTCTGCTGGAGGAGGGAAACCTCATGCTGTTTCTTTGCTAATATGCAGATCTCTTAGTCCCTGCCCCCAGTTTCTTGCCAAAGAATGGCCACTTGATAGGTGATGGCCCATCAGCTTTGTTGACTCTTAGCTAGGTATCAGCTTGCCCTTTTCCTTTGAGAATCAGATTTAGCACTCCCCAGACTTATCTGGGAAACACACTTCAGTCAATATTTCAGCTTATATTCATAAGTTTACACATAATGTTGCTACATGCATTTTACTGTGATATCACTAATGAGCAAGATACGAAGACCTTGTGCAAAGATTATTACAACAGTGTGTAGATGTAAGCCCCTTGGCCAAGATTTTCAGAAGTGACTACTGATTTTTGGGTGCCCAGTTTGAGAGATAATGAAGGGACTTGGTTTTCAGAAAATGCTGAGCACTCAATCTCTGATAATCGAGTCCCCATAAGGTATCTCAAACTGAACATCCAGAATTACTCTGCAGCTTCTAAAGTCTTGTCCTTTGGCTCTTAGTGTTCTGTAAAGCACTTTGTTCTTACTATTAGAGCATTTTATAAATTTAAGGAAGGATGATAATCAATGAACCCTATTGAGATAACGGATAGCTCTCAGTACATTTTAAGAGAAAGTAACCACATTTGTAATGTAATGGTTGCCCCATTTCTCGTTTCATGTGACACAAGCTAGTAAGTGCCATTTTTTTTAGAGTGTATTGACATATGAGTAATCTATATAACACTTCAGTTCTTGCTGCCCCATTTTGCCTCTGTAATGTAATTAATAGCTTATCAGGAATCTGCAAATCCATGTAACAAAAACAAATTCTAGCCTATTCCAGGGGAGAGACTTGTGGTTTGTGGGAACATGTGGAAATTGCTAGTGCTACCTATTGATGAAAAGTGAAAAGACACAACATTTTTGCTAATTAGAATATACCCAAACAAAGAAATGATTGGGGGGAAAATAATAGTAGTTTACTTAAGCTCTATTTTGGATATGTGTGTTGTTAAGTTTCCATAATGTGCAAAGCTTTGGGTAAAGAGAATGCTTTAAAAATAAAAGCAAGGATTATTCTTTGTTAAATGGGTCTTCATTTTGAAGCTATGCTTAACACTTCAAAGCAATGTCTAGATTTCTAGCCCAAACCAACACATTCTTGAGGTGCTTTGAAAAGTAGCCTGTGGATGTGTGACTCTGGCTTGGTTGTTTCCATTTTGACTGGATTTACTTTTATTCCGATTCTTCAAGAAAAGTGTTTATGCCTGTCATGGTAACAACAGAATCTTCATAAAGGACTCGTGAATCTTGTTCTGATATTTTGTGACAGTTCAGTGAAGATTTTGGGAATTAATTATAGGGAAACAAACAGAAAACACATATAAAATAGATTGTCTACTCTATTACATTTTATATCAATTGGGAATTTACTTAACTGAAAAAATGAGCCTGATATTAATCTCACATTGCTTCTGCATGGTAACTCTGCTGACTTTGGCGAAATTATGTCTGATCACCATTGGTGTGAGATAAAAATTGGGCTTATTACTTTCCCTTTAAGTACCACTGATCTTTTTAAGCAGTCAATACATACCCATAATTTATACCTTATTTAAATATTTAAGTTAGTTTATTTATCAAATATTAAACTCATAGAAGAAGTCTGAAATAGTAAAACCTGTGGTTTTTAGTTTTCACTGCCTCTCCACTCATTAATATCAAAAAGCTGATTCTTATTTGAATATCTATAAAGCAAACAAAAATAAATATTGAATCATTTAATAATGACAAATTATTATAACTTCTTAAAAGAGGTTACTGTTATAGTTAGAGTCCTCCACTTCTGGTAGCCAAAACTAAGATAGGAAAGATGTTACTGTTCTCTGAGCTCTCATTTATCTCCTGTGCATCTCATTGTTTCATTGTCTTGCCCTATGTCTTGAATACAAAGCTTCCCAATTTCCATAAATAAATAAGGTTTTGTATTAGATCGACTTGAAAGATGCCTAATAATTTAGCTTCTAATGTACAAAATCTCTCGTTCAATAGTCATCAATCAGCACTGATGCAATTATTTAACTTGCAGATATAAATGAGATTACAGAATATTTACATAACTAATGCATATAAAAGGAAATAATTTCATGACAGAAATATGGTTTTGATAGTGATAAGGAATATGAATGTTTTTTTTAAAAAACACCCACTGTTCATAATTAAAATACTTTCAAACCTGAAGGTGAGATTGTTGCTTAAGACCTAATTTATTTACTACTGGTGTAATCGATCCTTTTAATTGAATAAAATTTGATAACATTGAATTAATATGACTTTTTCTCTCTGTTGTCTTGTAGTGGTTAATTATACAGAGGCAACTTGAAATGTATACTCCAAATACAAAGAACTGTTTGAATAAGAGCTGTGTAGAAGCCTTTGCTTTTTAAAATTTCCCCTAGCTCTTCCACTGCAGTTTTATTTGGGTTTACTGCAGAGTTATTCATCAGCTTTTTACTACTCAGGGAATGATTCCAGGGCATAGCTTCTGAAGGCTGAATATTCAAAGTTGTTTAACCTCTGCCTCTAACTCTGCACCTGCCATTTTCAATTCACAGGTAGCCTTTGAACAGGCATGTTAAGTAGAAGAGCAGTTAATTCCCATGTTGGAAAGTATAAATGCCAGTGGCCCATGTTAAAGCAGGTTTTCATATAGGAAAGCAATTTTGTGGTCAAAATTGGGGACACAAATTTGGAGGTAGCCTTTGAAAATGTAGCTCTTCATTGTCCAAGGAATTTTCATAAAGTACCTATATTGATCAAAATGTCACAGGGATTCATGATGCATTGCTATTCCATCATAGCAGTTAGTCTTTGTTTAATGATTACCCTTTGCACTCACTTTCCATCCAAGGACCTATAAGCACTTTTTAAATAATAATGAAATAAACCTTAATGAAATTTCCTCTGTGAGGAAAAACTGAGGCACAGATGGCTTCTCTGTTGCCTGTGGGATAGGTAGAAATCAAACATACATCTTACCTCTTAGTTCTTTTTATTAACAATGAGAAAAGCATTGCCCATGGGAAAGAAATACTGGGTTTTTTTTAATGATTTAACAGGGCTTACTACTGTGTTGAATGTTAACAAGGCTACATAGGTACCAAATATACACACATTCATAGGGCATCCAAATGATTAATATTAGATTTTAAAAACCTAGTGGTGATTAACACTTTGGAAGCTTCACAAACTTAAATTATCAAAGGAGATTTATTGATAAAGCATGGTCAAGTCTGTCAAATTTGTGAATCTAAAATTAGGAACCTTAATCCATTTTAAGCTCTTCTACCTTCACAGGTGCCAAACTGCTGTGGCTGCTATGGAAAAATGGGAGTTGGGGCTGAAGAAATTAATCACCTTGATGCTTAAATATGGATTTAGGTACCTAGTTTTAGATTCCATTCTTTTGCAAACAAGGGGTTGAAGGATTGGGTTTCTTCATGGTGATGGTCTACATGAAAAGGACCATATTTTGTTATATGAGGTCTTAATTGACATTTATATTTAGGATATTTAGTTATTTATAACATTCAAATAAGTAGGTTTTCTGGATTATTTTATTATTCCTTGTCTTGTCACTGTTCTGTTTGCAAGCTTTTTGTGCAATGTGGGATAAAGGTGATCAAGTCATAGTGAACTAACAAACCATTACTCCTGAAATGAGGGTGGCTAGTTAAAACAAAGCATTACTTGGGGCGAAGATGAAGTCACAAGCAGTTACTCCCTGGCATTTACTTTAATATGCCTTAGTTGTCCATTTCATTAGAAAGTGATGCATTGTTTCCCAGAAAGGTATGCTTATCTGTGTAATTAAGTTTTTTTTAAAATTTACTTTGCAATCTGCCAGCAGCTCTGCTTTTTTTGGAAGCAGTCTAGATCTCTGTTCTGTTATGTCTCCTGCCATGCCAAACATCCATTCGAAATATACTGTTGGTAGGCAACATGGCAATTCAAGAGTTGAAATGATAAGGTCAAGCCAACAGACTTGTTTTTCCTTTCCAGTATTTTAATGGACAAGCTGTATTATCCTGAAGTGGCTCACTGAGGTGGTAGCGAACATAGATTGCTCTGCTTGTCAATGGTATTACAACAATCTGAGCCACATTTCTGAAAAGGTCGATGCCTGTGATACCTTCAGTCACAGAATTGGTGTTAACTGCCACTGCTGTGAAACCTTGGAGTACAACAAGCAAGTAAAAGTAGCTGGGGCAGCTGCTTGAGCTCTGCCATCTTTTTGTATGCCCAAATTTGTCTATGTATCATTTCACAGTGGGTGGGGCATACAGAGGGCTTGAACTTTTTTGATCTATTAGCACTGCAAGAACCTAAGATATTTTTTGTCTTCATGCTGCTTCATGTACATTTAACTTACCTAAATGTTCTTTTGTAATAAAAATTTCATCTTCCAGAAGCATTTCAGTGCTATGACCTGACTTGGGAAAGGGGACCCAGCAGTCAGATTTCTTGTGAAGATCTCAAGTGTGTCACATCAGATTCCAGTTAGTTGGGGGCAATGTGGGACTAGCATAGGCTCTGAATCTGATTGTTGAGGGTTTCAATAGAACAGAAAAAGATATCTTTAGGCAATATTGGACCATGGTTCTGCATGTTGAAGGACAGTGGAAATTTTCACCCTCGATTATTGTATGAATTATATCATGTCCATTATTTACCTCTATATTTATAAGATTTCTTAGTTCCAGAAATTACATCTGTAATTGAAACTACAACTTTATTTTTTTTCTAAGTGGCATGAGTGACATAATTTATAATCTCATTGTGTGTACTGCTTGCTGATGTGTAGGCCTCTTGCATTGCAGAACTTGACATTTATTTTGTCAATCACAATTATTTAATTGTCATGGTCTGTCCAGTCAGGTAGTTACCAGACTTCTGCTTCCGTCCCCATTGCCTATATTCTTATTATTTTTTGAAAACAGGCAGCATGCACAGGTCTTATAAGACACGAAGGAAATGCACCATTACTGCCTTGAAGAAATTGCAATCTAAATATTATCTTTGATACCACTAGAGATAGTGGTGGCAGCTGCTTCCTTAACAGATTTGGCTCTGTGTTTTATGATATCAGTATTACTACAGATAAGTATCAGACTTGTGAAAACTAGAGTTGGTCAGAAAGTAGATGGGGGGAGGTAGTTCTGCAGAAAATTTCCTTTAATTTGTTCGTTTTCATACCTCTCCACCCCACAGCATGGGAACTTGGTTTTCAGCTTTCTTACCAAAAAAAAAAAAAAAACTTTCAAGGAGAGCAGATGCTTTCCATGGACATTTGTACAATTGAAAAACCAATTTTCCGCCAAAACAAAAAAAAGTTTTGACAGAAAATTTCCAACCAACCTTTCTGAGACCAACACAGACAGGAGGATATCCTGGAAAATACACTCCCAACAACTAGTGAAAGCCCAGACAGTACGTAGGAGCTCTTGAAGATAGATTGAATCTCTCTCTTACTAGCAGCAAATTTCATCTGGAAGGCAAGAATAGATAACAAAGAACATGTGCTGTTTGTATACCATACAGATACAGATTGTGAGTTGCCACTCACTCTAGCAGTGGCATTAAAAATAGTGTATGTATTAGTTAAATATAGCTATTGCACATAGTTTTGGAGGGCACTATTAATCAATGGCATAAACATTTTTTAGTTTAAAAAGTCAAGATAACGAAATAAACCTCTCACTATAGTGGAGTGAGTGAAATGTTATCCACTGACAATAGAATAAATAGGTATACTAGTTTAGTTTTTTTCACGGTTGAATCTCAAGACACACCCTTTACCAGAGGGAATCAGCTCAGCTTCTGATCAAAATGGCTTGTGTTTCCCATCGAAAGCATACTTGGCCAGAGGTGATCCAGCATCTTGTGTGTTTCTAATGCATGACAGATGTTCTTTGAAATACATTTCAAAACTCAGGCTCATTTGATCAATATATTCCTGCCATGCACACACAAAATCACACCTTGTTTTAGGTTTACAGGAAACAGGTAATTGGTAATTCTGTGGTACTCATCACTGTAGTATCCAAGTACCTCACAAACACTAATGATTAAGTCTCAAAACAGAATGATCTTTATTGTATAGATTAGAAAATTAAAGGTAGTAATTTGGCCACCACAGGAAGTCAGTGATGCAGCACAGAATAGAAACCCTATCTCCCAAGTCCTGATCCTGTTACCTTAACCCAGTGTTTCACAAACGGTGGGTCATGTCCCACCAGAAGGGTTCTAGGTGGATCACTACATCTAGGGCCAGATTCACCAGTCACTGGGCCCTGGCCTACACAAACATACCCCTCTGCTGGCCTGGTGCAGTGGGGAGGCCCCAAAGGAAAGGGGGGATGGAGAGTGAGTCCACCCTGCACTCAGACCACAGTGGGGGGCTCCAGTTCCCCAAGACTGGATTCGCGTGTCAGACATTGTGACCTGGTACAGAGGGTTGTAGCATCACTTGAGTTTGGCCTGGCCAGCCCTCCATTATGACACCACTCACTCAAATTTGCCCGCTTCCCTGGGCGTCCCCTCCACATCAGGCTGGGATTAGGATCATAATGTTGGGGTGGTGGGTATATATAGTGGTGAGTTGCAAAAAAAGAAAAAATGCAGTTAGTGGATTGCCTTGAGAACCTTAACTTAACCATCCTTTCTCTGTAGGATAATTTAATGGCTCTTCATAGACATAGATCAGATGACAAAAAAACAAATCTGTAGCATATCTCAGTCTCTCTCAAAGTACAATCTCTGACAATCAAGTAGGTGCATTAATATTCAGAGAAAAGGGGAAATTGCATTTTCTTTTTCAATAACACTTTTGGCCAGAGACCGTGACCATTGTTAAAAAGAGATCTCCAAGCATGTGTAAATTCAGTTGCAAGATGGAATGGCTCGCAAAGTTGAATAGTTCTTTCAACCAGAATTTGTATAACCCCTCTTTGAATATTAGGGTGATTTTATAAAATTCATAATTACTGTCATTTTGATTGTAAATTTAATATATTGCTCTGTCTCAGGTTAGATCTTTGTTTTATTTCCTAGGATGGGTGATTTTCTTAATATTTCTTTTCAGAAAATTTGATTAAAAACCTCGTGATAATTAACAGAAAAGCAGTGTAGCAGGTAAATACATTCATTTCTGTAACAGCCTCATGGTATGACTGTTGTCAGCATCTCACTGTTAGTCTGCTTTCGTTGAATGGAACTGCAGAGCTCTGCAGAATTTTAGAATCATATTTCATGATTCTGTCAGTTTCTGAGCACTGTCTCACTACTTTTGCTCTTGGGTAATTTTGGTAGTGAGGAAGCCAACCATAGAATTTGTGGCAACTACTTTATATACAACAAACAGTCACTAACTACCTGAGATTTTCCTTGATAGGAATATTAATGACAAATTTTCCACTGTGGCGGTTTACACCTTATTGCTGAAACGTTTGGTACTGGACACTGTTAAAGGAAGGATTATTGTTGATAGACCAAGGCTCACTCTCAGAAGCCCAACTAGTTGTGCTGATCCACTGTTGAAACACACCGTGCAAAGTGATTGTCACTAATTAAAAGAGATGAACTAAAAGTAAACCCTCGCCATAATGCCCTTCACAATAAAAAAAAAACAAAACAAACAAACCTGTGAACTATAGCAAACCTGATCCCTGGATCGCACTTTAAGACCTGCTGCAGCAGTGGGGGTTAAGAGCTCTTTTGGCCCTGGGACAATGGCAGAGGAGTGAGAGATCTCCCAGTCACAGGGCCACATGGTGGCAGAGAGCTCCAGCCAGGAACAAAAAACTAACCTTGAGCCCTGAAGTGGAAGTGGTATCAGCTACTCCCCTCCCCCCACAGGGACTTTTCGTTATAATGAATCCCTGGTTATAATGAACAAATGACTTAGATCCTCCGAGGTCCATTATAATGAAGATGTATGTTAATCTTTTTCCCCCTCTTTCCCTTTTTCCTGTATTTCAGGTTGAGCATGCGTTGATAAACGGTTGCCATATTCCTGGAGCTGTTCCTTTGCTTGGGAACTTTATTTTTTAATTTAGGCAAAAATGGATGTAGAAAAAGATATGTATAGAGCAACTCTTTTCCAGTGCCAAAGACCTCACTGACACCTGGATTCTGAAATTCCAAATGGCCTTTCAAATTTACCAGATATCAAAATCATCACCAGTCAAAACTTCAGGTTTCCCACCATTTCCACACTGCAATTCTAGATGTTCACTTCTAAAACATGAGAGAAATTGATAACAAGGGGACGTTATTTATCACGTTTTAAGGGTGATGCCAACTGATCCTAGACTAAGAGACAATCTCTGCCCTGAAGAGCATACAATCTAAATATATTTAACTTAATATCAAAATGAGTAACCAGGGATACCACACTGGTTGCATTCCCTATTTTCACACTTGCTTGAGAAAAATCCTCCATTTCTTAATTTAGCTGACATTGCCACAGAATTTCTAATTTTTCACACCAGAATGCCAACAAAGGGATCTTAATGTGGTTGGGACCAGGACTGTCCTATCAACCTCAGGAAATCAACGGTGGGCGGGACAAAGGGATTGTAGAGAAATCAAACCATAGAACGCAAAGTGTCTATAGAAAGCCCCATGTCTCTACACCTTAGGAGTTTAATATAGTAACAATTATTTCTAGCTCATATATTGCACTTTCACCTATAGTTTCCCTAAGTAAATTTAAAAAGGAAGGCAGTACCATTATCATGTTTTATAAATAGTGAAGGTACAGAGAGCTTGTCTAGTATATCACAGCAGGCAAGTGAGAGAGCCACAAATAGAACCTAGGTTTCCTGAATCCCAGATCAGTCATTTATCTATTGGACCATGTTTCCCAGCTTCACTTCATGCACTTCAGCTGGCAGTGGACATTGGGGCAGTGAACCATGCATTGCTGCAAATGGGGAAGAGGACTTTTGAGTGAAAGGAAGTACCATTTACATGTGAAACACCTGGCACATTATTTACTCAGAGACTTTAAGGCCAGAAAGGACCATCATTATCATCTAGTCTGACTTCCTGCACATTGCAGGTCACAGAACCTCATCCATCCACTCCTATAATAGACCTATAACCTCTAGATGAATTACTGAAGTTCTCAAATCATGATTTGAAGACTTCAAGGTCTAATATGCCTGAGAAACCATATTCAAAAAGTAGTTATCAATGGTTCATTGTCAAACTGGTAGGATGTATCTAGTGGGGTCTTGCCACGTCTGGTACTATTCAATGTTTTCATTAATGACTTGGATAATGGAGAGGAGTGTGTGGATGACACCAATTGAATGTGTGGATGACACCAAACTGTGCTGGTTTACTATCACTTTGGAGGGCAGGCTAATGACATTCTGGGATGTATTCACAAGAGTGTTGTATATAAAATGTGGAGGGTTGTTGTTCCCCTCTACTTGGCCCTGCTGTGCCCTCAGATGGAGTATTGTTTCCAGTTTTGGATGCCACACTTTTAAAAGGTTGTGGACCTATTAGAGAGTGTCCAGACAAAAGCAAAAAAAAAAAAAGTTTTGAAAACATGACATATGAGGAAAGATTAGAAAACCCACAAACATCTGGACATGTTCTGTCCTGAGAAAAGAAGACACAGGAGTTGGGGAGAGAGTAATAACAGCATTCAAATATGTTAAGGGATGTTATAAAGAGGATGGGTTCTCCTTGTCCACTAATCTGCTTAATCTGCCTGGAGAGAGATTTAGATTGGATGGTAAAACTTTAACTATAATAATACTTAAATACTGGAATATTTTACCAAGGGAGGTTGTGGAATCCCCATTATTGGAGGCTTTAAAGAATAGATTAGACAAACACCTGTCAGGGATCGTCTAGGTATGCTTGGTCTTGCCTCAGCATGGGGAATGGACTAGATTATTTCTTCAGGTCCTTTCCACCCCTACATTTCTATGATTCCATGGTCTATAGGACAACAGGCCCTGGCTGGTAACTGTGGTTGATACACTGTTTAAATTGAAAATGTTAGGAGGAGCACAACCAGAGTAACTATGAAATAGTAGAAAATTAACAAGGAAAGCATGTTCCCATGGTGTAAACTTCCTACACCAGATCTGAATCTGACTCTGTGTTGGAAGAATATGGGCCTGGAAAGACCTTTATAAGAAAGAGGCTTGAGAATGTTTTCCATTGTCCTAGAGACAAGGTGTTCTCTCTAATATCATGGGACTGATTCAGCTACAACATTTCATTGTCCTAGTCATGTTCAGAGATCCATAGATAATTGAGAGAGATATCTGTTGATAGCTGACAGTGATGCTGTATTTGATACAATGGTGGAAAACCTTAACGATATGTTTTGTAATGAATTCCATCAGGTAAGTTCTTAAAATGTACATGTTTTTGACTTTGTTATTAAAAAGATGCAGGATGGGGTTTTCAAAGGCACTCTGACCTAAATTTGTTCCTATTGGCTTCAAAACCCCATCTGCATAGAGTTAGCAGTGAGAGGCAGTAATTTATAAATAGGCCTTTTTTAAAAAAAGAAATATATTGTGATATATTAAAAAAATTATACAATTAATACAAACTCAGTGTGTTGAATGATTCATAAGTTTTCAGGGATCTCTCAAGAACAAGTTCCAGGTAGCTCATGAGTTCAATATATCAAATGCATATTGTATAGACATTATTATTTATTGCCCAGTGGTTGTGGCAAAACCTTTTATAGTGAATTTCCTAACATATTAGCTGGTGGAAAAGTTCAGAAAGCAATATATAATAGTTTCTGATTAATATTTTAGACCTCAGAATATTTTAAATATAAATCAAAGGCTGTCTTAATTTTGACAATAATAAAACAAAACTTCTCATTACATTAATGAGAGGGAAAATGGAGGGCAAAAATTATGATGAATAATCCACCATTTTGTAAATTCTATCCTGGAACATTTTAATTTGCTAAAGTGCAGCCTGACTGCACACTGACTCATAACTATCTGACTGTAAGATATTGCCCAAAGGAATCAGTGAGAGATTTATCATGTCCAATTTTTTGGCAATTAGGTATACATATGTAAATAAAAGAATTACTGAATAGTTAAAGAACTATGTCCCCTTTCTTATGTCCCTGTCAGGGCAACAAAACAAAAATAAAATATTTTAAAATAAATTACATTGGTTTGGAACAAATGCTGGATAGGTCATACTGCCGTATAGACCAATTTCCACAGAAAAAAGAGCATTACCTAAGCAAAGAAAATATCTGCTTCTGCCCTCCTCCTGAAAGAAATGCAGTATTTGCATATATTTGTGAAAAACACATCTATGGGTGCTACCATAATATGATTAGCACCAAAATGTTGACTGAGTGCTTTTCACAGTATCTCACTATTTCAAGTCACTCATGTCATCACAGAATGTGATCACTAACAATGTTTTGCCAGGTGTTATCAACTTTTTCACAATACTTTATAAATACTTGGCAGTTCATTTATTCTAAAGATAGGAAAATTAGGCATTTCAAGCCCTCCCTCTTGTTGTGTGATGACAACTGATAAAAGTTTACTTTAAATGGTGATCACTGTATTTTATCAAAGATATAATATTCTTTTATTTTATTATTTACTATTCATTTACAGGATTGCTTTTTCACGCTCTCACTCAGGCAACATTCTTGCTGAAGTGAATGAGTTCTGCCTGAGTGAGAGATGAGTTAAAAATAAAGTAAGGTGTATAGGATTTGGACTGTTATTTTTCAGTGTATTGTGTGACAAAGTACATCTACATTGCTTTCATCAGCAATTTGGGTCTGAGCAGGGAGGGTGCCAGAGTTGCTTGGCCCTGCAACAGACAAGATTTATGGGAAGCATATGATTACATAATAAAAGATTGTATAACAATGCATATGCACAATGGGGCAAATTAGGGTTGCACAGACCAACTTAATTTATGACTTAACTTAAATTCTGAGCAGCCTTGCTCTGCAGTTTGAGTGTTCTTTTAACGAAGTATATGTGCATGGATTAAATAGCAATTTGTAGTCATTTCACTAACAAAATACTTTTTAAACTAGGGAACTGTGACAAATTGGGGTATGTCTGTGAAACTGTGATCTGTCATGTTTGGTGAACCCAATTTTGTTACAGGGGCTCGACTTTCTTTGGTGTCCTCCTTTGTGGATTACACTTTTGTTTTTTGTAACAGAGGCTCGCCTTCTAGTGGAAAGACTATGAAACTACTAGAGGGACAAGGTGGGTGAGGTAATATGTTTTATTAAACCAACTTTGGTTGGTGAGAGAGACAAACTTTCAAAGTACACAGAACTCTCCCTCATGGGCTATGATAGAGCCAACAAGGCTCTGAGTGACTATTTTATTGGAACAATGGGCCTTCTGCTAGTAGGACAACTGAATGTATTGATACACAGAAGGTGGGGGATGAGCTGTAGCATGGAGTTCCTTCTGTAGAAACGTGTGAAAAAGTGGGGACAGAGATTGCTTTAAAAGAGGGTTGTTTTTCTAAGCAAGCAGTTCAGCATTCAGACTGGGTTCATCTACAACAGATTGGACTCTGTCCAGAGATGGGGACTGAGCCAAGTTGTAACAGAAGCCACCCAACATTTCGTTGTTGCATGCCAGTCTTCTGTGTGTTCTGTTCAAGATCAGTGAGGAATACTTGATAATCTCAGTCTGCATAAGTATTATGATTGAATCTCAGGTCTGCTTTACCAAAAAATAACAAGAGGAAAAAACAACCCTGTATTCTGCTCAAGTACAATAACTTGTTTGTTAATATCAAAGGTAACAGTTTTATATACTTGCACTGATTTTCCATGCATGATTCATAGTGATTGTTTAAGCCATTTTACGACCTGGATACTGTATTGTTTCAGAGCTCCAGAAATGCCATGATAACATAAAACAATGGTTCCCAATACAGCTCAGAGGACCTGACAGGAGGCTATATATTTTTCTAATATCCTTTTAACAGAGGGAAACCAATACTGAGTGATTAGAAGAGGAAAGTGGGAGTAACTAAGGAAAAGTGAGCTGCAAATCAGCTGTTCAATGGACCATGATGCTCCATAGTTTAGTCTATGCTTCAGACATTTTCCTCTATCAGGCATACTTTTAACCCATGAGTAGAGCAATAGAAAATTATTTTAATAGACCCTTCATTAGCCAGATTTTTCAGTTTAATGGAGACTCAGGTGTTGTCTAACTATATTTGTCAGAGTTGATATGATGATTGCATTGCCTCACCCTCAACGACTATTCCGGCATCTGTCCCCTTTGAGCAGACATTGATATTTCCCAGTATTACTCTTGTTTCTTTTCTGAGAATAAGAAAGGCAAGGGGAAGATATCTTTTGAAGACAACAAATCTATGCAATCTTTGAAAGCAAAGGCAGCAGAGATTGCCCTACCACCTGAAGGGAGTTGGGAAGTTCATGTTCTGTGGACTCTTAACATCTCAGCAAGCCTGCAGGGGTTGCTGCACTGCCAAAGCCTTTGAAATCTATCATAAAAAGTCCTGTTCTTTTAGTCCATGTGAATTGAACCCTACAGGATTCACATACCTTTACTCAGTGAATTTCCATTTTACCTTTCAACTCCTAGACAAAAAAAAAATGGTATCCTAGCAACTCAAAAACTCTACTGTACTTCCGCACGCACAAAAAGGACATTTCTTATGTTCTGAGAAAAGCTAAATAATTCATTCGTTTGTTGTTCAGTAGGGTCTAGTAAAATCATGCTAAATCTAAGAAGGGAAACTATTTAATTTGAATATCACACATTCACGTCCATCTCTATTTATAGAACTACTCATATAATGACTATCCTTATTTTAGTACACAAATTGTAATAAATTAAAATAAATTAACTTTTATCATTTTATAACCTTGTCAACAGGAACTCTGTGTGAGTGGTAATAGTATGTGACAAATCAGGGTAAATAAAATATACTCATACCTGTACACTCAATCTATACTCATGGCCTCCCTAGTTTTTTATTACTTTGGTATCTTTGGGAATTATAGTTTTTAATGGATTGTGTTGTAACTGATTATTGCTGTCTCATTCTTAGGCATGATTTATGCTGACTGATAATAAATTAGTATCATGTAGCTGTTGCTTACCTTACTCTGCCTTTCTGACCAGAGTTTATTATAAAACAAAATCACTAAAAAGGACTTTCTACCGTTTTGTACACATCATAGTGCTATTGCTGTGGTGTTAAGTAGGTTGAGTTGTCACCTGCTCTGAAGAGAATCCATGCAAACTTCACCTGATTTTTTTTCAAAGATATTGAGCATCTTCAGCTTCCTTTCAGCTTCAGTAGTAGTGAGGTCACTGGACGCCTCTGGGAACAAATCCCCAGTTGTACTGAGTCGAAACATGAACTCCACGTCTGGGGAGCTACATAACTGACTTAACAAAAACATAAACCTCAGCTGAAGCTTTCTGCCTAAACTTGATTTTTCTTAGCACTTCCTTGCAGATATCTTCTTCAACCCGAGTTTCTCTCCCATAGCAAGATACTCCTAGGGTAGAGACAATGAGCTAAATGTGCTGCAATGACTCCACAGAACTTCAGCAGCTGTATATGTGGTTCTAATACCTGCCACCAGTGTGGAGAATAAAAGAATCGGTTTATCCCATTGCGCCAGCCCAAACCTATTTTGAAAGCAAAAAGTTTCACACTAATCCTAAAATACAATTTTATTTGATAAGAAAAATAGGGCCAAATCTTTACTGCCTTTCTCTTATACATGTAGTCTCACCAAAGTCTGTCAGACAGCGGATTTTGTTGCAGCTTGGTGAGTTTTTACATGTTGCTGATCATGTCATTTTTGTATTCACTGTCTATTTAGGAATGTCACAATTTCTCTTTATGTATATTCAGAAATCAAAATAATAAAGTTTGGAAACTTAAAATTTCATCAACCTTTAAATTAATTTGATCCCTAAAGAGCAGTCCTAAGAATACAGAAAATGACTGAAGGATGATCAGAAAAGGCTTTCTTGACTACATGTTGGGGGTTGCTATATAGAGCTTTAGTGACCCAAATTCTCTGGTTTCGAATGAGCAGTATAATGTGAAGCTATAATTATGCTTGTGAAGTATTATACCTTGGAATCATGAGATTCGGGTTGTATTTGAACTCAGTGATCAGCTGACAAGCATTCTTTGGGGGTTCTCTGTGGACTGATTTGGACCAAAAGTGTTTATGCTGGGAAAATCCTGCAGGCCACAAAGTATATTTGGTCTGCAATCAGTCCTGTGCTTCAGAATTGCGGTAGTGCTTTCACATAGAGTGGGGGGTGTGGATGTACATTGTATCAGTGGATCTACAGAGATGGTTGATTCACTGGCCCTCCATGCTTAAGGGAAGAAATCCCCATTGATCTCAGCTCTGCCTAGACTCCCTATTCAAGTTTCCAAAATTGTGACTCCAGTGTCTGCTGTGGGACCCCCAACAAGTTAAATGACATCTAGGATAGTCATTATCTACAGGGAATGGAGGAAAACTTTAATGAGCTACAGAACTCCTTATGTCTACAGTTTCACTAGACTTTTCCTGAGTGGATAATAACTTATTTCACAAAAAATCTTATCTCCTTTTTAAGTGGTTGACTTACATGTTCTTACACATGATGGTTGGCTTTTCCAATATCACATCTTCCTCCAAACAGTTTACACATCTTTTTTTCCTACTTTGAGACTACACACGCTCATTCAAGTGTCAGTCAGGACAGGTAGTGACCCTGATTCATTATGCTTTAGTAATTGGGGATGTAAGCCAACTGACCTAATTTCATAAGCAGATGGCTTCATGGCTGATCTCATGTTTATGTCCATGTTATGTAAATTATCTTTTAAAATCAGTGACCTTTCCATTTTGAATTTTTGCTCATTACATAGTTTAGGCCAGCAGCTTGTAAATTAATTGCAACATCTTCTGACTGATGAAACAAAGTAATTATCAGTATTCCATCACTGTTCGTCTCCAGAATGCAGTATTATGTGGCATTTTTTAATAAGAGAAAACATAAACAGTCATATGGCTTCAAAAATAGTAGTTTGCGAAAAGTTCATTCCTAAATTCATTTTTGTCAATTTTGAAGAACTTTACATTTTATCTTAACATTTTTTATTTTATCATCTACTCCATCCAATTAAGCATTAAGGAATTTCCTAAAGTTAATATACAAATCACACAATCTGTGGCACTATTGGACATTTTTTATAGAACATACTATCTTTTCTTCTTAAATGTAGGTTTAATTTTGAGCATATACCCCAGATTTCAATTCTACGTTTTCTTCTCACATGTTTTGCCTATAAGGAAACATCGGACTTAATCTCTTCTCAACTTTCAGCACTAAAAATGCTTTTACTTGTAAGTGGGGTTCTGGCTCATCATTAGCGCAAGAGATACTAGAGCAAATATTCTGCATCATACATGTCATGTAGAACAAAGATTGTGTTCTCTCTTTTGGCTTTGCTTTGGATAAACACCTAAAAGTTTGGAAGTGGAAATTATATCAAGACCTCTGGTTTAGTCAGGCAATGATAAAATTGTGGAATGGGTACTTGTATCTTTGCACTCTTCTCAAATGACTGTGTTCATTCTGGGAGGAGAAAACTCAGAGGACTTTTGAGGAAACTTGATCACCTTCTCCTCTTCACTTTTCAGTTGCCTCAGGATTTCATTATCTCTTCCCTGTTGTTGAATGTGTATATGAGGAGATTCTATGGAGGTGCTTGTAGCGGAATCTTCAGTATGCAGCTGTTTTGCTGGCTGCCTTAATTTATTAACAAAACTTTGAAATTAGACACATTTTATTATATCTCCAACACATTCAGAAGCACAGCCAGAAACATTCAACCAGAACATGCACTGAATATTCACCAGTGGTCACTTTTCTTGAGCCATGACTGTTTTCTTGATACTCTGCTGGACCTTAACACTTTGAATTTCATAGGGAACAGCTGTTACACAGAACTTCCTCTAAATATATTTTTACCAAGCTGTTACTATTGCTATCAATGCAGAAATGTTCTGTGTGCTGTGCTTCGAAAAATTGATAGTATGATGAGTTTAAGATTGAATGAGATTATAACTCTTGAATTATTTGAATTCCTTTTCACAGAGTAAATTACCTTAACAATTACCTACAAATTACCCTTTCTTTCTTTGTGTTTAGTAAACAATTTCAAATAAAATCTGAGTATCTCAGAATGGGGAAAGCATAGATTTCATTTCACTATGCCCATAAAGTAGTGAATATATTTGTAACATCAATACTCTGGTGTTAATTTATCCATGTTTCCCTATCTTGGATCCATGAGCAGTAAGTCCCCTAAATGTGTTGTTTGACTGGAACATGAGTGATATGACCTAGTGGTTGGAGCAGTGGGGTCAGAAGTCAGCTCAGCTCAGATACCAGGAGGTCAGAGTCTGAGGCAGGCCAGAGACAAAACTAAGGGCTAGGTTATCAGGAGATTGACAGCAGGCAAGAGAGCAGTTACTGCAGAGGAAACAGTCATAAGCAGGGTGAACTCAGTTGCATAGACAACTTCCTGATCCTGTGTGGGGCTTAAACAAGAGCTGTGAATCAGTGAGGACCCCCAGAATTCTGCCAATCTGTTCCTGGGACTGGGGTCCTCTGTCAGAGTCCAGCTTCTATTCTGACAACAGTTAGCAGGTTACTGGGTGGCAAGTTGGAGCTTACTATTGCTGAAGAGCCCTGTGGTCCCTGATGAAAGGTAATAAATATTTGGCTGAAAATCAAACATCTCTACAGATGAAGATAGTTGAAGTAGAAACCTGAAGATGTAAAAATAATGGAGTGTGTCAAGGTTGAGGTGCAAACCAAAGAATCACTTGTTAGCCCCCAATGAAGTTCTTGGGTCAGCGTTATGCATGGTGCTATAATAATGTGTAGGAGTCATTTATATCCTGTCTATGCAGTATGTGGGAATGTGGGTACGTTATTTTCAGAGGCCTTCTTAAAAACGACAAGGTTGGCTCTTCCCATTAAAATCTTTAGCCCTCTCTGAGGCTGGGATTGAGCTGTCTGCTGCTCATTCTACTGCAATGGGCATGAATACCACAGCTGCATCCATAGGAGTACATAGGTGCCACCGAGTAGTATCCCCTGGTACATTAGGAAGAGAGCATGTTAATGACCATATAAAAAAAATCTTCACCTCACAAAATTATAATTAATTCCATACTTTTCCATCACACTAATTCCATCCAGCCTTCCATTCTAGCTTCTCAATCCACTGTATTTCCCCTTCCCTCAGAGCATTAAGGAGGCTTCTTCAGGTAGCTCCTTTACTGCACAGCTGTTCCTCACATGGAGAGTGATAGTGGTAGACTAGTGCCCTGTGGCTTTTGCCTCCTGCAGCAATGACAGACAGGTTAACTTGTGAATTCTTGCTGTAGGATCGTTGCTCAGTTAAAGAAGTAAAGAGAGAACTTCTTGTCGTGAATTGGGTGGTTGGTTGTTTGGGAATGTACCCACTTTTGTTCTTCAAATGGTCATGCTTCCCGTCTCTCTGTCTCTCTCTCTATCATGGGGCTGGGTACATAGGTGTCCACTTCTGGGAGCTGGAGCATTAGGTATAAACCAGTGTAAATGAGAAAATAATTTGGATACTGATCTTTATAATTTTAAAAGCAACATTCCATGTTGTAAATAGACCAATACATCAGTCAAAATAAAAGTGCTTTATATTCGCAGCCTTCTATTGTCTGTACATGTGCCCATCTGTGGAGAATGAAGTAAGCTACGTGTATTATTTTTAATGAATATATGTTTCTCAGTTTACCTATTTGATGTTATCCTGCCTGACTGCACAGAATTAAATGAAAAAAGGAGGAAACCAACAGGAAATGAAACTGTGAGAGAGATTAAACTCCTTAAGGAAATAGTGAGAGAAATTATTAACTGGGGAATGCACCTGCCTGGGTCCATCCAGGCTAGCAAGATTTATTCTTCCGAAGCCTGAACCTAGGATCAAAGGGGATGGGAAAATCTTAAGGATACCAGGCATAGGTAGGAAAGGAACACAGGAAGCGCTGAGTGGTTTGTCAGCAACTGTCCAAGGAGGAAACTGTCACAGACACAGAGAGGAAGAAGCTGCAATAAGCAGGCTATCATTCCCAGCCCAAGAGTTGGGAGGTCTGGGCTGAGTGGAATTTATCCAATACGTGAAAGGTAAGACCCAGCATATAGGCCTTTTGTTGTTTTATCCCTTGCCTCTGCGTATTGTGTATCTTTGGGTAAGTAAATAATTTGTTTTGAAGATGCTGCTTTGAGTCACTTTAGTCAGGCACTGTCACAGGATCCCAGAGGAAAATGTGCCAAACCTATTTGTGCTCATCATGTTAACACAGCTGGCAAGTTGACTGCAACCCTGAGACCGAGTCTGAGTGGTAGGATGTGGTTCCATCATTGAAAGTGGGTCACAGACTTCACTCCTTCACCTGAGGATGCACTTGAGAAGCACAAAGGGGGGGAGAGGGTCAAAAGCACAGCTTGCCCTGTAACCATGACATCAACATGCAAAATTTTGCTCTGAAAACGACTTTTAGGAAAGTCTCATTGATGTTTTGTCATTTTGGTTCTTCATGTCAAACAATTACTAAATAAACAGTACACCCGGTGACAACTTTTATTACAGATAAAAATCAGCCAAGGAGCTACAGAAATACCATTTGTGCTAGTCATAACTCTAAGGAGTTATCACCTGACACTTCCGCTTCCAGCTTTCAGTCACAGTGAAATCTATCTTTTCTGCTGCATATTAATGATATGGCTGATTACGTATGTCTGCAAGATCTCTTCAAATAATAATAAAAACCGACATTATCTTTGACTGCTTAGGATGCAAAAATCCCAAAGATTTATGAGTTTGCTGCTTAACTAGTAACACACTGGTGGTAATGAAAGATAAGGAGGTAGCTTATTGATATGTGGCTTTTATATGTGCAAAGGACCTTTGTAAACTGAACAAATCTTAAAGTATCAATCAAATGTTCCAGCATTAATATGTATTCTCCTGTATAGCTATGAGCTCTCTTTCATGACATTGCCTTTGCTGGTCTGACCATAAAACACATGTCCTGTCATGTGTCATGCAAACAGCTCATGCTCTTCAGCACAAGTGTTCTGTAACCGTTCTCTATAAACATCCCCATTGCCTAGCTGATTCACAGTTTCTCTCCACCAGATGGTGCAGTTACAGAGTGCAGCTCTCCCTTTTTGTAGGGCAGTGTTAGGATGTCAGAGTTTGGCTCAATTATTTAAAAATGTTAGTAGTTGTCAATGCTGTCTCAAAGTTTGCTGCTTTTTCAGTAGCTTGTTAGGTCTTTTTCTCCAAGGATTAGCCCACTATGAAAATGTTAAGAGAAAAGTGGGGGTTAAGAGGAGCTCTTCTTGCCCCAACAAAATGCCTGCTGCTGCCCATTGGACCCATACTAGTATGCAGAATTATTCTTCTGTTACTTAGGCTAGACTGAATGCGCATTTCGGGAGAGTAGTGCTTTAGACTTTAACCAGTAGTACTCCTTCTGAAGACACGTACGACTAGCTAGCCTTCTACACAAGAAATCTGCAGAGGCAACATCATGCAAGGCCAAGGTTATTCACCAATAACCATAGTTCTCCGAGTGCATCATGTTGTCTTCGCAAATCCAGACTGAACCTGACTCTATATCTTCCTTTTTACTTGAGAGATTTAAGGGATATGTCCAGATTCAGAGAAGAATTGATGGATAGTTAGGGTGCAGGGACTTTTATACCCTCAGTTGATACACAAGGGATCCAAGGATGATGTTTGTCACTTAATTATTTCCTGTGGTATAGATAGCTTACTATATAAGAACTACATACCTTATTTACATCACTACTGCTGATTTTTAATGACGGGCATGGAACTCCATTAGTGGGGATTTGCAGAAGCAATATATTTTGGATTTGGAGATTAACAGTTACTGATTAAGTCATTCTTTTTCTGATAGCATAAGCAGCATTTTTGGCCACTGTGCCAATGAGAAATGTGTTACCAGTGGATTAGATTAATTTTAGGTCAATATTCTGTTAAAATACAAACCAAAAAACCCCTCCAAAAATCAAGGCCAGTATACAAGTAAAGAACGTGGCAGTGTGTGAAGTCATGGCAGAATCTTTTCTGTGCACTTTTTTATAACTACTCTGGTACCTAGGTATTTGTTGGTAAAATCTTTAAAGGGTATGTATGTTAACGTGTTCAGTAAATTCTCAAATACTTAAGTACTTAAAATATAATGTGTCTAGCCTGACAATTTTATTCACTTCACATCATTCCAATTGCAAATTTCCCTATATGTGCATACACATGCACGCACACACACACACTAATATATATATTCTCTCTCTCAAAATACAAAACAGCCGTTCATTTGTACAATCCAGCTGAAACTTTCAGACACTTAAGGAATTTATTTTCCCATTGCTTTAAATAGGAATCCAAGTTGCATTGAAAATCTTAGCCTCTGATTATATCCTGTTCACAATGAAGTCATTGACAAATGAAAGCAAACTCAGGCCATAATATAACATTATATAGAATTGTATAAATTAAGGGATGACAGAACACAGACGAAGAACTAAATTATTTACTTCCCTTCCCAAAACAGGATTGGTTAGCTGAAGATTTCTGGTTATGCCTTTGACTTATTTATGGAAGACACACAGGTGACAGTGTATTTTACTTTGTTATAATAGAAGGAGCTCTGCTATGAAAAATGGAGGGTAATGTAAATACACAAGATGATCATTCTATCTTGGAGAGAAGCTTAGAATTTGCAAAAGCCATTTGTTTGGGACTTTGGGGAGGAATGAGGGTAAGACTGCAGGTGAGGGGCTTTTCTAGAGTCTTATTTTTTATTGTTTGCAAACTGAGGTAAATGGGTACCTACATTTGATTATTGAAATCTGTCTCCTTATTAGCGAAGTGAAATTATTTGCTTTCTGCAAAGTAGTTATTATAATTTTATTTATTGTCCAGGCACTTGGAGCTTTGTATGAGACATTTATAGATATTAAATCTAAATGATATCTGTTAACAAGACAGTCAGACAGTGATGTCATAGGGGTCTAAGGAAGAACATTTCAAAAGTGAAGACAGTTGACATAGGGGTGACTTATCTCCTTCCCTAGTTCCATAGATGTTGTCTGTGTGCGATTACACATTTCTAAAGTAAATCAAACTGGATGCTTGCAGGAAAGAGAAATCAAAATACATGCCCTTTTGGAAAGAGTAGGCCAAAATTCACCCCTTCTAAGTAACTCCACAGATGAAGTCTGGCTAGAAGGGCACTTAGAGTCCACCATGGAAAATGAACAGAAATCGCTGGGAGGAGAGGAGCTAGTGGTTGGGTTTAGTTGTCTGAATCTAGCTGAACAGTGTTGATCATGACTTTTTTTAATTGAATGCAGTCAGTGGAGATGTGCTAGGGATGATTTGGCCCAGTAAACTGGTATATCTTTCATTCTGCAGTATGGTAATACTTCTAATACCAAACTTAAGAACTGTAACATAGAAGCTTAAAATGCCCACAGTTCTTCGAAATATCCCAGGCATTTTTCAGCAACCGTTTCTTTATTCATGTCTTTAACTTCTGCATCACTAAAGCTCTCCTTTCCACTAGGTATGATTAACCTAGCTTTACAATTACTTTGCCTTTTTCAAGGTTTCTATCTTAACATTTCCAGTGTCATAAAACACGGTGAGATTAATATTTAATTGTGTGAATGTTTAAAATTTCAACATTGTTTAATTATCAGCATGTTAATATTTAATTTAGATAATGCAAAATATAAGGTCTGAAAAGTTCAAATCTTCACATAGCACAAAATTAATTTTTTCCTTCAGAGGCTGAGTTAAATGTAAAACAACATTGAGGCTGATGCTCAGGATTTTAGTCTTGGAACTGTGTCTCATAGTTCCTCTAGGAGTCTCCCCATTTTTGTTTCTTCACTTCCTACCTACAGCTTCATCCATGCAAGACTTCATAGGGTCACATCACAGGACATCAGTACCTATTCCACCTAGTCAGAGGAAACAACTAGAAAGCAAAACAGACATTTCCTTCCCCCCTCTGCTAGGAGCAGAGAATGCTGCCTTGAGGGCACACTCAACCTCTACCAGCCTGGGGACTATGGGTCTGAGCTTGGGAGTTGAATTTTAATGGAAACATTTCTTCCTACTGTAAAGGCATGCAGTGAATGAAGCAATGGGCATGAATGCTTAGCTTCATTATAAAGTTCACAATAAATTAAGTGGGAACTCATGCCTCAGTCATGGTGCATCTTGTAAGGTAAAAGTTATCCATATATTAAGGTTTGCAGAATAGGGTCTCCCTCCTAGAGAACCGCTAAGGTGCATGGAGAGGGACGTTCCATGGTACATAGTCAAACAGTTATACATCATGAATCTTTTTTCCTTTCTTTTCCCTTTAAAGAAATATCCTAAAAAAATCATTCTAAAAACTACTATAATAAGGACTACATGCATAGTAAGCAGAGGTAAAGGTGGAAGAATCTGGCCCTATGTAAACAAGTGTGCATGATTGTGTTGTCAATGTTGCAGCAAATGTCTTATTCTTAAACATATCATTTTAAATATCGAGCCATAGAGACCTAGAAGCAAACCACAGAGCCAATGCAAAACTGTTTAGTTTGTTTCAATTTGTGTATTGCTCTCCTCAGTTGTCACTTGAAGTATTAGAAGAGAATGTAGTTTGAATGAAATTAAATTTGTTTGTTTTGGAAAGTGTCTGGATTTGAAATCAACACACAGAATCAAAAAAGGACATGACAATGAATGTATTTTTCTCATATGGGAATACAGCTCAGTGTTTTTCATGTAATTGTTTCTTGCTGCTATCCTTCTATTTACTTATCTTACTCCCCCCAACTAAAAATGATTGTTCGCAACCTTCATTGATAGAACATTACATTTTGTACATCATGGCAAATCATAATAAATTTCAACCTGATATATATAAGATGAAGGAGAAAATGAGATTGGTATTGTTTATATTCTTACTATAAGTTCAAATAGCAAGTACTGGATCAAGTTGAATATCTATAACCACAAACATGTGTAGTAGATTCAGTGATATGTAACTGGTCAGATTCTCATCTTCAGATGAACAGAATAATTTTTCAGGAGTTTATTTAATCTCTCATTCTTAGTTTCATTTTTCTTGTTGCTATAATGTTTCATCATATTTTATTAACACACAGGATGTTTTAGTAATATGCCAAATAGAGAAATTGCCTCTTCCTTCTTTTGACCACTCGAATAAGACTTGACTGTTTCCCACATAATAACTTTTCCATGTTTGAAAGATAACAGTGGATGGTTTGCATTAACAATCATTTTGTGTTCCATTGAATGCCTGATTTCATTCCCCCCAAATATAATCCTTTCAAAACGTTGCTATCCCTGCCTTTCTACTCCAGTCTCAACTGCTAAAGAAGCAAGAGATAAATCAGCCTTGTCTGACTAGAACAGCAAGTTCAAGGAGTCATCTTCCATTTCTTTTGGCATATGAATCTTGTGTATGAACAGCCGAGCCTGGAGAAGAAATATTCTTAATTATTTTGATGGCTACTCAATGTGGATTTGAAGGTATTGCCTCTTATAGACCTCAAATATATTCTTGAATATTTCCCTTTCCCTTGCTAACTGGATAATGCCATTCACTCAAATCTTTGGGGCTGAGGATGTCTCTGGTTTCAGAAGCCAGCTGAATGGATTCATTAATATCATTGACTGGTATAAGATGAGGAGGCTCCTGAATATTTACTCTGTAAGAAGAAGTGGAAAAAAATCTGAGTATTCTTCTGAATTTTTTAGTTGATTTGCCTTATCTGTGTTTGTGCTTCTTTGTGTCATTTTCTATGAATATTCTAGCCAATGAACTTTGCTAGTGTGAATTGTTGTACATATTTTAAAGTAAAATATTCCAAAGTTTTGCTGAAAGCAAAGTTCAAAATGGAGATTTTACACCTCAATTTGTAGTTCACCTTGCATTTAGCTATGTCACCCAATCAGAAAAGATAAAAAGTACTATGTGAGCTATTTAACTGACCAACCCATGGCTGCTGGTGGATCACAAGTCCCATGTTGCAAAGGCAGTTGGCTGCAATATTATGTGCTTCACAGAATAAACACTGCCTACAGGATAAAACAATGAGTCCTGTAGCACTTTAAAGACTAACAAATTTAATTTCTACAGGCATAAACTTTTGTGGGCTGTAACCCACTTCGTCAGATGCCTACAAGATAGGTTTTAGGAGTGTGGGAGCTCCTCTATAGATTATATAATACCCCATAAATAACTGTGAATGCAAAATTGAGGGTTCAGACTTAAAACCCTGGATAATTCTCATTTAATGATCTACTCCAGCCTTAGCTCTTGTCTTGGAGCTAATGATAGAAAAGACATTTTGGCCAAAATAAGAAACAGACAAACTTTCTTCAAGCCAAACAGAAATGTTTTGTGAGGTTCAGACACATCTGATTTTTTTTTTCTTTAAAAGGCTCCAGAGGTAATGCTGGCAATTTCAGGCTGGTAAGCCTAACTTGAGGATCAGGCAAATTGGTTGAAGATATAGTAAAGAACAGAATTATCAGACACATAGATAAACGTGATACATTAGGGAAGAGTCAACACAGCTTTTGCTATAAATTGCCTCACCAATTTATAAGAATTATCTGAAAGAGTAAACATGCATATGGACAAGAGTGATCCTGTTGATAAAGTTTACTTGGACTTTTAGAAAACTTTTGACAAGGTGCCACATCAAAGCTCTTAAGCAAACTTAGCAGTCAGAGGATATGAGGAAAGATCCTCCACAGGATCAGTAATTGGTTAAAATATAGGAAACAAACAGTAGGAATAAATGGTTTATTTTCACAGTGGTCCTGCAAGGATCTATACTGGGGCCTGTGGTGTTCAATACAGTCATTAATGATCTGGAAAAGGAGGTGAATAGGAGGTGGCAACTTTGGCAGATACCTAGTTACTCAAAATAGGTAAGTTCAAAGCTGACTGAAAAGAGTTACAAAGGGATCTCACATATCTGGGATACAGAGCAACAAAAGAGCAGATTAAATTAATTGATAAGTGCAAATTAATGCACATTCTGAAACATAATTCCTATTTTACATACAAACTGATAGGGTCTAAATTAGCTGTTACCACTTAAGAGAGAGATCTTGGAGTGATTGTCGATAGTCTTCTGAAAACATCCATGCAATGTGCAGCAGCAGTCAAAAAAAGTAACACAATATTAAGAATAATTACCTAAAGGATAGACAATAAGATGGAAAATATCATACTGCCACTATATGAATGCATGTTACACGCAGCAACTTGAATACTGGGTACATTCTGATCACTCTATCTGAAAAAAGATGTATTATTATTGGCACAGGTACAGAGAAGTGCAACAACGACTATAAGGGATATGGAACATCTGACATGACCTAAAGGTCTCAAGACTGGATTTGCAGGAGAAGCCATATTCCAAATCTCTATCTGGCATTTTTCTGATGCTTATGTACCCAGGTCCTTTGAAGCCCAGCCCCAGTTTGAGGCTTCACTCCTGCAGTCCTATTGGTACAGTCCCAGAGCAGCTGATTGGCCTGCTGGTTCTACTGGGGTCCACTCTGTTCTGGAGTATGTGCCTTCTGCTCCTGTTTCTGCTCCCCTGGCTTGATTTCCTGGCATCCTGAACTGGCATGATTCGTGGTTCTCACCTGCAATTTGTCTTCTGACTATGATCTCTTGGTATCCTGACTCAGCCTGACTCTGGTTCCTGACTCATGGTTCTGATCTCCAGTTTGTCTCCTGTTTCTGACCTACTGGTATTCTGACACAGCTGACTTCTGGCTTGAGACAGTGGACATATGGCTCTGACTACTTAGTCTGGCCTCCCACAACCTGGCTGTGACAGGTTATTCAGACCACAATTACCTGGTGGAGCCAAACCTAGTGAGAGAAGGCTGGATCCAGCAGCATCACTGAAGCATTGGATACCTTCAGACACATAACCAAGCACTGCAGGTGGAAGTTGCACAGCTGACTTCAGAAAATCTGAAGCACTGCAGGAGCAAGTGAGGCAGTTCAGCAATGAGAACACTGTGCTGCAAATGCAGTTTGTAGTGCCATACTCCAAACAGCAGCTTGCAATATCATTGCTTCAATGGTTTGACGGGAACCACTGGGGTGTTCCGGGGCTTCTTGAACCAATGCCATCTTCTGTTTCTGATGCATCCCCAGGTCTATGCCATTGGCCAGGCCAAAGTGGCCCTGGTAATCAGTCTGCTGACATAAAATGCATTAGACTGGGCCTCCCCCTTGCTGGAAGGCCATAGCCTAGTGATGTTGGACTGGGATGCTTTTCTCCAATCGAAGTCCATCTTCAATGATCTGCACCAAGCAAGAATGGCCAAGGCCTACCTGAAGGGACCGCAACATGGGTAAGGCAACCTAGCCTTCTACGCAGTGTACATATGCTGCCTTACAGTGAATACAGGGTGGAATGAAGCAGCACAGCTTTACCAGTTCCAATGGGGCTTCCAGGAAGAAATGAAAGATGAACTGGCCTGAATAGAGATGGAAACAGACCTAGATGATGTGTATCGCACCAACCACATAGACAATCATCTGCAAGAATGAGGGGAGTAGAAAGAGGGTTGTCTGAAGCCTCCCTTACCATGTACGATGACCTCAGGTTCTGTATTATGCACCGAACCCATGCAAGTCAATTTGATTTGCCAGTGACTCAAACCTAAAGAAAAGGAATAGCGCCATCAGCACCACCTGTGATGAAACTGGCTGTACTATTTTGTCCTGCTTATACGAATGCCAGAGTACAGAGAAACAAACCAACCCAGGCCTGGTGTGTGTGTGGGGGGGGAGGTGAATGAACCAGCCTGGACCTTGAGAGAAGAGAATTTCTCTGTACCTTACTCCTCACTTAGATGCATCTTGAGCCCCATCCACAGCTTTCCCATTTTCAGATGCCTATCCACATGCACATCACAGGGAACTCCTGATAGATTCTCCTCCAACAGGCTCTCATTAATTCAGAAGCAGTAGACAATTTCATGGATGCAGCTACAGTTCAGGCCTTACAGATCCTCCTGGTACACAAGGCCATGTCCAACACAATCAAGACTTTTGACAGCTCTCCACTGTCCTCGGGTCTAGTTGCAGAGAAGACTGTCCCCTTAGAGGCTGTTATTCAGGGACACAGAAAATTTGGTGTCATCCTTTCCCCTGATCCATGGCATCTCCTGGCTGACCCTTCATGATCTCTTCATTCACTGGTGAGAACAGAAAGTTACCTTCCTGTCAGAACTCTGCTGACATCATGGCCAGTGACCAGCTAACATTGCATACAGACCTAAGAAGGCTCAAACAGGGGTAGTTGCCCACACTGAAACACCTACAGGCAAAACTATGAAACTTCCTCCCACATATCATGACTACAGAGATGTCTTTAAGAAGAATAATACAGCAAAGTTCTCCCAACATCAGAACTACGACTGCCTCATAGAACTTTAGCCAGGGCAAAAATACCATTTGGACAAATATACTCCGTATTGGAGCCTGAACTAGTAACATTGTTAGAATATCTGCAAGAGAACCTGGCCTGGGGGGTTATCCTCAGATCAACTTTGCCAGCTGGAGCTGTGGTCCTTTTTTCATAAAAGAGACGGATGGCAACTCTTCCTCTATCCTAATTATCAAGCCCTAAATTAGATAACAATCCAGAACTGTTACCTGAAACCCCAATGCCCAAGTTGTTGGACCTTGTGGGGACAGATTTCATACTTATGAAACTGGATCCCCAGGAAGCTTACAATCTCAGCTGTATCCAAGAAGGTGACAAATATAAGACTGCCTTTCAGACATGCAACAGCCACTTAGAATATTTAGTTATGCCATTTGGACTGAATAATGCTCCAGCAACATTACAGCATTTCATCAATGATGTGTCTGAGACCTACTGGACCAGTTTGTGGTAATGTACTTAGATAATATATTGATATTCTTAGACAATCTGGACAAACACCCCGCTTGTATCTGCACAATCCTGGAGAGACTAAGACAACACAATCGCTATGCTAAACTAGTTAAATGTGCATTTGGTTAGACCTCCTTAGTTACTGGGTTTCATCCTGTCCCCAGAAAGCATCGAGACAGATCCGAGCAAGGTCCAGGCTGTCCGACTCCCTTAATGTTCATGACCTACAACATTTTTAAAGCTTTGTGAGCTTCTCTGGAGATTCATTTTGAATTTTTTTTTAAAACAAGTCGAGCCTCTCACTGCCCTACTCTGATAAATATGTCAAGTTCTATCTGAAACCCAGCATGCCTTTGAGCAATAGAAGCTTGCCTTTTCCATAATTCAAGCATCAACCCACTCTGACATGGCTCAAACTTTTGCTGTGGAAGAAAATGCCTCTAATGATCAGGGCAGTCCTCTCCCAAAGGCATGGACCTGAGCAAATACTACATCCTGTTGCCTATTACTCAAGGAAGCTAACAGCTTCTGGGAAAACCTATGTGATCCTGGGCAAGGAGCTCCTGGTAGTTAAGACTGCCTTTGAAAAACTACTTGGAAGGGGCATATCATCTAGTCCAAGTATTTACAGACCACAAGAACTTTGAGTATCTGTGCAGGGCCAAGGCCCTGAACCAACACCTTCTCCAATAGGCTCTATTTTTCTCCTGGTTAAACTTTATTTTGACCTACCTCCCTGGATGCAGGGATAGCAAGGCTGATGCCTTGTCCTCAGGATATGCACCTGACTGTGAGGCCCCAGTCAGGAACCAGCCCACATTCTTAAATCCTATAACTTTCTTAATTTCACTCACAGCCAGGACCTGCTCACACTCACCTGGTCTGCCTCTGTCTCCAGAATTCCATCCAATGAGTTAGCCATTGTCAAACAAGAACCTCATGACTCCTGGGAGAAGATCACATTTGTGAACGACCACATCTATGTTCTTCCCAGACCTGTGGGGGTGGGTTGTTCTCCAACTATGCTATGAATCCATCTTGCAGGACACTTAGGCCAATATAAAATGCAACCATTAATGTCTCATTTCTTCTGGTGACCCTGAATGTGTTTCATGATAGATCTTTATAGCTTCCTGCCAGGTGTGTGCTCACAGCAACATCCCTAGTCAGAAACCCTGGAATCTCCTCTAACCTCTGGGCACTCCATCTTGGCCCTGAGAAGCCATTTCCTTTGACTTTGTGGTGGAATTATCAGGATCTAGAGGTTTCACCATCATCCTGACAGTTATAGGTCACTTTTCTAAAATGGCTCATTTTATTCCCTGTACAGGTTTACCCTCTGCAGAGGAAACCATCCAGCTCTGGATAAACAACATATCAGACTGGATCATATCACCTCCACCCAGGAACCTAGATTATTGCCCACTTCTGTGGACCCTCTGTTGATTAGGAGGCCACATACATTGGTCCTTTGCCTACCATACACAGTCAAATGGCCAAATGGAAAGAATCAATCAGATCCTTTAACAATATTTATGATACTACATAAACCATCTCACTGCTACTATGTTGAGTTCTCATACAATAATGCAGCCCACGCATCCATAAGCCCCAACCACTTCTTTATCAACTGTGGCTACCACCTCTGATTTCATCCACAACTACTCACATCCTCTGCCAGCCTATCTGCCTTTGACCTAGTAGAACACATCCCTCGCAGTCAAGAGGAGAAGGGCTCCTAGAAAAGACAAAGGAGGAGTACAAAAGGCATATGGATAAATATAGAGAACAGAATAGAGAACCTACCTGTTCTATAGGACAAAAGGCATGACTTTCAACAGAACACCTCCGCATGGATAGACCTTCCTGAAACTAGACTGTTGGTTCCTTAACCCTAGTGCATTCAGCAACAAATCAACCAAGTCATCTTTGAGCTTCAGGTCCCTTAATCCCTTAGAGTCCACCCAGTGTTCCACATGTCACTTCTGAAACCATACACTGAGAATAACTTTTCCCCATAGAGCACAATTGCCTCCACCACCAGTACTGTAAAGCATCAAGAGGAATGTGTTGTACATGAAGTCCTTGATTCTAAGATCAAATCGGGGCAAATTGTGGTTCTTGATCATTTGGGAAGGTCATAGTCCAGAGGAACGCACTTGGGAGCCTGGTTCAGGCTTTCCGTAGGAGCTACCCTGAGAAACCTCGACCCACATTGCCCAAAGGGTTCTGCCATTACCACTGGGTCTCAAACTTTGGTCTGCATGGTTTACAGGAGGAACCGAACTCCAACCCTCCATCTGGAAACTCATTGGCTCTTGCATACCTGGAACTCATGAAGCCCAGCCCCAGTTTGAGTCTCCACCCCTGCAGTCCTATTGGAAGGGTCCAGGAGCAGCTGATTGTCCTTCTGGCCATACTAAAGCTGATAGCAGGAACAGGAAGCTGTCTAAACAACTGAGCTCCACTCTGTTCTAGGCTGTGTACCTTGTTCTTGTTCCCATGGCTTGATTTCCTGGCATCCTGACCAGGTGTGACTCTTGGCTTTTGATTTGTGGTTCTGACCTCCAGTTTGTCTCCTGATTCCGACCTCCTGGTATCCGGACCCAGCTTTTGTGACTGTGGATTCTGGCCATGACAGCTATGTCTGACCACCCATGATCTGGCTCTGATGACAGCTTTAATAGGAGAAGAGTCTAAAAATACTGGGCCTGTTCAGCTTGTAAAAGAGATGAATGGGGGGGGGGAATATAACTGAGGTCTATTAAAAATCATGAATAGCAGGAGAAAGTAAAAAGGGAAATGTTATTTACTCCTTCACATAACACAAGAACCAGGGCTCACAAATGAAATTAATAGGCAGCAGGTTTAAAACAAATGTAAATGATTTCTTTATGCACAGTCAACCTGTGGAACTCGTCGCTAGGGGATACTATGAAGGCCAAAAGTGTAACTGCATTCAAAAAGACTAGATGAGTTTATGGAGGATGTCCATCAATGGCTATTTACCAAGATGGTAAAGGATGTAAACCCAAGGTCTGGGTGTCCCTAAACTTCTGACTGCTAGAAACTGGGACTAGCTAATATGGGTTGGATTGCTCAATAATTGCCCTGTTCTATTCATTCCCTCTGACGTGTGTGGCACTGGCTACAGTTGGAAGACAGGATCCTGGCTAGATGAACCGTTAGTCTGACCCAGTATGGTTGTTCTTATATTCTTATAATTTAAAAAAAATAATAATCTAAAGTAGCACAACCAAAACCCCTATCCCAAGAAGATATTTTGTCCCCTGAACAGCAAAAGTGCCAGGTAATCATGAAATCCATTGGGGACTTTGCTATTGCTATTGATTTTTATGAGAAAGGGGTTCAGATACTAAAGTGAAAGTCAGCAGCATAACTAAGATAGATAATGTCAGCCTACTGCTCTTGCTAAGGCGCTTTTTCCTGAGACATTTTCACTAATAATGTTTTTATAATAGAGTACAGTAAAGAAGATCCAGATTTTACATTTTTAGGTGAATACTACACTAATACTTTTTATGATTATGCGTGGCTTTGTGTGTAATCCTAATTTTTTAAAAATATTTAATCTTTTTTAAAGGTTGTGAGTAAGAAAAGAAAAGAAAAAAAAAACTTAATATTTAAAAGCTAAGTTAATAGGACTCTTGGCACTATGAGAAAGAAGTTAAAGTTGATCCTGCTCCTACTTAAGTGAAAAAAACAAACCATTGTTTTAAATGGCAATAGTTATATTGTCTTAATTTAAAGCTTTTTCTAGGAAAATAAACCATTTGCCCAAAATATCATCCAATTCAAAATAGCATTCCTTGTGTTGCAGTTATCAAAAAACACCTATTAGCCAGTTATACAAATTACTGGAAAGATACTGATGCTACATAATGCTGAATTATTAGTGTGATTTATAATTATACAAGAACTGAACATTGATCACTTGTGTATTTATCAGAAGATCTATTTATGTATATCATACATTTGCATGTAGTTCATATTTAAATAAGCTTGTCTTTTTTATTGTTAATGGGTCTGTTAATTAACTTTCTGATTCAGTAAAGCTAGGGGCAATATGTCACTTTAAAAAAGAGCTTTACAAATAGAACTGCAATGAAAACATTGGAAAGTAGATTTGTAGCAGCTGTGCAATTCAGTTCCCTTTCTCTTAACCAATTCTATGTCCTCAACCTTTCATATCTGAAATATATAGCAGAACTTGTGAAATTATCTTTTAAATACAACTTTCTTAGTAAAGAGTATGCTGAATCTCTGGATAGTGAGGTATGCATTTCTCTTTTAAAGCAAAATGCCATATTCTGACCCACTGTATTATTTGGTAAAAAGATAAAAGTACAATTAGTGATTATGCTTCTATTTACTGTTCTGTTCCTGTTGCAAGATAGAATAATAGCCAAAGATCAGTATTTACTTCCAAGTGAATTTTTCATCCCAATCTTTGTTTTTCCTGCCTTAGTTTAGGGGAAAAAAGTTTCTGCTAAATGAGATAATCTAGAACTAATAAACCATTTTGCTTGCAAATTGTTGCATTCTCCTTCCCTCTGTTTTTTGTTTTTCTCTTTAGACAATTGGCTGTTTAAATAGTGCCTAACATATTTTGGGGGCTATTAAAATATAAATAATAAAAGTCATAGGTGGATATTTAGACAATCTGTAAGCATCCTTTGTTGGGCCAGGATCAATTCACAGACCCAAAGCCAGGTACTCAATAACAGTACTAGTGAACAGTAAGATTCAATTTCTTCAAAAAAAAAGCTATTTTTTGGAAAGCGGGCATCACAGACAAATAGCAAAGGCAATATAATGCCTCTCCTTAATAAATCTGTTTCCCAATCATAAACCCTCAATAACTATGCTGGCCTCACAATAGTGTCCTGATTAGCAAACAAAACAGGTATAGGTGGAGACTTCCTTTTCTTCTTGTCCCTTCAGGTACTTGCTCAGTTTTCTGAGTACCTCTAAGCAAGGTGTTGCCTACCCTGAGGCCCTCTGGTTCTGGTTCTTCTTGAGTACTTGATTTAGTGGTCCCTTGTGGTAGGGTATTGGCTACCCAGAGACATTTTGATTCCTGAGGCCTTGTGGCTCTTCTTTAGATGTTAATTGGGATGCCTGTGTGGCATGTAGTATTCCCTAGTACTTACACATTTTTCCCAAAGAGTCACATGTTCCCAAAATATGGCCTGCTAGCACTTATTTAGCATATCATGATTATGTATAAGATAGTTTGCACTTATTCCTTTAATTGTGTCTGCTTCAGAAACTACCAGCTCCCATGAACTCTATTTCCCTTACACTTTCTTCCCATGGTACTATCTACCAGATCTCACAGTTCACTAAATTCTGCTTTTTTGAAGTTTATTGTCCTTTTTCTCTTGCTCTCACTCCTTCCTTTCCTCAGAATCATGAAATCTATCATTTCATTTTCACTTTCACCCCAGATGCCTTCAGATTTGCTACCAATTCTGACCTGTTAATCAGAATCAAGTCTAAAATGGCTGCCCCGCTCCCCCGGTTACCTCATCCACTTTCTGAAACAAAACGTTGTCCCCAGTTCATCCCAAGAATGTACTGGAAATTAGTTTTACCATGTTACTTTTCCAGCAGATGATTGGAGAGTTAAAGTCCCCCATTACTACCACATCTTCTATTTTGGATATTCGTTCCAGAAATCCCTCATCCACTCCTCTTTCTGATTTGGTGGTTAATAGTAGATCCCTAATCAAGGAGGTCCCTTGATGGAGTTGCCCCTGGCAAGCACTGTGGGGAAATGGTGGAAGAAACAACAGCACAGCCTCCCAGTTCTTAATGTTTCAATCATACTCTGCATTTCACAATAGAGCCTTTTGGTTTTCTTTAGGCTTTAGTTGTTTGCCCCATATTTTTTCCATGCCACAGTTTCAGCATAACTGTCCCTGCCTTCTATACTCATCAGCTCCCGTCTCATACTGACACCACTACTTCCCCTCACTCTACCTCTTCCTCTAATCCAAAAAGTAATAAAACACGTAACTAACACATATTAATCCCCTTGAACATCTACTTGTATGTTATATCCATCTCCCACCTTGCATCTGTTTGTGTCAGTCAAGTTCAAAGCATTTTGATTTGTCCGTGTGTATTTGGTCAGTATCTGGTGTAGTGGGCTCCCAGTCCTCATTAGGGCCTTTGAACACTACTGCAATATAAAAGATTAATAATATTGTCCAATGGAAAATGATGTCCCTTGAAAGTAAATGTAAAATAGCTCAAACCAGTTGTACACAAAAGCAGAAGGGCAATACCACAGTCAACAGGTGGGCAAGGCAGCAAGAAAGCATTGCCACTTCTTATTGCTCGACACTAATTATACCCATTGGAATTCAGCACCCTTGGCCCTTTCTTGCCTGCATGGATATTGTAAAGAATAGTGCAGCTGTTACTATACCTACAGAGAAGGAACACACAGTGCATGTCAAGCCTTAGCCCACTGATCATACATTTTAGAAAGGAATGTAAACAATAGAAGCTTACTTTACATTTTGAGTTGCCGGTTTTGAAGTTATTTATTTCCTACAATAAAGATTCATCACACCCATTTGAGTAGATCAGTTGGATTCTGTTGCTTCTATTTGTTCCAGGGAGTCTATACAGACAAGAAAGAGCAGCAAACTCTTATGTGGAACCAGTGGGGTACTTGATCAATTAGAGTGACATAATATCTAGTGAGTCCTTTTGCCTTTCTGCCAGTTCTGAGGATTAAACAGTAGAACTGACTGCTGTCAGGAGAGAGCAGAAAGACACCCTGACACTCATTCCCATAATGACTGCTGCTCTTTTTTGACCAGAACAATCAAGATTTCGATCAGTCTAGCGTGCATATTTAATGTTAGTATTTGGTACCTTTCAATTTATACGATCGTACTAAGGGCTAGACATGGATTTTAAAAATTACTCCCTACTCCTCCCTTACCCTGCAAACTCATTCTCTGCAGGATCTTGAAATAAATAAGTGGTATCATAGATGAAGGCACAAATAACCAGTCTCACTGATTGAAATGGTCTTTGTTCATATATTAGATGCGATTTAAAAGGATGCTAATTCTGTAATTAAAAAATATTTTTTTAGGATAGGTCAGTCTATCATTTTAAACTTTGTATCTACCATGTCTGCACAGTACTCTAAACAAAATTTTGCAGTAATTTTTACAAAATGGTAAGATACAGGAGTGGGAAAGAAATCCAGAAAGAGAAGTGTCTACGTGAAAAATATGGCACATTTTGCTCTGCTGGTTAGTTAATAAAATGAATACATTATGTTGGTATCTTATTATAGAAGAGTGATCCTTAGACTTTGAGCTATGATGGTGATCAAATAATAAAAGACCAAAATCTGTGGAGGAGGCAGAAACTGAACATTGTCATAAAATATTTTTTGTGGATGGTTCTGGAATCTTTTTTTTCCCAATCCACGGTTCAGGATTAATACCTATATATTAAAAACCCTCTGAGATAAGAGTCAAAGTGCTTTCAGGCATGTATGACAAAAAAGATTTTATCTAAAGAGATAAGCAAGATGAAAAAGTGTGTGTGTGTGTGTGTGTGTGTGTGTGTGAAGCCATTTATCTCTTTAGATCCTTTAGAGAGGGAAATTTGTCTTTTTGACACACAAATATAAAATAATTAATGATATGTTCTTGTGTAACCTACATATCCATTATAAGAGGAGTGGTACAGAAGCTGTATTTTAAGATTGAGGTGACACTTTAATTTTCAACCCCTATTTTCTGTAGAATAATTGTTTCAATAACTTCTCTTGGTCTGAAATTTCTCGTGGTTTGTTTCAGCCATGAAATTAATTTCAGTTCATAAAGGTATATGAAAGTTTCATACAAATGCATTTACCATTTTTAAGTTACTTCAGTATCAAAAATCACCAGTATTTTCCCCATCAGTTAAGGAATTTTTTGAAAAGCCCTTTCTGCCAACTGAATAGCTAAATATCGGCTCTGTACAGATCTCTCACCAAATACTAGTAATCCTTTGTGAGGTGTAATACCCTAACAATCTGGAGTATGTAGTTGGCCACAAGATTTCCTCATGATGAAAGGTTTACCAGCATGAGAATGCTGTGGGTTGTGATTCCCCCTGGTAATGGGACTGGATGTGAATTGGGTGCAGGGAGTAACACAGTCTAACAGATGAAGTATTGAATAGCTGAATATCAGGATATAAGATTGTTGTTCTCAACTAGAGAGGGTCTTTACTCTAGCAGGCCAGGTGGATTATCTAACAGGTTTTTTTCCCCCCCCCCCATGTCTAGTATGGAAGTCTGTCCTCCCTTTTAATCTGACGAAGTCTGAATCTGATTTCTTTTGGGCACCTCAGTGTCCCCCTTTCCCACAAGTCCCTGGGACAATAGATGAAGTCCAATTACAGTGGGCATTTGTAGGATTTAGGATAATAATTCCTCTTTATATTTACTATGGCTGATGTGGTTGAGGCTAAGTTTCTAAATTCTTGTTCATGTGTTTTTAATAACCATTAGCATTGATTAGAGCCTAGAATGACTTCTTATCTGAATTTTTAAAAATAAAAAATTGAAAGGCTTCAGAAACAATAGTAAGAATATTTCATAGCACTGGAGGTCAATTTTTAAAAAGTTGTCATTTATAAGCATTGTGCCACTTTCCTGGCTCGGAGAGTAATGGATAACTATAATCTAGACTGGGAGTGCCTCCTGGGACTGATACACATAAAATTCTTGTACTTACCTGAATCTGCTATGTTTTTCTCCTGTTAGATCACTTTTAAAATTATTAGACTGCCTGATTTTGGGAGCTTTACCACCTGTTCAATCAGGAGCTGACTGGAAGGCTACAGGGCAGTGGTTAAACTAAAAGTGGAGATCGCATGCTTGCAACTAGTATTAAAGGCTGCCTTCCTTTCCATCCTGCTGCAATGACATGCAGTTGCAAAGCAGGCTCTACTGTGTTGTTTTGGAACCAGTGGTCTTCAAGATCTTGTAGAGTTCTGCCAGTCTCATTCTAGGGAGACATAGCATGAGTAAGAATTCTGTCACAGCAGGGTACTATGTCTTATTTATTGTTAAGGACTGTTGGGGTTAAAAGCGTGGAGCCAGGTCATCACAGAATTAATTATTAAAATAAGAAAGGTGTAGTCTGTGGTCATAAAGCTATTTTTATCATCTTGATATATGCAGTCCATTGGCAACATATGGAATACTTGCATAATCCCAGACATGTTTAGGTTATATAATATATATATATAAGGTGCCATGACCAACACATGCTTTAACACATACTAGAAACCATTTCTAGTACTTCAGCACCAAACAAACAATGATAGAGAATGCCATCCATATTACAGAACAATGCTGACAGCTCTTGACCTACATCCAGTCACATTAGCAAACCAATAGTGATTAAAAGAGAGTGGAAGACAAAAAGAGAGGATAGTTCAACACCAACACTATAAAGTTTTGGTGCCTGACTGCAGAGTTTGTCACTTTATTTTAGGAAACATATATGTCAGTTTGATGGTGATGCCTTCGATAATTTATTACAGAAAGACATTTATACAGGATGCTATTAAACAAGGCAGAAATGAATAGGCAAAGAAAAATGGTAAATTTCTTTTAGGTCACGATGACCAAATGTGTATAACCCAGCATGCAACTGATGAATGATGAGTGATAGCCAGAGGGACACAACGTTTGCCAGGAAGTTTAGAGGAGGAGAGAGAATGAGATGTTTCAAATGGAAAATATTTAGCACATTGTGGGGAAAGAATTTTAGTATAAAAAAGTAATTTAGCTGTATATGGATTGTTTTAAACTGAATATTACTGGCAGTGTGAATGAAAGAAAACTCTTTTTTCTTTGTAATTGTCTTTTGTTTTGGGAAATTCCTGATTTCTTATGTCTGAAAACACTTCAAGGAAATGGATAAGTTAGGAAAGGTTAATCCTGAGCAAAGAAAGATGTATCTTCCAGCAGTTTGTCTCACAATGGAATTTAGAGGTACATCTCAGTCAGCACTTCAAATATGTCCTTGTCAAGGACCCCAATTACAGCACAGTTTTCCCTGAACTGGTTATAAATGTAGTTCCAATTTGTAGTGGAGGCTAGATCTTAACCTTGCTTCTAAAACATCAAGTTCCAGTCCCCACTACAGTTCAGAATAATGTTTGTAACCAGGTAAGGGAGAATAGTTTAGGAACAAGGTTGCCTGATGCGGTCCAGTAGTGTCAACTTAGACAAGGACTAAATTACTTTTTAACACAATTCACATATCTACCCTCTGTAGCTATTCTTTCTATGACGAAACAGGTTTTTGAGCACACACAGACAAAGATAAAAACAATTTCAAAATAGTGATGATCGGTGACAGCGCCTGCTCTTGTTATTTACACAATAGTCTTTATTTGCTGTGATGAAGGGACTCAAACTTAGACAACAATACCAGAAATCAGATTATCGAAATAGTGGATGCTTGCTGTCTTCTAAAAATCAGGCCTCTTACTTAGGCCATATTAGTTACCTAACTTCAGGCACCCACATTTAAAAATATTTTGCCTTTAACTTTTTCTGCTAGCTGTCCTGAAAAGTATTTGAAGAGCAAATGAAAAACTGCATCTGCTCATCATAAAAGCTGCTTTTTTTGATTTTTTTAAAAAAACATTCAGGAAACTAAACAAAATGGGTTAAAATGAAATGCAAGGATTTTTCTGTTTAGAAATAATTGTCCAACGGTGAAACATCAAGATGTCAGCTGCATACACATCTAACTTTGATACATGAACTACCTGTTGAATGAAATGAAGTAAGAGGGCCAGAGCCATATTGAGCAGATTCGGTTCAGAAGGAATAAAAACATGCTGTACATTTGTATTCCAAGGGCCATATGCACTGCTGACATCACTATTTATGGCTGGTTGAGTTGTGCAAATGGAATTGTGCCGCAGTTCTCAATAAACATAATGTTCTCTTCCACCGCTGAAACTGGGATGTGTGAATGCAACTCATAATTCTTATGGAACCGAGGAGAAGCTCAATCTGAGTGTTCCTTGTGGCCTCTTAGGCCCGGTCCACACTTACTTTTGCGATTCGGCGGCAGTCGACGGGAGATACGCAAGTGACGTAAATCACTTGCGTATCTCCCGTCGATTTTTTCAGCGTCTCCTCTGCACGGCGTCCATACTTCGCTGCGTCGACCCAGCCTTCGTGTGAATTCCCATACTCCCAGGCTTTAAAACCCATCAGACCCAAGCTATCAAAAATAGATGCCTAAATTGGGCATACAGAATAAATATATGTGAACACACAGAGATAATCCCTTCATAGATAAAATGTATATGTGAAAATGAATAAGTGCCCATGAAAATGGGTGCTGATGTAGATCAATTTTCCAGATGTAGCTATATATTTTTGCATGTATGGCTTGCCTATTCATACTCACATATTTTGTGCATGCCGCTTTCACCCCATCTATCCCACCACTGGTAAATGCAAAAGTCAGGATGGAAAAAAAAGTCTGGAATTGGGACTTTCTCAGCCAAGCCCTTCCTCAGAGGCTTTTGATGTCAAAAGAACTGTTAACTGACTGCCTTGATGTTGAAGGGGGGGCAAAAGTGGGGAAGATTAAAGAAGCTTGATCTGAAGTTAAATTGTATCTTTTCTATCATTCTTATCACAGGTCAGTACAGAGGCACTAAGATTAAACAGACTCCAAGTAAAAAAACCCCATTTGAATAGCATCTGGCCTTGAAGTACAATATACTCTTTTAAAATAAAATAGTCCTTGAACTAAAAAAGTTCTGTATCATGAAAGTGTCTGTCTGTTTCTGACCGAGCCTAAACTGCCTTTCCTCAAACTATATTTAATTTCCATGTCACTGTCCTATCTCAGCCAAATCTCTCTTCCTTTAATAAATCTTCCACCTGTGGCAGTTGTATTTTTTCTTTATCTGATACATGTGTCAGGATAAAAGATGTATCAGAGAATTAATTCCTAACTTTTGTTTTTCCATTAGAAAAAAGAAACAATCAATCAGCTGAATTGTATAGGGGAAGTATCTGTGGTTCTAAAACAGAAAGTACGAGGAAGCTGTGTTTCACCAAAATATTATGATTCCCATAAAAAGTTATCATCTTGTCTGAAATATTTAAAAGATAAAAATATAGTAAAACTTATACACTTTTTAGATAGTACTCTTGCACTGAGATAAGATAATTTACTATTTTTTGGAAATTAGAACAGCTAACAGAGCACTTGAGTTTTCTAGAGGAAGTCTTCTTTCCATGAACATTTCCATCTGACCAAATATCCAAGCAGAACTGGTTTCTTTTTTTTCTTTGACTCCCATCTGTCAACCCAGCTGTGGTGATGGGGACCGAATAAGATCTTTGCTTCACTTCTTATCTTGTATCAGTTTCATAGTTTTTCTTCATATTTAAATCTTTTTGTTCTATGTCATTCTTCACCAGGTCTATCCAACGCATTTTTAGTTGTCTTCTATTCCTAGTTCCTTTCACTTTGGTGTGTATCCATGAATGGTATCCTTTTCTGGGTCCATTCTTGACACATGTCCAAATCATTGTAGTCATCTCTCTTCTATAGCAACATTATTTCCTGCCCTAACCATTTTCTTATCACTTCATTTTTTTTATTTTTATTTTCTGCAGTCTTGAAATGCTCAGTATTCCTATCAGCCAGTTCATTTCTGCAGTTTCATTTCTGTTTGTCGACTTTCCTCAGACTCCAAAATTCCTGCCCATTCCTGCAATATCGGTGTGACAATTATTTCATATATGCTGATTTTCACATCACTTTAGAGGATGTTCTTAGCCTTCAACTTCTTGCAGAGTTTTCTGAATGCAGTAGTGGCAAGTCCAGGTCTTCTTTTTATGTCAGCTTCACAATTCCCATTCTTCAAGTTGAACACAAGATGGATAGTCCAAGGAGCAAATATTTCATTTTCTGAGCATAAGTAACACAAATGGAAAGAATGAAAGAGAACTAGTTCTATCTGAAATTGTTTTGAACAATGCCACTTATCTTAATCAGTCACTATAGATTGTTACACAAGTACATACACATGCATAAATATATTTAAAGCAAACAAAGATTTGATTTGTGAGATAACACTGGTTTCCCCTTGTGACACGCCCCATGCACCCTTATAGTTTAATTGTGCATTGTTTAATACAAAGTATTTCATGTAAGGTGTTTTTTTGAATGCTCATAATGTACTGAACATTATTGTTATAGTAATATCTTTGTCGCAATCTCAGGTATATGGTTGAGACTTTGGTATGTATGTTTGCAAAGATGTGTCCTCATGGCTTAAAACATATACAGGCAAAACTCTCCAGGAGCAGAGGGGCAGTTTGCACCTCATTAAGGTATGTATATAGCAAACCAGCTCAGCCAACAAAGGACTGGCCTTGGTATCCATGAGGGTTCATCTTAAGTGAGTCACCTGCTTACCTCCTTCCCCTGGGGCAGCTTGAAATCATGGGGAGGTGATTCTCACTGACTCAGGACATGGATGAAACCATACAAGGACATTGTTTGTCACCTGACACTAAAGGAGGGGTGGGCGTGAATGGGAAAAGGAACATTTTAAAAAGGGGAGACATTTTTGCCATGCTCTCTCTTCCATCTCCAAATACCACCAAACAAGTGTACTTCTGACCAAAGGAAAGAGCCTGGCTGAAGTTAAACCAGACAGCCTGCAGTGAAAAACACCAAAGTTTGTAAGGTTGCTAAAAGAGTTAAGCTTAGTTTAGAATGTGTTTTGCTTTGTTTTCTTTTGCTTAAATCTGACTTGTTGCCCTTTGACTGATAATCACTTAAAATCCTTCTGTAGTTAATAAATGTGTTCTGTTTTACCTAAAGCAGTGCATTTGGTTTGAAGACTTCACTAAGTAACAAGGCTGGTGCATATCAATGTCTTTGTTAAATTGACTGACTATTATGAGCTTGCAATATTCAGTGGGCAGCACTGAACATTGTAAGATGGAGGTTCCTAGGGTTGCACCTGGGACTTTGGGGTATAGCTGCGGTCATTCTGTTGTATAATTCAAAGAGTGGCTGGCTAGATGCACTCACCCACTCACTTAGGAACAATTTGCCTGCTGGTAGTTGTGTGTGGACACCCCAGGATGGGGGTCCTCACAGCAGAGCAGGGTAAAATTGCACTATTGGAACATCACACACATACATGACACACAACCTAAAACTCATTAAGTGTCCAGTTTTGTCATTGGATTACAAAAGTTACATTGCTCACTTTCATTTTAGCTTTGCCATTCTATGATTATATCTACATCACAAATTTTGGTCAGTGAAAGTTACATAGGTGTACAGCCACTGGAGTTTGTATATTACTTGGGAGCTTGCACACTTGGCTGCTTAGGTTGGTACTGCATGTACTCACCAGAAATGCTTGTGTTGATGTAAAGTGTAGTGGGCCACAGATAAGCATCCCAATGTGCCATTTGTCACTCTTTGGCACAGTGCTTTTTGGAAAATTTTTGCAGTGTTTTGTGGGATAGAAATGATTCAGCCAGTGATCTTTGGGAGTTTGGGGGTCAAATTCTCAAACTACAACATTCTCCATCCCATAATGCCATCTACATCCCATAAGTTTTACACCTTTAAAAAAAAATCCCACAAATGTACATGCTCTTTTTGGTCACTGCCACCTCTGACAGAAGAATGGACCCCAGAGACCTCTCCGTTAATCTTGTGAGTATTGCATATATAGGATGCATGATTCTCCCGTATTTTCAGATTGACAGGAAAAAACAGAACAACAGGGGACATGGGGATGTCTTCTATGACAGTTTGCTGAGGGACATAATGGAAAACAATTCAGGTTTGTTGGTGGCCTTAATAGAGCAGCTGCAAACAGTAGAATGCTTCTTCTGGGCTCAAGAGTTTCACTAACTGGTGTAATTTCATTGTAATGAAGGTTTGGGCTGAGGAGCAGTGGCAGCATAACTTTTGGATGCAAAAGGCCACATTCCTGATTATATGCTGAGCTTGCCCCAGCTCTCCAACATAGGAACACCAGAATGAAAGCCACTTTGGCAGTGGGAAAATGAGTGGTGACCGCCATCTGGAAGCCTGCAATATCCGATTACTAACTTTCAGTGAGAAATAACTTTGGAATTGGAAAATCCACAATAGGGGCCATTGTCATACAAGTGTTTAGGGTCACTAATCTCCTGATCTGCAGCACTGTGACTTTTGGCACCACGGATAAAATTGCAGCAGTGGGGTTCCTGGACCTCAGTGGGGCAAATAGATGGCGCACACAACCCTATTTTGGCAGGAGCGTCCCTTGCCCCAGAGTACATCAACAGAGAGGGCTAATTTTCTATGTTATGTAAGCACTGGTGGCTCACTGGGGATGCTTTACTGATATCTTTGAGGGCTGGTCCTAGCAGGTGCATGATACACATCTGTTCATTTTTAAGAACACAGGACTGTTCAGAAGGCTGAAAGCAGGGACATTCTTTCCTGATGGTGCATTACCATTGAAGATATTGGAATTCCAGTAATTATTCTGGGCGGCGCAGACTACGCTGTTCTTCCCTCGCTCATAAAGCCATACACTGGCCACCTCAACAAGAGCAAGCGAAGATTCAACTAGTGACTCAGCAGAATGATTCTTGAACATGCTTTGAGTAGATTGAAGGACATTGGTGGTATTTACCTACTAGATTGGATTTCAGTGAGAAAAACATCACAATGGTTGTAGCTGCTTGTTATGTCCTGCATAATATCTGGGAGGCAAAATGGGGAACGCTGCCACCAGAGTGGAGGGTAGAGGTGAAATGGTAATTTGCTGAGTTTGAGCAGACAAATAGCAGGGCTACTGCAACAGCCCGGCATGGGGCTATGCGATTGAAGGGACCCTTGACAGAGCATTTTAATGGTCAGCCAAAGTAGCATTCTTGTTGAACTTTTCTATGGGCCTGAAGCTTTAGGTGCTGCTAAGAATTGTGTAATGGTTTGGTATGTTTATAAAAATGACTGTGTTTTCCTTAAGCTATGAATTCTGAGGTTCTCAGTGTGCATTTACAAGAACTGTTTGCTTTGACTACTGCTATGCATTCTGCAATATTTGTTGTGAGCTAATAAAGGTAATTCGATTCTCCCAGAACAGAACTTTATTGAGTGGGGAAAAAAAGTGGAGAAAAATAAAGTGCAAAAAACCCCACAGACACTTACACATTTTTTAATATAACAGGGTGAAAATTTAAAATTAAAAAGAAATGTAGTCCCTTGTGGCTGCACATACACCATCCGTCCTTCTCACAAGTCAACGAATGGAAAGCCATAGTTTTCCTTGTTGCCCCCCAGTGGTAGTGTAGTGATAGGGATACTGATGTGCCCTTTGATGTCATGTTTTGTTCAAGGAGTTTAGGAGAAAGACCCATCAATTTCTTCGAGGACTGTAAAGGCTGGAGGGATTGTGATTTTTAGACATGTACATCAACCGGGGTTTGCCATTTTAATAAATTGTGTCAATTTGGTTCATTGTTTCAATATGAAATGTACTTGAGACCAAATAACCAATATCAGTCAGGTTTGTTAATATGGTAAGGAAAATGTTGTATATAATATCACTCTCTGAAAAGCAGGCCCGTGCAAAAAAGTTACTTTCACCTTATGTAGAAGGTATGCTCCCCAAGTTATAAATTTATATTATTTTACAAGTTACACATGTCTTTATACATCATTAAAATCCAACCCATCAGTTTGTTCCAGTTCCCCAGCTTGTTGCTCTGTTCCTTCCTTATCTGCCTTTTGGATACTAGCATTCCAGCATTTAGTACGCCAGTAGCTTGTACTAAGACATAGAACAAATGCATGTTGATTTTTGACACATTTCCTATCTGCTTGGGCCAAATGCTTATTTCAGAAAATGCAGTGTGTTGCGAGATATTTATGGTATAGGCCAGATTAGGCTGTATAACTTTCACAATATTTATGCTTCATGTTATTGATGCTTAATGAATATTAATATATATGGTGCAGACAACACATTAATGAGATATATATGTATATGCTAGACCGCATATATTAGTCAAAAGCTGCCTCTGGGTTTGCTGCTAGAGAGAACCCGTTATGTCATGGTGCATTTCCTTCTGCTTGCCTTGTCAGGATTCCTGGACCTTTTTCCCATCGTCGGTCTTTCTCCTTGCTGTCAGTCATACTTGCCCTCCAAGCCCTTTGTTCAAAGTTCAGTGCAGCACTGGCTTGGAGGATCTCATAGAACTTGTCCTCCCTCCCCCTTTTTTTTTTTTCCCTCCTCATCAGAGTCAGGCATTCTGTAGATGTGGCAGGGGCACTTGTCAAGGCCACCAAGCTAGAAGCTGCTGATAAAAACAGAATGATGTACCACTGGATTTACAGTCATAAAGGCAAGGGAAAAACAAGTTTCAAAACTCTTCTCCCATATTTCTATAAACACATTTCATTATTATTGACCCCCTCAGCTTTGGAGTGCCTCTGTCCAATACCACTCTCCAGCCCAGTCGTAGTGTGCATGGCCTGCCAGGGTGAGGAAAGGAATGATTTTCTGTTGCGTGATGCTATAAAATTTCTATCTCCATTTCCATAGGTATGACTATAGGGCAAAGGCACTGAATATCAGTGCTACTTTCCACAGTGCATTTTAGTGGACATCTCATTGCAGAGTAGTGTGGGAAAGCATCCTTCCATAGAGGAAGAAATAAGGAAGCCATGCCCAGAAATGTTTGGGAGAGGATTGCAGAGTAGGCAGAGAGGATTTCAGAGGATGAAAGTTTCATGAAGAATTCTCAGAATGATAAAGGGGAATCTGTGTGCACATTAAGTGTTCCACATGGCCTCCCTGTGTTACCCAAGAAGCGAATTAAAAGCAGATGCCAACTCTACCTATGTTGTACCTCTACCTCTTCTCATAAGAATAAAACAATGAAAAGTCAATGTGTTTATCTTGTTAACTTGGGGGATGGACCAGTTGCCATCTTTAAATTTAAACATTGTAAGGAGAAATTCATTCACTCACCCAGCTTACCCAAATTCCCTTTTCCTTCATCAAACTTATCCTGCAGGCGAGACTAGCTAGATCATACTGGACTCTCAGATGGGTCCTGTCTTGTGCCATGGCTGGAATTCACCATTGCATCTCCTGATTCGTCGTCTTTATCATTGTTCACGGCAGATGTCTCTGTCCAGGGCTCTTCTGAAGTATTCAGTGCTCTGTGGGGTAGTTGAGGGTTGTCTTCCAGCTATGGCATGCCATTCCTTGTAGAAGTGACAGGACTGTGGTGAAGTACCAGGTTTATTGTTGAGATCCCTGGCCCTGTGGTATCTTGGCAAAGTTCCTTCAGGTTCACGTGGCAGTGCTGCTGATCTCTGCTATACCTTTTTGTCTGCATCTGCCATGCAGTCTGCTTATCGATTGCCACGTTTCTATGGTTGGTCCATAGCTGTGCTTGCACAGCCTCTTTTCCCCAAAGGCCCAGGAGATCCAATACTTTGTCTACTCTAGGAGCTGGCGTGGTCAATTGGACAGTTGGCATGGGGAATTTAGTCAGCTGGAAACAATTTGAGCGTACACAATCACAAATAGATCAACACAAGGTGACTTACATAGACCTAAGTTTGTAGTGTAGACCAGGCTTTAGTCTCAGGTGAATTTCATTATAATGGAGTAGGAGAATGCAAGATCATAAAGTCCCTTTGCTCTAGAAGCCTTGTCTCTGAGGTTGGGGTATGTGTGTACATTTTGTATCTGTGGTTGGTCTTGCCTTTGTAGAGTAAGATTAGGAGGATGGTGTGATGTCTTGTCCTTTTTACATTTTTGAGCACTCTCCCCCTCCCCTGGGAAAAGTATCAATTTTGTGCTGGTTTCAGTTCTGCAGGATGAACAATAAAAGTTTCCATAGAAGCTAGCTGTGCTTAAATGATCAACTCTCTGTATCTCTTTCTCTACGGAGTCGTGATGTAACAGATGGAAACCCTGGAGTTTTCATTCTCTTAAACATTGTTACCGCTTGCTTCATTTCCACATGCCTCATCACACTTAAAAACATTCTATTGGTAACACCCTGGTCGTAAAAAACACTATGCACCTGAGTGTAGGATGCAAAAAAACCCAACTTCACTAATTTGGGGTTAAAGATAAGTCACACTCTCTGCTAGTACAAATCCTAGAGTGTGATACATGTTGTTCCAAAGGAACCAATGAAGCTACAGGGATCCCAGTTCATTAGATCCCCTCTAGATAGCCTAGACATATGGCAAGTCTCCTAATATAAATTCTAGGGAATGATAGTGGATATTATTTATTTTAGATCCCATGTTCTTCCTTGAACTGTAGGGAAACTGAAAAATAGATTTTTTTTTTCTCCCACAGAAAATGTTGACAAGTTTCAGCAAATATTCTTTTTAGTTGAAAAAAATTGTTTGGATGAAAATATTTGGTTTAAGGAGTGTTCAGTTTTCCAAGGAAAAAATGTTCAAGGAAAACAAATAGTTCCTATGACATGTTTTTGAAATTGAAAACCCAGTTGTCCATCATAAAGTTTTAACAGAAAACTTTTGATCAGTTTTATTGGTCATTAGGAGATATTTTATATGAATCATTTAATGTGATGTCTGAGCTTGGGGATTGATATACTAAGGCTGATAAGTCATTGATGGATGTCTTTCAAGTGTGGGGCTGAGGTTATACCCCTGTTTTATTTCTTTGGATCCCTTCTTTTTTCATATTGCTTGTTTTTAATCTTGTATATTTGAAGGATTGATACATAAATTTAATAAGATGAGATTTTCCCATCAATTTTACTTTTTTAACAATTTGAGGTTCGGTCCTTGGTGCCTGGCTGAATCAAAAGCTTTTCTGAAACCCCTGAGGCAAGCAAATAATTTCCCCCTGTTTTTTGTTTTCAAACGTATTGGTTAATGATAACTCTGTGTTGCTGCTAACACCGATAGTCCTGTAGTTTTGGGTGAAGGGCATCTCCACTTTTGTATATTGGGGTAATTCATCCATTGACCATGTCAGTCATCAGAACTATTCAGATTTGAAGGTTAGGTTATGTGACCTGTCCATACCTAGGGTAGCCCACCTGAAAATGCCAAGGTCAGGACAGGCTGCAAAAAAGAGAGCAGATTCTTCCAAACTGGTGGTTAACACTGCCCTTAGATTCACCAACCAGTCACAAAGTGCTTCTGATCTCCCACGCTGGTTATCATAAAGCTACAATAAGAAATATACATATTATTGCATTTCAGTCTCTGACTCCCAATCAGCAACTGGATCCAGTAAAGAGAGAAGTTATTAAAACTCTATTTTCTCTATTAAAAATGTTCTCCTCATCTCCAAAGGGTCAGCCACATTACCAAATCAATATGAGTCTGGATCTTACCCAATATATCATGCTGCCAGCCAATCCTTTAGTAATTAAAATTAATGGTTTATTATAAAAGGAAAGAAACAAATGAGAATAGAAATGTTAAATGATCAAAGCAATCATATACATCCAAATGACTTTAAAGTCCATATATATATATCAGGTTCTTAGCAGAACTGTGGAGTTTGCAGGCTTGTACTGTTCCTCTGGTGTAGATCCAGTACCTTGATGGCTTCAGTCCTTTGTTTCACAGCTTCAGCTGTTGATGAGTTGATCCAGAGGTAGGAAGCAGGAATGAAGACAAGATGAGGATGGTGCAGCTGCCTTTTATGTCCTTTTGTTATGTGGTTTGTCCCAAACAGTCCCAGAGCATGTGGCATGGAAGAGCCTCAGAGTTCCGTCCCTAGGCATGTTCTTACATGCCCTGGTGACTCAAAAAGGTGTAGCCTCTGCGTTCTTTCACTGGATTCATTGTACCTTTGAGTTCCCTTGATGGGCCATTAAGCAGTCTTAGTGCTGATGCCATCCTGTCTGGGGTCATGTCATCCAGAAACACAGCACAAGTTGAAATACAAATATGCCATACAATAATTCAAAATTACATATATAAAAACATTCTTATCAGTCTTTTCCAATTAGAACCTTCCTAATGGTACCTGACATGGCATATCTCATACCAATTATAGGAATTTTGCAATTGTGATATTAATAATATTATAAATGGTCACCACCAATCCAGATTGCATCACACGTTATATAGTTCTAGAAGAGCATTCTGAACATGTTCACTGCTATACTTCAGCATCTTATTTGATATTATTCAGATCATATGATTTCCTAGGTTTTCGTATGTGAAGATTGCTCTTTGAGTTCTTGCTGTGAATCACTTTCTACATATCACATTTTTGAGTGAAGTCTCATTGGGAAAATATTCCTCCTCCCACCCTGTATTTCTGTACTCACCTATTCCTTTGATCTTCATCTTCACCTCTCTCTCATTTTTTATGCCAGTTGAAGAGGAAGTCAGAGCAATGGGAAATCAAAGGACTGTTGAAACAGAAGAGCTAGAAAATCAGGAAAGCAGTGGAACAGCGATGGGATGAAAATAGTAATAGCACTATTCAGTTAATAAAACTTGTTGAGCCATTCCTTCTGGAGACAGAAAATAGATTAAGTGGAAATGGAATAATTTTGATGACAGAGACACAAGAGAGAGGTTTATGGCCTCCAGATCAGAGTAAATAGAAATTATCTAACTGCTAACTTTTTTTTTTCTTTCCAGTTAAAGAAAAAGCTCTGAGTAATATTTTATAACAGTTTTTCTAAGGAGCAAGGAAGATAGTTTTGAAGATCTCAGTTAATCATAGAAGTGTAGGACTAGAAGGTACCTCAGTATGTCATCTAATCCAGTCCCTTTCACTCAAGGCAGGACTACCTAATAGCCAAACCATTTTTGACAGGGGTGTTTGTCTGTTTTTTTAAATCCCCAATGATGGAGATTCCATAGCCTCCCTAGGCAGTTTGTTCGCTTGCTTAACTACCTTGACAGTGAAGAAGCTTTTTCTAATATCCAACCTAAACCGCCCTTGCTGTAATTTAAGCCATTGCTTTTAGTCCTATCCTCAGAGATTACCTGAAACAATTTTTCACTCTTCTTCTTGTAACAATCTTTTATGTACTTGAAAACTGTTATCATGTCCTCCTCTCTCCCCCCCAGTCTTCTCTTCTCTAGACTAAACAAACTAAACGTTTTTCAATCTTTCCTCAGAGGTCATGTTTTCTATACCTTTAATCATTTTCTTACTCTCCTCTGGACCTTCTCTAATTTGTCCACATCTTTCCTGAAATGTGGTACCTAGAACTGGACACAGTACTGCAGTTGAGGCCTTATCAATGTGGAGTAGAATGGGAAAAATTGCTTTTCATGACTTGCTTACAACACTCCTGCTAATACATCCCAGAATGACGTTCACTTTTTTACAACAGTATTACACTATTGACTCATATTTAGCTTGTGATCAACTAAAATCCCCCCATTCTCCTTCCACAGTACTCCTTCCTAGGCTGCCATTTCCCATTTTTTGTGTGTGCAACTAATTGTTCCTTCCTAAGTGGAGTACTTGCAGTTTATCCAGATCATTTTGAATTTTATCCTCCAAATCACTTGCAACCTCTCCCAGCTTGGTATTATCCTAAGACTTTATAAGTACACTCTCTATGCTATTATCTAAATCATTTATGAAGATATCGAACAGAACTGGACCCAGGACCAATCTGTGGGAATCCACTTGATATGTCCTTCAAGTTTGACTGTGCATCACTGATAATTACACTCTGGGAATGGTTTTCTGAACAGTTGTGCACCCAACTTATAGCAGCTGCATCTAGGCTATATTTCCCCAGTTTCTTTATAAAAAGGTCATGTGAGACAATATCAAAAAGCTTATTAAAGCCAAGATATGGCACAGCTACTGCCTCCCCCCCCATCCACAAGGTTTGTTACCCTATCAAAGAAAGCTATTAAGTTGGTTAGTTTGACGTAATTTATTCTTAACATATCCATGTTGACTGTTGTTTATCCTTTGAAATACAGTGATGTAGAAAATATTCGAAATAGTAATTAACAATAATGTACTTGGTCTAATATACCCTGGGTCTTTTCTAGTGTTGTGGAATCACTATACTTTTACAGTATTGCATCGCTATTGAGTTCAATAATTTCACTGCTATAAAACTGTAGGAAGAGAATGATGAACAAAGTCTTACACTGGAATAATATTTCATGTCTGTGACTATTTTAAATAGAACGTTTTAACATTTTAGCCTTCTAGTTTTCTTTTCAGAAGTTTTCAAAATAGAAATTTTCTTTAAAATAAAAATGACACTTCAAGTTTTGAATGAATTCAAAGTTAATGCTGAATATGTTTCCATTGTAAATCAGTTGAACATTGAATTAATTTCATCTTAAGCCATAAAACTATTCTAACATTTCCTTTGACATTCTATTCAGGTTCATGTATGTCTGAACTTAATCTTTTTAAAGTGTCGGTGTTTTAAGAACAACATTACTTAAAATGTCTCTAGAAAATAAGAAACTCACAAAGAAAGACAGTCAGTCATCCTAAAGCAATGATTCATAGCTTTTAATATTCACTTGACAATCAAAATTGGGATTCATAATTGCTTTTCTTGTTTGATAAGACTGGTCTATGGAGACAAACAAGGCATGGGTAATTAAACAGGTAAGAGAAGCTGCTTTATTCAACTACCTGGAACTTCAAAGAACCAATTCCACACAAAGGAACAAATTATTTTTATTCCACACTTTCCTGTCTCGAACAAAAATCCAAATAAGAAATACACTGAAACCAAGATAGAGGGATTATTTGTCAGTATATGTCGGAAAAATGCAACTTGACTGTCAACCAAAATATTTAAAAATCATTAAGACTGTAAACACTGAGTTTTCAACAGCATAATTAGAAGACTTTAATTAAATCCAAACCTAAGCATTTGAAAGACCAGGAAATCTGAGTAGAGATTAAACAGAAGTTTGGAAGTTGTCAAGGGCCAAAACACAAAGATGAACCACTTCAAATATGGGAATGGATGGGTTTCAAAATTGACCTCCTACAGATGTACTGCCTTCTGTAGGTTTGGGGTTCAGTTCAGATCCAAAACCAGACAGGGTGCTGTTTTCCAGCTGCAGAATTGACTCAGATCTCTCAAGAACCACTACTGATACAGAGATGTGCAAAATCCACCTTCCTGGGCCAAGAGGATTTGACACATTCCAGGCTGAGTGAAAATTCATTGCTAGAAAAAGGGATGCAATGTTTGTGCCAATGGCCTGTCCCAAGGCTTCGCAATGTGTCTGCTCACTGTCAAAAGCATTACAGCCATTAATGTCAGCTGTTGCAGGCCCTTAGATGCCATATTACCTCAGAGACAATGGAGTGTCAACAGTCAAACTTTTGAAAGAGTTTTGCTATCACATAGTAAAATTTTAATTATATATTTCTATAATCAACTATCTTTTGGGTTGTAAGATATAAGTATTTACAATCAATCTTTAAGGGTTGAAACACAGTTAAATATGAAAGGTTATACAATTTTTATATAAGATCTGCTAGTGTAGCCGTGCAGTATATTTAAGATAGTTAATACTTTCTAGCATACTGTTGGCACAGCACTGTTTGAAATAAGCATATTTACTATAGAAATTATAGGGTGGAGTATTTGCCATAACAAAGCAACATATATTGGGTTTTTGAATCATCTCTATCTAAATATTTATGTGGCCCCATCCTCATGGTATCAGAATGCCTCAAAATGATTCACACTTTTATCCCCACAACACCTCTGAATATGCAAGTGGTGTTATCCCTATTTTACGGATGTAGACTGGAGTCAGGGAGAGAGTAAAGACCTGTCCATTTTGAAAGGTAAGTCTGTAGTAGAGCCAGGAACTCACCCTGCACTTCCTGTGTCTCACTCCAGTGCCCATAAAAGCATCCTTCTTTCACGAAGATCCAAATATTTGTGATGACCACAAATGCATACATGCTGTTGATCTTTATAAGGTTCTGCCTTCTACCTATAAAAATATCATAAAAGCTTTAGTGTTAATTCTTACGTTCTGCTTTACTGGTTCATAGTTTTCTGTCTTTCCAAAATTATTGCTTAAATGATCCTTTCATTCATCTAAATTTGCCAGTTAATAATGGAAACTGCCCCCCCCAGTCAGTTTTCACTAGAAAATTGTAAATGAGTAGCTAAACACTCACCCATGTATATTCATTTTTTTCTGACATAGAATAATACATGTGTTCACAAATCCTTCAATGACATGTCTGGTCTTATTCTTTTACCCATTTCTGTGATTTTTGTGCTCATTTTACAATTTTTAGGAAAAACATAATGCTCAGAATTAAGGAACATCATTTTAAAGTAACTGTATATATTCAGTTTTTCCTTTTCTTGAACAAAACAGCAGGAGAGGATATGAGAGAGGAGAATATAAAAGAGGTGAATTTTCAAAGACAATTGATACATCTTTTGGTCTAACAGTCTTCAGTGGGAGACAGAAAAAGGTCTGTACTGGTTTGAGGGTTATATACTCTTTGGCCAACAGTTCATGACGGAAATCCTAGTCAAGTTAATCAAAGTTGTAATGTGAAATGAGGGTGTTATATCACCATTAGTATCCATAGCATACTCTTTGCAAATGATATAGGAAGGGTGGCCAAACGGTGGCTCGTGAGCTGCATGCAGCTCTTTTACAGTTAAAGTGCAGCTCACAGAGCTCCCCTGCCCCCCCCCATTGTCCACCTACCAGACTGAGGTGGGGAGCTTGGAGCTCCTACCCTGTGGCAGGCTCGTGGGACTAAAGAATTCTATCCAGCAGGAGGGAGCTGATGGGAGTCAGAAAGTTTGACCACCACTGTGATATAAGCTGCTGCAATGCAGGAGTTGGATCAGTTATAGGAAACTTTCATATTTGTATAGTGAGTGGTCTGAGGCCTACTCTTCCCCCCACATTGGAAACCAGATAAAATATTAAAATAAACAAAAACAAATGTTTGAACCACCTTATATTCCAGAAGCCAACTTGAATGCAGCTGCCTGCCTCAGACTGAAAAAAGTTTTGTCTCACATGGCATTTGGTCTTGCAAGGCGCAGAGTGCTCTGGACTTAAACCGGCCAAGCACTGAAGCATGTGCTTAACTTTAACCTTTTTAATGGGTGCTTTGTGGGGTTAAAGCCAGCATGTTCAGCATCCTGCTGTTCTGGCTCATTGGTTCCCATCAGATGTGTTAGTTGCTTTTCAGGACTTTAGCAATATTCTTAACTGAGCAAAAATTATTTGCTCTTTTTTCCCTTCTTTCCCTCCACCCATCCCTCAATCTAATACTATGAAGTGGACACAAATTACCCTAACGTTTTCTTCAATTTCTTGTTTACAACTGCTACCTTGTTTTGAGTTCTGTTTGCTGAGAGTTCTGAAGGAGAGGAAATCTTTCTTACAGCTTTTTCTTTTTCCTTTTCCTTTCTTGGGGGGGGCAGTATTTCAAGCTTTTCAGGTGAACTGAAAATGTAAAGCTCGCCAGATTAATTGTATCTAATATTAAACAATTTACAGTAACCACCTATTTGCATTTTAATAACATTGTAACCATCTGGTAAATGAATCCATTAATCTTGATTAGCTTGGTATCAGACACTGGCATGTGGAGTTCACTGATGTGTGTTCTATTAAAGAAGATTATTAAGTCATGTTTGGCATAACTTTCTCCAGCAAAAGAGACACGAAAGACTAAGCCAGGCTTGACTAATATGTTGTAAGATACTGATCTAAAGACACAGTTAAAAAGCTGCGTTTAAATAACATTGAGATTATGACACAAAAAAACAACATGCCTGGGTATTCAAAGCGAAGCCTGACACTTCATTCCTACCTTAAAATGCTGTTATTAAAGACAGCACTGCAATGTAAGTTAAAGAGGAATATCAGTATTAGCTTTGAACATCCTGGTGTTACCAGGGCTGACTCCAGGTAAAAAATAATTGCTGTTTGACAAGCTGGGGAAGGTCATGGAATTAGATTTTGGCTCCTCTGTTCAGCAAAAAGGTCAGCCTGCCAAAGATCTCCCACACAAAATAAATCAAATAACTTCACAGCTGAACAGTTTAGAGGCCTCTGGGGAGATAAGAGGTGGAGAGCTCCTGTAGATTCTTTTCATTGTCCTATGGGTCTCTATACTGGATTCTCATTCTGTTTAAATATCCCACTCATGACTGCATAGTAAATTACACTAGATTTCACTTGGCTCAAATCTTCCTTGGTGTCACAGGTGGATGGTCTCAGCAGGTCATCCTCTGATGCTTAGAGTTTGATTTTTACTTATGATAAAAAAGTCTAGTGCTTTTCACTGTTTACTTCCTTTTGAGGGGAAGTGAGGTGTTACAGTAGTTTCAGGGAAAGCACAATATGTTTAGTACTCTACCCTAGATGATGTGACTGTTTCTGTGGTCAGTCAAGGAGTGCAATTTTAAGACCAGTTTTGCCTTCTTCCTCATTATCAATACTAAAGAAAAAATCGTGAAAAGGGCAATAGCGCTTAGTTTAACTTCTTTAAACCTTTTCCTGAACTCACTGAAACCTAATCAGCCTGAAACTCAATCAGCTTGACTTCATCTATAGAATGTCTAGATTGTCTGTTTGTTGGCTAGATTGCCTATTATGAGCTGAGTGAAACCTTGTCATGGATTGAGTTAAAATCCCATTGAGATTGATAGGTGTGAATTTACCCTTCAGTTATCATGATTGTAAGTATAAACCCCCACCTGGGGTGCGGCGGGAGGGGGTTTGTGAACCCAGGCAGGAACTTTTGGCTGAGTAGTGTTTTGGGTAGAGGTGTTTGTGGGAAGAGATACCAGACAATTACAGAGAGTATGAGGCAAGAAAGCCTGTAAACACAGTGTCACCCTGAAAAAATTTAGAAAAGGCAATTTTGTGTCTGGTGTTGGCTAATGAGGCTTGGGGTCTGTAAGCTAAGAAACTGCTTCTTTCATTGTTCATTCCTCCTGTGTTTAGAGAGACAAGGAATTTGTACATTCTGTACAAATAAAGAAGATTGCATCAAAGAAAATATCACTCTATCAATTTCTACTTCCAACTGGAATATCTCCAGGGCCCCAAACTTTGACTAGGCTCTTGGATTGAAAGAGGCAAGAGAGTCATTAAGGCAAAGTCCAGAGTAAGGGGTTGTACAGAGCTGTGTTGCCTCCAGGAGTGAGCCAGGAGGACTTCCACTTTGGGAAGCAGCCCTTGGATTCTTTGTATTGGGAGAAGGGAGCATATTTGCTGCTGTACTGTTTTTCAGAGTGTAGTTCGCTTCTCCCACTGCTTTGGACCTGCTAACGTGAAGCTGAATCATTTTTTCAGCTCCTCCCTAACTTTTCCTGCTCCTTTCCTGGGATGCTATGTGCCCTCAGGAGAGTAGGAATGGGAGCAGTCCTCACACTACCCTGAGTACAGAAACTGAAGTTTTGCCTGACTCTTATGCAATATGCACTAGAGCCTGGTTTACACTAAAAAGCTAGGTTGACCCAGGTATGTCACTCACAGGTATGAAGAATCTATGTTCCTGAGTGACATAGTTAAGCTGACCTAACCCCCAATGTACAAAGCTATATATCAACCTAGCTACTGCTTCTTGGGGAGCTGGTTTGCCTACAGCGATGGGAAAACTCCTTCTATGGTGTCTATATTGAAATGCTGCAGCTATGCTGTTGTAACGTTTCAAGTGTAGACAAACTCTAGAAAGGATAAAGCTGCTTGAGTTCCTCCTTTCCTTCCTCCTCCGCCTAACTACACACCCATGTAAAAGCCAGGCAGCATCTTTTCTATAATTATTTGCAGCATCTGCTCCAGAAATATCTACTGAAAAGGACAAATTGATTTTTTTAAAAAAGTAAATGCAGAAAATCTTGCCATAAACTTCATTCAGTATTTGTATTCTCATCAGAACCATGCAAATATTATGTGTAATTGATAGCAAATAAACTATATGTTACTGCTCTTACACAAAATTACTGACATTTTTTTCAACGGAATTTTTGTCCAAAAGTGTGTGGCATTCTGAGTGTTAGTGTTTATTATCTGTCCTCACACAATTGAGGTTATAGCAAGAAAAGTAAGCAAAAGGACAAGCCAAGAAGTTGTAAGATAAAGTAAGAGATGTCAGTTCTCTTTAAATGTCTTCAGACATCCTATTTGTTGTTTTACCTTTCCTAGCCCTATGCTTCAGCCTCTTCATCATGTGAATTTACCCTCATTAAGACAGACTTACTGAGGAGTAATTTAAATCACCGTTTGTTACCTCTGCTTGTGGCCCATAAAATATCTGTATACAATTATGCATTATTTACACATTCATAGGGGCAGTTGTATGTGCCATTTGCCCAATTGTGCATCAAATGCATCATTTATTCTTACAAATGTGGGTTTTGTTCCCATGAATGTGCAGTATATATAAAATCCGTGCTTCCACTTAGCACATAATCCAGTTCAGACTTAAGTCTATGTTAAAAATATGGCCCCCATCACTGTAGTATCTGAGTGCTTCACAATCTTTAATGTATTTATCCTCACAATAGTTCTGTGAAGTAGGGAAGCACTATTATTATCTTTTTACAGATTGGGAGTTGAGGCACAGAGAGACTAGGCCCAAATCCAAAATGGGATATAAGTGATGCAGTACAGAACATGGCAGCACCTAATGCTTATTTGCCTTGCCTCACAGTGGAATCCACAAATCCTGGTTTAGGCACCATGGGCAGATCTCCACATCAAACACTGCATTGGCACTGCTGCACCAATTTGGCTCCACTGCTTTAGCACTTAAGTGAAGATGCTCATGTGTTGATGGGAGAGCTTCTCTGGTCAGCATAGTTAATCCACCTTCGTGAGAGGCAGTAGCTATGTTGATAGGAGAAACTTTCCTGTCGATATAGTTCTGTCTACACTGGAAGCTAGGTGAGTCTGATTGTTGTTCAGGGGTGTGGATTTTTCACACTCCTGAGTGACATAGTTACACTGATATAAATCAGTTATGTAGACGTGGCCTGTACAACATGTGCAGAAAGAGAGGCAGTTAGGAATGGGTCCCCAAAAGCCAACACGCTAGGTGGGATGCTACCTAAGAGAACCAACAGCAGATGCCAAGGAGAGGGATGTGCCATAAGCACCACCCTTTTTCGGGAGTTACATGCCTAAATCAGGTCTGGAGGCAAACATCTCTGAACAGCTGTGCACCCACTCCTGGTGTCAGGTGGCCCAGCTATTTCTTGCAAGAACAGCAGTGGCACACACCCAACTGGATACAAAATGATGGGGCAAGAGGAAGAGGAGGACAATGACTGGACTAGAGTCATTCTCATTCTCTCTCTCTCTCTGACTCAATGCATACTTAATTATTTATTCACAGTGGAACAGCTTCAACAAGAGAGACTGAGACAACCCACATCACAATATCCCATAGCCCAGTGGTTAGTGTACTCACCTCAGAGATGGGAAACCCAAGTTCAAAACCCTTCCCATGGGGAGTTAGGAGGCACCAATTGACCTGTGTTTTCCCGCATCCATTTGAATACCCTAACCACTGAGCTAAAGTTATAAGGGAGACCACCATCTGCTCCCCTTGCCTGTTCTGTGTGGGGTTTGGCACCTACAAGGTTGGGCCCTCCTTGGATTGAGGATCTCGCAGGGGTTTAGGCAAGACACAGAAGACAGCTGTCAGGACTGAGGCAGCAGTGCTCATGTCCAAAAACAGAAACTTAGGTGTTTTTGCCACTATAATGATAGAAATTTAGGTGTCTAGGGTTTTTAGGTGCTTCCAAAGGTATGTGGCAGTTCAGCAGAGGTTTTGAGAATCCGTTGTGCTTAAATTAATACTTTTGTGCCTGAAGTGGGAGTTAGGCACTGAATTCACGTTGTGGATCTGGGCTTAAATTACTTTCCAATGTCACACAGCAAGACTGGCAGATCATGAGTTTAATCTGAGTCTCTCAAGTCCCAGGCTAGTGCTCCAACCATGGAGTTGGATCATCCTTCTCTTATTGGCTTTAGTGAGACCTAAATCAGACACACGGAGGTTTCTTTTGAGAAGCTGAATAAGGGATTTGTATTAATAGAAGAGACCAAACCCCAAAATGGGCATACAATAATCCTTCACACTTTGTGAATGGACCATAGTTGGTTGATTGAAGTATTTTGTGTTTTAAATTTTTGCTCCAGAATATCTAAAATCACTGTTCTGCATGCTTTGGTTTAACAAGCTGCCAAATGTAACTAACCAGATGCAGTTTTGTTGGTAATTTTTTTTGACACTGTAATAATAAACTTGTAATAACAAGTTTCAGCTTGGAGGTTAATGTTTCTGCCTGAGACACAAACAGGGACATGTTATCTGTATCATACGTGATTGCTTTTGTGCAGGGATCCTAGCAATCCAGTTGCCACGGAAAAAAAGAGGAATTTGCGTTTTTATACAGAATCTTCAGTTTTTACATTTTGTGAAAAAGTAAAAATGTATATTAACTATCAACTAAGTTTCACTGAAAGTATCAGTGTCACTTATTCAATGCATGCAACCTCCTCTTCTTGTGGTTGATTTTTTTAATGTGCTTTACATTTGCAGTGGAACCCTGTTTATCCGATCTAATTGGGATTGGAGACAGATGGATAATCAAAAATTGAGATAATCAGGAGAATTGGGAAAGAGCTTTCTATCCCTTATTTTAAGGTGTGTGAGAGGGGCTTAGGCAGTCAGCCTCACCACTGTCAGCCCTCTGCAGCTGGTGGTTCAGTTAATACAGACAGCCAGGCAATGGAGGCTTGGATACACAGGGTTCTACTGTATATCAATAAAACATTATGTTCAATATTAATTGAATATATGTTGTGGCTAGGGAAACAAAAGTTCAGCATTTCATCTTAATTGCAGAAAAATGCTGATTTTTGTGTTTTTATCAGATAATTTTGATTATAATAGAAAACTATGATCCCTACCTATGCGTACATGAAGAGAAACAACATATAGTGCATATTAATGTGCAGCAGTTCCACCATACTATTACTGAATGTTGTTTTGTCATTGCTACAAAACCAAAACATGCCCCTGTAGGAAGGTGCAGTGGCCTTCCGCTGAGGCTGGGCCCCAGGAGGGGCCGCCGCCCCAAACACAGGCCAGCAAAGAGGTAAGAGCCCAGTCTGCCTGGCAACCCAGGGGTCAAACTGGGATAGGTCCAACCGACTGGCCAATCCCCTCTGAAGAGGGCTGGGCTTCTGCCGGGGAGGAAAGGACAAAAGGCAGGGCCCGCTGCTCAGTGAGGAACCGGCTGCCAGCAGGTGCAGATGTGCCTTCCCACTGGCTGCAGCGCCGGCCCGACCCCAGCAGGGCCGAAGCCCAGCGTAAGGCCTTCCCTGAGCCAGAAAGCCGGGAGTGGCCCCACCACCCAGGACCCAAGGAGTGGGTAGGGCCCCCAGGCCCCAGGGAGTGGGCCGAGCCCCCGGACACTCTGGGGTGGGAGACCCCCCCCAAAGCCGGTCCTGACATAGACGAGCTGCCCGAAGCTGAAGCACCCCTGGAATCTTGACCTGGAGATGCTGCCCCTTGCTGAGGAGCTCCCTGTCCTGCCGCCCGTCAACGAAGAGGGCCTGCTAAGTCTGCCCCGAGCGGTCTACCCAGCTGACCCCGAAGACCCTGACAAAGGAGGTACCTAGGACTGGAGGGGAGGAAGTGGACCACAGGCAGCCATAGTTGTGGCTGCGGCTAGAGGCTCGCCACAGTCAGCGTGTTGCGGTGGGACCCCGCCGGCACAGTGGCAATGTCTCTGCCACTGTTAGGGCCCTGGGCTGGGATGCAGTGGAGTCGGGTGGGCCTGCGTCCCCCTCTTCCTCCTCCTTCCCTGAAAATCTGGCGAATCCTCATTCACCCCAAGCTGTTGGAGTGAGTCCCTCCTTGCTTGCCCGCCCTGCCACGGGCCAGGGCAAATAGACTCTTGGTTGACTAATTCCCCCGTTTTCCGGAAGGTGCAGTGGCCTTCCGCTGAGGCTGGGCCCCAGGAGGGGCTGCAGCAACCGGCGCAGAGCAGCCGCCGGGTTACAGCCCCCCTTTTTCCCTGTCCCTCTTTTCTACTTCTGTTTAGTATTATCCCAAATGTAGCATTATCTGGATAATTTTCTACCTAAACTGGTAAATTATTTGGTTTTGAATTTTCTCCTGTTTAGCATCATTTTTGTATTTTCACACCACAGAAAAAATAATTTGTTTTTCTTTAGAACAGTGACATGCACTGTGAAGTTCCAAACCCCAAACACTATGCCGCACAGGATTATGAACTGGGCTAAATTCTGACATACAGTAACTTGAAAAATTAGGTTAATCAGAAAAGTCAATTTCCCTAAGTTTTGAAACTGAAAGAGAATGTGCAGCAACTTCACTTTGTAAATTCTCATCTAATCTTCTCCTTGTCCTTCATGTTTTCTTTCTTGCAGAATGAGTGTTCATAACTGCACCAGAGTGATTTAACGTTGTCTGTCATTCACATTTTTTGTAATTCAGTAGATAATTATAGTTCAGCTTGAAGACGAAGTAAGAAATAAAGCTGTAACAGTGTAATATCCTTGTTATCCAGTGTTAGCAGCGTCTAATGTACATACTCTAGCATGGGTAACTGTAGTTGAATCTATTACTTCCAAAGGAGATATAATGGTTGGCAGTATGCAATCTATCATGAAATCTGTAGTGAAATTGAGAACTCTGGAAATCTGATCATTTGCGTTTTTAGACAAATGCAGTGTTTTGAGTGGAATTTTCAGTCTAAGTGAAAATTTCATATCATTGGGTGGAAACCCTTCTCCGGTATATATTTTCACAGAGCATTTCTGAATATTGAGTTGCATTGACTGACAGGTGATGTTATCCTGATTGTGATTCCCTAATTTGTTAAATTTAACCATCAGTTTTGAGAGATGAGCAAGAGCAATTTGGACACTCTTACCGGGAGTGAAGTTCATGTTGCTCTTTGTGAACTATTTAGACTATTTGGGGGAGATCCCCAGATAGATAGCTCTGCCAGCTAAATTGTCATAGCTACAATGAAGCTATAAAAGTTTTCAGCAGCTGGGAATCTACCTCAATAGTCTGTGACTAAACCTTATAATCTTAGGGGCCACTTTAATGGCTTCCCACTTGTTCTGACTTCTCATCAACCTGCAGCTTCTTCCACCACTGTTCCCTCCTCACTGCTCTAGCTCCCACTTCTTCCCCCCTTCCTTGCAAACATAGGGTATGACTACACTACAATGATGGGGTGTTATTGCAGTTTGAGGTCTATATGCCTAATCAAACTTCAGTCTATCTAGTTTGGGTACTGGAGGTGTGAAGCTGTGGTAAAATGGCTATCAGCACTGGCTAACCCCATGGGTAATTACCCAGAGTTCTGGGCAGCTCGCTTAACCCACGATGAAGCCCATACCGCAGTGGCTTCCATGCTCCAGTTCCTGAGCAAGCTAGATTGAAGTGGGCTTGGCAACACAAGTGGGAAGCACACGCCATGACAGCAGCATGGACATAACCTTAGATGGATTTCCTCATCCCCCAGACCCTGAAAATATCCTGCAAGCAAGGAGTTACACAAAGAGACGTAAGCATTGGTCTACAAAGACTCTGACCTTCACAAACATATTTTTGGTCAGTCAGTAAAGACTTGAGTGGATTTTCAGCATTTGCAGTGCTCTAAAAATTTTTTTTTTTTTTTTTTGCAACCCAACTTGTACTTGTAATTTCTTTGAAGCACCTTTGAATTGAGGAAGACAGTGAGATGGGAATCTGCTCCTCTGTTGTGTTGTAATGAATGTAAATGAAACTTTCATCGCCAAGAGACAGTAGTTTAATAAATTATGTATGAAGAAAATGTAACAATGGAAATTAAAGTATATAATAAGGACATGTGAAAATTAAAACACCAGGGCTTTTTAGGCATGAAGTTTTAAATAATTGAATTAGAAAAAGACTAATTAAATCAAAGTTTTTTGTCAAGTAATTCAGAGACTCATTATATAAAATGCATGTATGATGGCATGCTATGAAAGTTTTGTTGGCATATATTTGGGATGGTAACATTATTCATGAATGACTAAAACTTGCACCCTCCTTTACACTTCAGGCCAGTTGAAGTCTTTTGGTGGGAAAGGGGAAGTTCTATATCTGAGGGGAAAAGAAACCTCTCTATGGCAGGTTTTTGTTTCTAAAGTGTTGGCTGTGAACTTACTTGGAGGTTTTCATAATCAAGTCCTGGGAAGATTTAGTGAGCAGAGCAGAGGTGAGGAAGTCAAAAGGGCATAATTTGTGCAATTTATCTTGAGCCTCATTATGTGATCAATGGCATGTACATAACCTAGCCTTGTGATACAACAGGAAGTAGTTTTAAGCCAAAGTTAAGGGTGAAAGTCCACTTCAATGACTTTGGTGTTCCTTACAGTCCTTTAACATACATTATCACAAAAGACTCAAAGTTAAGTTTATAAGAAACACACTAGAATGTGGCAGATTGTATGCATTTATTTTAATCAATTAAGATTAACATTAAAAATACTGAGATGTTTTTCTTTTAACTCCAAGACACTCAAAACTTCCTATTAATGTTGTGTAAAGGGACAAACCCCACCTCACTTTCAGCATTAACCTTGGCTAAAAATATTTGGCAGGGGGTTTGTCCCTTTACAGAACAAACTTAATAAGAAGGAACCACCCTGGCATAATGGGGTCCCAATGACGATGTTTACTAACTGTACACACCATGCAAGGCCTTGCTGCTTATACATGCTGCTGCTCTGGCAAGGTTCTAAACACGTAAGTCAAAGAGAGTCACAAACGGTTTAAACAGATACTTCCCCATTCCAATACATCTACAGGGGTTTTCTTGGCTTGTGGAATTTCTCTAGCTTTTGAAAAGCAATTAGGAAATAGCTGTGATGTGAAAGATGTGGAATGGAAAAGGAAAATGTAAATTAAAGTATAAAACTAGCTCTCTTTTAAGGTTCATCAGGTTACACATAGGACTCTAGTGCCTTTTCCCACAGCGGGACATGTAAAAGCTACTGGGTTAAGCCACTGACCCCTTAAACATTTAGCACAGGGACTTTGCTCCACTTACTGGGTCAGGCCAAAGACTGTGCAAGTGTCTCTTTCCATAGCTGCACCTGTAAATGCAATGGGTCTCTTGTTCTACATTCCTCCTCAGGTCAGCAGTCCTGATGCTAAGTCAGTGTCTAAAATGCTCACTGTCGTCCTGTTGCAACAAGGATCCAGAGTTGCAATTGTGCCTCAAAAGACTGGAGAAGTGCATTGATATTTAGTACCCAACGAGTTCACCAGCCCACAAAAGTGTCTGCACAATTTCATCATCTCCTGACATACCTGGAAGCTACCTCCATCTCTGGAATGCCTTCAGGAGCTGAGATTTCAGCAGCTGTCATGTCTGGGAAAGTGAAAAACTCCCCAATGAGCCTTAGGAGGCTTTATTAGGAGGAAAGATTTGTAAAGAGCTCTTTGGCCCTCTAGAATGCCTATTAGGCTCATTGAGAAGAGGGATTGTTTTTAAACCTTGATGAGATCCATAAATCAAGCCAGCTTTGAAGTTACAAAGTATATCTTCTCCTCCCAGCTCTCCTTATGCAAATGACTCAAAAGGCATCCCACCTGATGTTGCTCATATTCTTAATGCCTTTGGGCCAAGACCAAGCATGGTACATATCAGCTGAAAGGAATTTGTATGAGAAATAGGTAAGCAGCTGAAAAAATGGTATTGGGATTGAAGTTGACATTCATCCTTCCTTCATAAAGACATTACTTGTATCTGCTGTACTATGTAATCTTTATAGCTGGAACTGCACCTGCCACAGAGATGTTGCTTTTATTCTGAATTATTAGTTTAGAGCTAATTAAATTTGAGAGGAAACAATCCCAATGCAATATTGTTAGTTTTATTCTGACTACACCTGTATACACATTAGAGAGAGCCAAATATAATTATCTCCAGTCACCATTAAAGTGCACATGCAGTAGCAGCACACAGTTTCATTGCATGGTTTTGCTAACAGGCAGACTAAATAGTACATTAATGACTATTAGATTTGTTGAGAGTGCTGCATAACAAAGGCTTTTAAATGGCTCTTGGCTACTGTCTCTAGGGTGATCAGTGAGGTATTACAAAGTGGCTTATTTTATCGTTTGTTCTGATCCTATGCACAATCAAGTAGTAAATCCAGCACAGTTCTAGTGTCTCTCTTCAATTGCACTATGTATCAGTGATATTAACTATCTTACCAGTTGTACTTAGGCAGACAGCTCTTGTGCTGAAAGATGTTCTTCACATGTGGCCAAAATGATTCAAACAGTCAGCAATAGTAGAATTTTTCATCTATTTTGACCTGATATAATGTTCTGCTTAAAATAAAAAGTCCGTTTTATATCAGGTTCCTAATTTTTATTTGATAAATCCAGGTTATTTTGAACCAGTTCATAAGATATGTAACTTTCCTTTTAGCTGTTGACAAGCATGGTCTAGTGACTGGGAGTCGAGACCTGTATTGTTTTCAATGTGCTTTCTACTGACTCACTGTGTTAACCTGGGCAATTTAGGTTAGGGTTACACTTAGCCCTTCTGCGCCCCAGTTTCCACATCTCTAAAGTATAATCAGTAAAATAAATAAATGTAAAAAACAATATGCAATTTTTCAAGATTTTTAATGAACATTTTTTGGTTGTTGAAAATGTTCAACCTTTCAAAGATAGGTAAAAAGCTACATTATTTTCAAACAATTGGAATCAGTAGATGAATGGTGTTCTAGAAGTACCAAAAATTATTACATTGCTTACAAATATTAATTATTTAATAACAGTATTTCTCCAGTATGGTATATATTTAATTAGAAAAATGAATAAAGTTATTAAATGTGTTAACAGTTTCTACAAAAAGGTAGACTTTTTGAAGCTGAAGTATTCTTGCTTCCAGGTGGTGCAAACTACCTCTTACGCTTCTTTACATAATTCAGCCCTTGGTGGCTGTGTTATAGGGAAAAAGGGGTGTTTTAAAAAAACATGTTAAAACAGTGTGTTAATATATTAAAGCTCTAGTGTAGTCTGGGCAATTTGTATATTAATGCAATCCTGACCCCTTACCCAGCTAATGCATATTAAAATGCAAATTACCCAGTCTACGCTAGAGTTTTAAAATATGTTAAGTTTAAAAAAAAGCACACTTTTTTTCTTATAAAGACAGGCTGTAAAATAGCCATGGACCTTTTAATTAATCCCTGCCACAATAAATACCTATACAATTTTTGCATAAGGAAAGCCCCTTGACTATTTTCTCCATATCTCCTAAGTGGTTTCCGAGTGTTACTTGGGCATATATAATAGCTCAGTAACCTCTATGAGTTGTACAGTTAAATGCCTAAAGACAATACTGAAAATGTACTCTGTGTGTTCTGAAGATAATACTTAAATTTTGGACTCTGCTTTCAACTTTAGTAGCAAATTGAGATTATACTTGGAAATTTATATTTAGAACTAGTCAGAAGAATGTTTAATTTTGAGCAAAGCTGAATTACTGGAACCTAAACTCAAACTCTTTTGAATTACAATAGCAAATGAAAACATTAAAATAATATAAAATACACTTTAATATATATCACACAAACTTGCATCTCTGTATCACACATTGTTTTTTAGAGGCTGTGGAACAGATTCATTCCGGGTGCTGCTTTATTGAAAAAGGAGTGACACCAGGGAACATATGGCTCTTGATCTCCTATGTAATACATGTAGGAGAATTAATAAATTGAATTTATCTGTGGCATCATTTTGAAAACTGAAATCAGAAGCACTTGTTTTTAATCTGGATTCTACTTGGCTTTTCATTGAAAGGAAAACTATTCTCCTGAGCAGTGGTTACTTTGGGAATTACGCCTCTATGGATACCTCTATCTTATACACTTATAGATATTGTACTTTTGCCAGATTGCAGTACTGCTGAAAGTACATTCACTTTGGCATGCAGGAATGCAATTTTTAAACTAGTTTCTGCAACCATTATTTGCACTGCGTTACGCTTACATAAATTCCATGTTAGTCTGTATACAGCAATAACAATGAAAGTCCTGTAGCACTTTAAAGATTAACAAATTTAATTTTTGCAGGCATGAGTTTTTGTGGGCTGTAACCCACTTTGTCAGATGCAAACTGATTGCAGCTCATGCCTGTAAAAATTAAATTTGTTAGTCTTTAAAGTGCTACAGGATTCTCGTGGTTTTTTCCTTACATAAGTAGCTTCAATGAGGCCAATTGTTTGAATAAAGTTTGTAGAAATAGATCCTGAGTGAGGTTTGAAATTTTACCCGAAGCATTCATCGTTTCATGTATTTTGAGGCCAGAAGGGATCACTATGATAATCTAATATGACCTCCTGCACGACACAAGCTATTGAATTTGATCTAGTAATTTCTGTAGTGGAGGGAATTATTCTTCCCTACATGTGTGTGAACTAGGGTGACCAGTTGGCAAGTGAGACAGGGTGGGGAGTAATGGGTGCCTATATAAGAAAAAGCCACAAATATCAGGACTGTTCCTATTAAAATCAAGATATCTGGTCACCTCATACTGTGAACAGAATCAGGCCTGATAACTTGTGTCCCTCCAGCCCTAAGTTTCTCCTGTAATTGTTGTAAATCTTTTCAACTCTATGGACATTTTCATAGGAGTTATTTAATGTACAGTATTTAAGAATGCAAAATATCTTCTTCTCCAGATGAAATGGCTCTTATTGTTATGGTTTAAAATATTACAAGTGTCAAGAAGAACATTTTCATACTGTTGTATGTCATATGTTAACTTCTCTAGCCAAAGCTCTGATATGTCAAATGGCTTTGAAATGTCCACACATAATGCTAGCCAGGGTTTGCATATGCTAGCTTATTTTTCCATTTAATGTCCATGATCTAGAGTGCCAAATAACATTACTCTTCTTAATCATATGCAATAATTGCTGCTTTCACCAGAAATTAAACTGCTGTCATTAGCAACATAAAATATGTAATTACATAATGAGGTTTTAATACTCTTATTCTTCTGCTGTTGATTTCTGTCAATATGCAATAATCTATTATAAAGTGATTCCCTAGAAGACCAATTAAAATGCTATTTTTTCCAAGAACTCATTCTACATCTTACTCTGTAGGGATTTTATAATAAATTACTGCCATTCAGTAAAGCACTCCTGTCATTTAATCTCTGCTAATGACCCCAAATAAATATCTAGTCAACAGTACTATGTGAGTGGCATAAACAATGTCACATAGAAAGGGAGGAAAAAGAAAGCAGTGAATTAAAATGATTAAAATATGAGATTTGTATTGATATCTTAAAATGTCCATTTATATCAGTGCAATACAGTAACATCTAACTTGGCTTCTCTGGTAGAAGTCCTTGATGAGCTTCATAGTAATATTGTTCCCTCTTGTAGTTGGTGGTGTACATAAACTGGTTACATTTAAGTGACTGTCCCCAAATAACAGAGGCATTACCATATACATTCTATAACATGGGACCAGATACTAGCATGGAATAACAATATCTATATGTGATAAAACAATGCAAGGGAAGAAGTGAAAAAAATTACAGTAGGGAGAATGTCATTCTCTGATTTGACCAGAAGGAAACAGGGATAACACCATGATTCTTATTAAAATTGCCATGTGACTGTAATGGGGTGGTCTGTTACTGGGAGTGAAGAGACTATGGAGGTAGGTTGATTTAAGTTAAATGAGTCATTGGTATTAATTTTGTTTTGGTTCCAATAAAAATGGGAAGGTAGTGACCATGTCTGTGTGTGTGCTCTGCAGAAATGTCTTTTCCTTTCCTCAGTGCTCAATAGGTTTACCTTGAGGAAGCGGTGCTGGTAAAGTTCTTCTGGAGCAGAAGCAGTCTGTAGTGTTGCTGTTAGTTGGGAGACTCCATTTTGAGTTTGGTGGAAAGGAAGGATTGACTAAAGTGTATTGAGGATGGACTTAAAGCACTATGAAGTCTGTGTCAGCCTTTAAAGATTGAGTCAATTTCCAAGCTTAATTTAGACAGAGACCTACTCCTCCTTAGGAGAGTGAATAAACTAAATTGAATTAAGGCCTCCTTAATTCTGCATGAGAGTGCCTACACAGGGGTTTAATGCCACTTTAAATTCACACATGTAGTTAGTTCAGATTAACTTCCCCCAGTGTCCCCTATGTAGACAAGCCCTCAGTTTAGCCTATTACTGAAATTAGCCTAGAAGCCTACCTTAGACAGAAAAGTATTCCATTCTAGATGGACTGACTTTAGCTGGGAGTTTGGCAAAGGCCAGCCCAAGTATGAGAAGGTTTTATTTAGCCTGGAAAAAGGTTTGCTGTAACTTATTTCCCCCTTTAACTGGGTACTATATCGTTTAGAATTTTCTATGGCAATTTGTTTAACCTGTGCAATATGATTTTATATAGGAGCTAACATTTTTAAAAAAAATATATTCTCCCTTGATTTTAATGTTCCTGAATCTCCTTTTGCCTCTTTCCCCTTCAAGATAAATGAGTTTGACCAACAATTCAAACACCCAATCATAGAAATGCATGGCTGAAAGGGATCTTGAGAGGTCATCAAGTCCAGCCCCTAGCACTGAGGCAGCTCCAAGTATACCTAAACCATCCTTGGCAGGGTGTTCTTAAAAACCTCCAGTGAGATTGCTATAACCTCCCTTGGAAGTCTATTCCAGAGCTTAATTTCCCTTATAGATAGATTTTTATAATATTTAACCTAAACCTCCCTTCCTGCAGATTAAGCCCATTACTTCTTGTCCAACCTTCAGTGGACTTGGAGAACAGTTGTTCCCTATCCCCTTTAGGACAGCACTTATGATATCTGAAGACTATCAGGTCCCCACTCAGTCTTCTTTTTTCAAGATTAAACATGTCCTGTTTTTTAACCTTTCCTTATAGGTCAAGTTTTCTAAACTGTTTATCATTTTTGTTGCTCTCCTCTGGACTCTCTGTAATTAGTCCACATTTTTCCTAGCGTTTGGCACCCAAATCTGGACACATTATTCTTGTTGTAGCCTCACCAATGTAAGAAGTGTGAAATGACTATCTCCGATCTGTTACATACAACACTCTATCAATATACCCCAGAATGATATTAGCTTTTTTTGCATCTCCATCACATTGTTGGCTCATATTCAAATTGTGATCCACTCTAACCCCTAGATTCTTTTCATCAATATTAATGACCATCCAGTTACTCCTCTTTGTTTAGTTGCACATTTTGATTTTTCTTTCCTAAGTGTAATATTTTGCACTTGTCTCTATCAAATTTTATCTTATAGATTTCAGACCAATTTTCTTATTTTCAAGGTCATTTTGAATTCTGATCCTGTCCTCCAAAGTGCTGCACCCTTTCGCAGCTTGGTGTCATCTGCCAATTTTATAAGCATACCAGATTTTGGACTAGCAATATCCTTTAATTACTATAAATGACCATCTTTAATTCTTCTATGAAATAACACTTTCAACAGTGCTCTATTACACTATTCTGAGACCTTTGTTTGGTTCTGATTTGGGGGAAGGGAGAGGGTGGAAGTGTCTTCAGCTGAATCAACAGCACCATTTTTCTCTAGTACCAAAATATTCATCATAAGTGTCTGTTCAAGTACTAAGTAGGCCCAGACCTGCTTAGATTGGAATTTCTAGTAGAATCAGATGATATACGATATGGTGGTTGACATATACAGGACTTGGGTAAAATCCCAGTTCTGTTTCACATAACCAACATGCTGATTCCTGAACAGCTGCAGATAGCTAAGAAATGACTGCAGAACCCTGGCCAGGTCCTCTGCGTTTAATGGCTGGGCAGGGATAGATCAGTTAAAAACCATCTGCAATCTGTTACAGGAATTTGACAAAGACTGCTTGAGATCTTAATGAGACTGAAAGAGCACTTACTTTGATATTGAGGAGCGCTCTGCCAGGAAGGGCTACTTTGTGAATAGGGTTTGATGTTTCATTTTCAAAAGGTTCCTTTGCTGCTGTAGTAGTTTGTAGACAAGATTCACAAGAGTGGCCTGTTTACTTTCTGTGTAAGAAGGAGCTAGTTTTGGTCAAAACCCTAATGCTTAGTTTTTGCCAAATAACTTTTTAAAACACATATTAAAGGTTTGAAAGTTAGGAAATATTAGTCCCTCGGTGCAGTACCTGTGGGATGACCAGCTGCTGCTGCTTCCATTTACTGCTTAATGGCCAGTTCTGATGATGTCCCAAAACACTGTGGATGGAAAGAGAGAGGTTATGAACAGACTCTTCATCCCCTACACATCACCAATTACTATTGCTTCCCTGCTAGTTATGGGCAATTCATGTCAAATGCTCCCACCATTACCTTTTTTCCCTTCGCACCATAAAACAAATCCAGACCCCTCCCTTTTCCTCCCTCTCCTCCTACCCCTTTTCTTTTAGGAATGACTTCAGGGACCCTGGATAACTACAGGCTTGAGGGGAGTCCCTGAAATTGCTTGTGACTCACATCATCCCTAACTCTAGCAATCTATACTTCAAAACCATCATGCACCTATCAACCTTTGTTTGAGGCTGGTTTTAAGATCAGCATTTATTTATTGCCTTTTCCCTTTGTGTTTGATTCATGGTCCCCAGGACACTTTCTACTGATCCAGAGTGCTGGTTGGTCCCCTGATACTGTCCTATATCCAGCTGCGAAAAGGTATTAAAAGACAGCTTGAAAACACAGACTATTTTCATAATATTACTTTTCCTTTCAAGCTATTGCTGTGTAAAGGTTATGTGACTGTGAATGGGATGACAGGTGGTCTATGAAATTTTCTCAAGTAAAATGTGGGTAACACTGAAAAAGTTTGAGAATGACTGACTGCGTCAATAACATAGGAAAAAGTAGATTCCAAGGAAAGTATCTAAGCTTTCCATTCTTAGTTCAATTTATTTTTTAGAAACAAAATGTAATAATGTTGTAAAATAATAATAATCCTTAAAGAATAGATTTAATTGCCAAAGTGTCTTTATTATGAGAATAATAATTTATTCTCATAAGGGATTCAGTACTTATCTTTCAAAACACCTGCCTAAATCAAGCATTTTTAATACATGTTCAAATGCATTCAAATAATAATTTGCTATCAAAATATAATGAACAAAATATTAATGTCATTTGTTTTGTTTTGTGGTGTTCTAGAGATAACAATAAAACCCAATTCAAATAGCTAACAACAAATGATCAAACATAGTGACCTTTTCACCTATTTCTACTCACAGTTTGGTTTCTAATTTTACTAATTTTCTAATACCACTTCCAGTTATTTGGTGTTTGAATATTAAAAATAATATTCAATACTTAGTCAGGGGACATCTGGGATTACTGAGTAGACCGTAGAGCTGGGAGGAGAGAGGCCTGGATTCCATTCCCAGTTCTGATAGTGACCTCTTTTATGACCTATGGTAGGACAAGTCAGTCAATCTTTGTGTTTCAGTTATCTTCTCTATAAAATAGGGCACAATAATGTTTATTCCCCCTTTTTAAAAGACTTTGAGATGCTGATATATACATGTAACAGGCAAGCTATCCAAGTTTCTCCTTGGCATTTATACCTTTTAGACATATTCTACTTTATATATAGGAAGAGATTTGATACTTTATTGTAGCTATATTATAGAATAGATTATTAATGGTTTGTAGGGGATGTCATCAACAAGGGGAGAGAAAAATCTATGAAGAGGGTCCAGTGGGTTACAGTGAGGAGAAATGAGGTACAACTCAGAAAAAATATTTGAGATAAAAACTAAGAAAAAATTTCTAATGGACACCTATTTCAGTACAGAATATTGTGCAAAGAGTTATTTACACCTAAACTCAACAAATAAACCATAGGGAAGTAGTTTTGCTGTCCATAAAGCATCTCCATGTGTTCCACTGACGTGATTCTATCACAACTGTGAAATATGTCATTATTTAATCAATGATGTTTACTGTTAGGTGTCACCCTGTTCAGGGCGCTCCTAAAGTATCCAGTGGCTTTTTAAGCAACTGCATTGTGACATTATTCAGGGCATTATCTGGACTGTTGAATATCTGTATCCCCTCAGTTTTCCACCTGGTTTGCCTTTTATACTGCATCGCTGAGAGCACAACCTCTCATGGTCCACTCACACACACAGCCTCCGGCATGTAAATTAATCCCAGCTATACTATGAGTGCTATGGTCAGCCACTCTTGAATTGCATTTCAGAGCAACACCAGCAAATTACCAGTCCCAACTTTCCCCCAGAAATGTGCATTTGGTATTGCCCAGTTCTCTACTGAGCAATGCAAGGTCATATAAGGTCCCTCATTTCATCAGTGGAAAATTATACACACAAACCTTGTTATCTTAAGTGGAAGGTCACAAGCACTTAAATCCAAAAACACAGGTTTAGATAAAACAGTAAAACAAGTTTATTAACTACAGAAAGATAGATTTTAGTGACTACAGGTAACGAGACATAAAAGGCAAATTGGTTACAAAGAAATAGGTATTAGTTGTGTTTTAGCTTCTAACTTATGAAGCTAAGTGAATTCAAAGAAAAGTCTCTTGCCACATGCTTCAACAGTCTTACAGGCTGCATTCCTTTCAGACTGAGTCCCTCCCTCAGTCCAATTTTTTTCTTTGTTCCTCAGATGTTGACTCCCGTGCGCAGAGAGAAAGGGAGTAATAACTTGGGGTATCTGTTCCCCATTCTTATACCTTTTTTCTTCTTTGAGAATCATCTCCAGCAGGGGTTCAGGAGAGAGCAAGTGTGTGGGGATGGGAACTTCCAGCTGTTTCTTTAAGATGTAAATTTGTTGCTCACACTTTTTCCTGCCAAAGAATGGCCACTTAACCAGGTGATAGGCCATTTGATTTCATTAACATGTTCAGATTGCAATAGGGCTTCACAGAGAAATAAGCGAGGTCTTGGGTTTGTCAATAATTTATATTTGTTTTATGGCAAGGAAAAGTTGATACAAGGAATTTAAAAAGATGTAAATTCATGCTAGCTTTGATCAGCTGATAGAAACTAGATACATGCTGCATGAGAGCATGATCTAACTCTTATATCCAAAAACAATGGACATAGCTTCAAAAATAAATCAACCTGACTGGTGAGGTATCTAAGGAAGTGGAGATCAAAGGAGCCTCTGAAATGTTGAGATGGAAGTTGGGGGACTTCCCATAAATGATGAGATAACAATAATCTTTATATTGGTCTTGGAAAGAACTGTCCATTTCCTTCAGGTAGTATTCTTGATTAAACACTACTTTTTGGAAATGTTAATGTAACCTCAAACTGATCTGATAATGAACTTGAGGATTTGGTTAGCGGGACAGGCAAATGATTTGGCTGATCTTCTCTGGACAGTAGAGAGGAGTTATCAAGTTGACCAGGAAGTAGTCACAGAGGGGATTGATTTCTATAAATGTTCTATAGAACTTTCTGTTCTCTGTATGTAAATTAAGGGAAGCCAATCCCACTGGATTTTGCAAAATATTTAGAGGAGGTATGTTGGGCAAATTGTGTCTTACCACTTTCTCTCTATTCTAAACACATTCTGGTTTGAGGAATATCACTGGGTAATTTCACACATTTGATCCCAAAGAAATGAGACCCCTCAGTCTCAAAGGAGAGGCATGGAAGGGTCAGAAGATACTGCATTCCAACTTCCTACTCAATGTCTCAGTCAGAGGGGGCATAGACAGTGTTGACCTCTTAAGGTGTATTGCAAAGAGCAGCAGCTGGCCAACAAAGGGGAGAAGACTAAAACCCAGGTCCTTATCTTTATATATTTATATCTATATCTTTATATTAAAAAGATGTATTGGAATTGAAAAAGGTACAAAGAGAGGCAACAAAAATGATGGTATGGAACAGCTTCCATATGAGGAGAGTTTAAAAAGACTGGGACTTTTTAGCTTGGAAAAGAGATGACTAATAAGATAGAGGTCTATAAAATCATGAATTGTGTGGAGAAAGTGAATACGGAAATGTTATTTACCCCTTCACATAACACAAGAACCAGGGGTCACCCAATGAAATGAATAGGCAGCAGGTTTAAAATAAAAGGAAGTACTTCTTCACAGAGTGCACAATCAACTTGTGGAACTTATTACCACAGGATTTTGTGAAGGCCAAAATTATAATGGATTCAAAAAAGAATTAGAAGTTCAGGGAGGATAGGTCCATCAATGATATTTAGCCAAGAGGGTCAAGGATGTAAATCCATGCTGTGGGTGTCCTTAGCCTCTGACTGCCAGAAGTTGGGAGTGGACTACAGTGGATAGATTACTCAATGATTGTCCATTATGTTCATTCCCTCTGAAGAATCTGGAATTGGCCAACATCAGAAGAAAGGATACAGGGTTTGATGGGCAATGGGTTGACCCACTATGGCCATTCTTATGGCAATGAAGCAAATGGTAGCATCTGCTCATGGAGATAAAACTGCAGGATCAAAGACTTGTATACACATGTCATATTTGCTTATTATGTATTAATGCATGTATGTCAAACAGTCCATGAACTTGTATACAAGCTGAAGCCACTTCCTCATTGATTACGCTTGTTAGAAAATGCACCTTGAGTTAAATGATATAGTGTGTTTGAATCAGAATGTGTGATTATATAGTTTAACTATTCCCTACAAAGTTTAAGCATGTGCAATATAAAGTTCTTTTAACCTATAGGTGTTTGTGGACAGTTTTCTTTCTGTTTTTTCCTTGGGCCAGGGGGAGGTACTGATATTCAATAACATGGAATTATTTGGAAGCACATCTCTGAAATACTCTCTCTCTTTCAAATTGATCATTCAGTGATTCCTTTTGACCCAGATTATAACAAAGAACTGTTAGATGTTCATATTTTTCCTTCATCCTTATCAGAGCTGATTGATTCCTATTAATCGAATACAGTATTTGCCCATTTTTCTTTTATTCATTTTGTGTATGTGTGTAGAATTATTCAGTCAACTGGAGCTGTTCATTACTATTCTTCAAACAATGAATATTAGCAATATTAAGCAAATAAATTATTCAACCAGTATTATCTTTAACGACTGCTATAACACTATTTCCCACACTAGGTATGTACACAAGTCCCAAATGTTACAAGTTTCTGAACCTTCTAATACCAGAGTTGACATTCAGAACTCAGAACATTGCCTTCATGAGATGCCTTCAGACTTTCTTGAGAATAGTGACTGAGAATATCCTCCAGCAGAAAAGTATCCACACAGGGTCTCTAGGTGCGCAGCAGACTTCAATGTCTAATGCTGATTGCACAAGCTGGTGTTCTAGTAGTAGGATAGGAAGAGATGATAGAATACTGACTGGTTTACTCACTCTACTGAAGAAAGCCTGCTCCTGGACAACTCCAACTCCCCAAGGAGAGGAAAAGGGTATATTCTTGCCATGTTTTCATACATTTTTTTCAGGTAGAGTGAGACTTGTCCTTAGCCTTGGGAATGAAAAGGGAAAAAAGCAGCAGGAGCACTCCAGGCAAACATTTAACTCAGGTTATGCTTGGCCCCAAACACAGGCAGAGCCAACACACTTTACTCTCTGTGATTATCTCACTTTTCCAAAACATATACTATATCTAAACAATATAAAGCTCTCATCAGTACTCCTCTAGCTCACCAACATCAAGTGGTCAGAATAAACTGTTTTCCTGGCCTTTTTCAGTACTTTTCTGCCTTCTCTCCAAATTGTTATGCACATCCGTTTTGCTCATCAAGTGCCACATCCCTTTACTCCAAGCCCTTGTCCTCACTTTTTGAAGCAGGTGTATTGAAATGTTGCCAAACAGATTTCAGACTTTTTTGATCTTTCTGAATTGAAATTTTTCAGAATTTCTGTTCCATAAAACCAAATTTTGCTCAGCTCATGTAACCTCTTATACTACTGGACACATTTTCCACTGACAGTCCCTGGAAGTATATTACAAAAAAGTAATGGAATCCACTTATTAGCAAATTAGTTGATCACAAATAATGATATTGGCACTGAGTGAATATAAAAGAGTTAATATAATGATTCATCACATATTTTCAAAATGTTTCCTTCGAATATTTTCATTGTACTCATATAATCCACCTTGTCAGTAATGCCTGTGTCTCTTCTGAAGCAAGAAGTTGTTTGACCTTTCCACACTGACAATGTCTATGCAGAATTCTCAGGATTCATGAGAAATATAAACAAGTGGCTCATGAAATAAAGGTGGAGTTAGTGAGAGTACTTGAAGAAACTTTAGATTTATGTACACATTAATAAAACAAAATATACCATTGCCTAGCTGCTGGTCTCAAGGCTGATGAATCATCTGACCTTTCCTAATTTCCATTATAAAGTAAACAAGACACTCTATTTGATCCATTCTCAGTCACCCTCATTGACTTCATATTAAGCTCTGGGTTTTGTTTGACTTCGCATGTGTTTTTCAAAACTCTCCATGGTATCTCTCCATCTTCCCTCTCTGCCCTTTAATTCCCCTGCTTCCACCACCATTTGATTCTTCCAGTCTTGGTCTGCTCTCTGACCTTTCTCCATGACTCTTGGTGGGTTGGTAAGTCACTTTTTCATTTGTTCTGGGATTCTTTTTTATACATGGCTAGAGATATCCCTTCTGGCTACTGGTCAGCAGCTTTCTTTCTATAAATCTTACTTTGAAAACTTTAATATTTTTGCTTTTACTCTGGTTTATGGTTGACATTAATTGTATTGTATGATGGTTTGTATGGAAGATGGTAAAGAAGGGAAAACCATACTGTACTGTATTATCAATATCAATACCTCCATTATACCTTCCACCTTTGAAACAACTGTTGAGTTTATCACATTCATTGTAATCTGTGATGCTAATTAGAAGAAAGGAAATATATTTGTGTGACTTCAGGCATTGCAGCCTACCCCCAGCATTCTCAAGTTGTGTTTTACAATATGAAAAAAAATCGAAATATGTTGTGGATGCTTCCTCTCCTAGTGTTGATCAAATAAGATCGCTGTGGCATCTACACCAATTACTACCATGCAATATTACATGTAAGAATTGGTCCTCTTAACTTATTTTAGCTTCTTTTAATGTGATGTATTATCTGGAAACAGAAGAGGCATAACCATGTGGTCACCTCTGCCGACCACTGATACATCTCAGATAACAATTTGTAAATTGCCCTAACCCACAGTTGGTCAAATGCATGGTGGTTTCATGGTCCATGCTCCTACTTCTCTCCAATTTATTGTTAGGGATGGACATTGAGTGGGTATGGAAGCTCTGGATGTGACTGTGTGGCTCCAGAACATACTCCCTGCTTTAGACAGTAGTTTTCTACTGTGATGTTATCCCTGTCTTTCTGAATACAATTCAAGAGGCTGAGAAAAGCTTATGTGACTCTAATGTGGATTTGCACTATTTCTCTTAGTAGATCAGTGGTTTTGGGCTCCAAAGAAATAGGCATTCAGTTCAAGATCACGTGCTTTTATGAACTAAAACACAGGACACTCATCCCAGAGTACTGTAAATCTGCTGACACAAAGCATTGAGGGGGAAAGAAACAATACTGAAGCCATTTCACCACCCATCTCTTTCAAAAACCTAATTAGTGTGATTTCTCAATGCGCTGTATCGCTTATGCTCATATTTTCCTTTCCTATATAATTAGAAGAATAAATATTGAAAATAGTATAATTCATACATTGGGCCAAATTGTGCTTGGCACTAGTGCACGGGCAAGGAGTAGGGATAGTGATGTGTGAAGAAAAGTTGTCCATTGTTCCTTCCACTTTTCCTGCACAAAGTGTAGGCATAATAGCAATCTCTATACTCAAGAGACCACAGGAACTGGCTCCCTCAGAGGATGCAAATCAGTCAGTGAGGAAGAATAGGAGGTGGGAAAATGGCTCCACTGCCTCCTGCACTTCTAGTTTGGAGTGATACTGGGAGCAGGTTGTACCAAGTCAAGGGACAAGGTAGAATGCCTGCTCCGTTGTAGGCCTGGGAGAGAGGGTGCTCCATGCGGTATCCTGTCTTTCAGAGTTCTGCCTGAGGGAAACATGCTGGTGATTGCTTACAATGGGTGTATTGTAACTCATTTCTGATGTAACTGGTTTAAGTAGCAGCATACAGCAAGCCCAATTAAGCAGGAGTAAAGCAGGCTGTTGCCTGAGAACTAGAGCTACTCTGAAAATTATTTCCTTTCCACTGACAAAACAAAACAAAATTCAACTTAATTTTCATCAATTTATGAAAATATTTCGGCAACCCAAAATTGAAAAAATTCCAGTTGGTCAGACTAGATCTCACTGAAAACAATCCACCTGCCTAGTGAAATTTTTCATTGTAGGTTTTCCAAACAACTTTTGATATTATCTACATATGTTTTCAGTTTGATGAAAGACATCTTTGTACCCCCTCCTTCCCCCAAAAAAACAAACTAAAAAACCACATCACTCTATCTGAATGAAAAATTTTGACCAGATCTACTCTACATCTCATTGAAATTCTACAATGTATAGACTTATCTTGTTTTGTCAGCCAGTCCAGGAAGGGAAGAAACAATTTAGGAAACACAGTCACACTCACACTGTCTGTTTGTTTCTCTCTCTCTCTCTTTACAGCAGCAGAACCAGACGTGGGGAAATAATTCAAGGCCTGCTTGTTCTCCTCTGGGCAGCCTGGGATTCTTAGAATTGCAGTATTGCCCAACTCAAAAAAGCGTGAGTTAGGTCCCAGAAAACTGAGAGGTTGGCTTAGAAACCATAAGATTAAAATAATGTTAGATTCTTTTTTCTGCTGTCTATATTTTGTGCATTTAGGGTACGCATAAGTTACGTTCTCTAGCCTTTCTCTGTAACCATGAAGTCCATTAACACTCTTTTTAACTGAAAACTAAGATGCTCCTGTGGTCTTCAGACTCCAGGAGCTGGGAGCTTTAAATAAAACTAATACAATGGGCTTTGGCATCACTAAAATTATAAATCTGATCCCCTATGACCAGTAACTTTCACCATTTTTAATTTTAAAGGACAAACTATGCCTGGCTGTAGTACTAAGGAGAAGGCAGGGGATTGATGCATGGAATCTCTCCCGCCTACCCATCTCTTCCTCTCTAAAGGAGAAGGCTAAGGCATTCTCCCTTTTATCACAACATGCAGAATTGGCCAGCAGCATGGCAGGGAGCATGCAACAGTATTGTGATGGGGCCCTGCATTGGCCATGAAAGTTTTAATGTAGATTGAGAAGGGACTAATTATCCAAGGGGCCACAGCTGAGAGGAGTCAGGTGGCTAAGCAATCCTCTATCTCAACGAGGGAGCCCAGCTGGGGAGGAACGAACTGTGCAGGAAGTTTCAAAACAGAATATTGGAAGTAGAGGGGACAGCTGCAACTGCTCTCTGGGAGAAAGGAAGAGTGTGTGGAGGCTCCAGAGACAGGTAGCCCACAGTTACACCCTGGGAGGAGGGAATTGGGAGGCTGTCAAATCCAAAGAAGCGGGAAACCAGGAAACTAAGAAAGGGATCAAGAGGGAATAGGCCTTGGCTGCTGATTAGGATCCTTGAGCTAGAACCCAGGGTAGAGGTGGGCCCAAGTTCCACTCCCTACCATTGAGGATGTGGCACCAGGGAAGGGGGGCAATGAAAGGGAAGACTGCCTGATACTCCTGATGAGAAGGGACTTTGATACGCTATCCTGAAACGGGAAAACGTGTAGTGACCTGGCTGGAGGGTTGAATCACGAAGAGGCAGCAACAGCTTGTGGGGTGAGAGAGGAACTGCAGACTCAGAGAGAAAGGTGGAGAGGCAGTTTACAATCACAAGAAGGGTTTTTGATCTTGTGAAGCTAATCCCCAGAATGGCCAGGAAGAGGCACCATTTTAGCAGTGAGCCAATCACAAGTACCCAGAGCAAGTGGCTCCTTCCTGCACTTTGGTAAGTTCTGGGAACACGTCTGGCTGTGTGGCTCTGTGCCAGCCCTAGATTAAGCCTTCTTGTTAACTACGCAACCTGGAACTGAGAGAAGTCAGAGCACATAAAGTCTATAACACACACTGTCTAGACAAAAAGTCACAGAATTTCAGCATGTGCTGGATTATGGCATCTGAAAATGACCAAGCAATAACTTTAAAATAGCTTCACACAGCTCATATTCCAGTTCCAGTTTCATCTCATATTCTAATTCTTATTACCCTCTTTATCACAGAAGCAAGCTATTACCAAAATGCTAATGACTGAAATGCTCATTATGGAGTCTTGTGCTCATTCCAGTGAGGACCAAAAAAAAAACAAAAAAACCAACCCACAACCCTATAATGAACATGAAATAGCAATGAAGGGAGGGGTAGAAAGTCTATTTTTATCTCAGTAGTAATGAGATCTGAAAATGGTATGAAATTAATCCACTGTCATGAAAATGTGAAGATTGTAAAGTAATTTCAACATGGGATTCAAAGCTGAAGCTAGTTACATCCAGACTGTTATTACAAAAACTAGAATAACATCAAACATTTCTGAGTCTCTCTCAGTATTCCTCCCTCATACTGAATGAGAGCTTTAGGTACATATGGCTATATTCTGCGTTCACTAGATTTTCACCACTTAATTGACAAGTTTTCATGCATGCCGTTTACTCTGAGTTTGGCTGGGAGGTAGGGTTTAGTTCCCTGACAGTGTGAGTCTCCTGATTTCTGCAGAGATGTTCACTATCTCTGTGCTACTTCCATGCCTACAAGCTGCCATGGTAACATCAATCCTAAAGGAAACCTGCCAGGTATGCTACTATCTTATCAGCCACTGCTCCTGAGATCACTGTCTCATGGAAAGAGAAACCCACATATTAAAATTCTGACTTAGTGCACTGACGCTATCTCGTTGTCATTATGTAATATCTTGAGCTGTAGTCCTTGCCCTTGCCCTTCTACCTGCACATCTCAGCCACAGGATAGGAGAAAGGTTAAACATTATTATGGAACCATCATTCCCCTTCTTCTATATCCTCAAGGCAAGATCTGGGTCCCTCTTAATCTTTTTCATGACTACTTATGCTACTCTCACTATTGGGGGCAAGATTCTATGTCATCACGTCTTAATGTTTCTTTTAATTGGTACTAATCAAGCTTAAAGATAATTCTACTTTTTAATAATTGTACCAAAGTTCAATTTCAGTTTATTGTGTAATCTCATGGATACTTGTGACTGACTGTAAATGAACACACCATCTACAGGTTGAACCAAACTTTTTTTTTATTATTCTTTTCCTAGAAATTTAGAAACTTGAGACTAATGTTGCTATCTCATGGTAGACTATTAACTCTAAAGCAAGTCACACTGAAGACCATCTGCCTATCTATGGTATTTATCTAGCCCTCATTACTATAGTATCCAAGCATCTCACAATGTTTAAGGGGTTTATCCTCACAAGTCTTGAAGTAGGGTAAGTGCTCTTATTCCCCTTCTACAGATGGAGATCTAAGGCAAAGAGAGACTAAAGTGATTTGCCCAAGGTCAAGCAAGAAGTCTATGGCACAACTGGAAGTTGAGCCCAATTCACTTAGGAATACCAATATTTCACAAGAGAAAAGCAACATGTTACACTGAATCTTCAAAGAGTGCTGTGTATTAAGATCATATGGAACGTCATGCCATCACCTTGGAGTGTGACTTAGAACACAGTTCTGATGACAAGCAGTAATTTACAGAAAGAGGATGTCTGGCCAGTTGCTCTACTGTCAACATGTTACCCTGCTCCCAGGGAATCAAAGGGCAGCTTGCAATCTACATTTCAAACTCCGTGTGTTAGTAGGAGTTGCATGTATTGTGAAAAGAAAATTCAGCCACTGGAGGAAGGACACTTTTCAGGTCACTGTCCAGTGTTTCCCTTCATGTGACTAAAGAAGCATATTTGGGCTTCAGTGTCAATAGCATTCAGCTGCTCTCTTAAAAGGATAGACACCATGACAAATGGAATTGCTAATAGTAGAGCAACGGAATATTTCTACACTTTGTCGCTTTCTCTGAAAATTTCCATTCCCTTTAGTTTCCTCTGGGGCATATATGGTAGCCGCAATACATTTCTAATACTATTCCCTATTCTAGTCACATCCATTCTTTCATTTATTTCCACAAATATTTTCCTAAATGCTCAGGTGTATGTCATGACAATGCTTTTAATATTCTCCACCTTTACGCTGTCATCTAATATTCATTAGTTATTGGTAGCTACTACAGAACTGCAATAGTATACTGGCATTCCCAAAAACCTGGTGCCTTTGCTCTCCTTATTTATGTGTAGAGGAGATAACTCTAGATTTAACCTAAGCTATGGGAGATAGGAATAAATTTTGTCAAAAGATGGTGGCCCAGATTCTCTGCTCTTGTTCTGGACATTTTATACTCTCAGGGCCTAATTGTGCATCTGAGAATTTCCCTAGTGTAAGGGAGCTCTCAGATGGCATAGATCATTGTAGCTGGTTCCTATGCAGCTGCTCCTCCACAGCTTGGTGTTGGGGACCGAGTTGAGCATGCCTTCACTGTGCCAATTCATAACTGGCATATGGTCCTTTGGAAACCATATCCAGGTGTAAATTAAAGCAGACCCTAAGTCGCTATAACTTATGCCAACACCCACACTGATGCATCATGGGAATCACAGTGAGGTGTAACTTACTCCCTGATAGCACACAGTCCCTCTCCTCCATTCTGCCAAACACGTCTTTTGCAGAAGATAACGTTAGTCAGTGAGACTAAAACTGGTCAGGTTGTTTGCTGAGAATAAGAAACAAATTCTGTGCAAATCTACTTCTGTTAGTGAATGATTCCTGTTAGTGAATGATTCCTGTTAGTGAATCGTTTGTAAACAGCTCCTGATGTCTGTGAATGTAACCATTTTGTTTGTGTTCCCTAGAGCACTTTTTGGTTCCCTTGAGCACCCCTGGATACCTGATTGGGTGCGTGGCATTGGTTTTCCTTGTATCCAGTTAAATCATATTTTTTTAAAAGTCAATGGTCCCTTAACAACTCAGCATTACTTGTGTAAGTAAGCAACTGCTGTACTTGCCACAGAGATGATTTTAGGTTGCCACTGATTGTGAGGGAAGATTGGGTGAATGTGAACGGGAAGAGAGTTGTAAGTGTGAATTGTGCCATGATAATGTAAGCTACCCAGCTTGTGCCCCAACATAGCTGTGGATTTGGTGGATCTGATTTCCCATTGCCCTGAACATTATGCAGTCACTCACACTGGAACAAGCTGAAGCTGGTCTGCACTACAGACTCATATCGGTATAACTACGTCCGTCAGGACTGTGAGAAGTCCACACTCCTGAGGGATGTAGTTATACCAACCTAAACCCTGGTGTAGACAGCGCTATGTTGGCTGGAGAGCTTATCCCATCGACACAGATACTGCCCACACACAAGTGGATTATTTTGGCAATTAACTATGGCAATGGGAGACAGTCTCCTGTCAGCATAGGAACGTTTTCAGTTAAGCACTACAGCAGTGCTGCTGTGCCAATGCTGCATTTTAAGCGTAGAGTTGCTTTGAGTGTAAAATTCTGTCAAACTGGAATGATAGCATTTAACATGTTTGTGCTCTGCCCAGATGTAAATGACTGCACAAAGGATAGGGCAAGGGAGAATCACACTAGCTGGTGGCTGGTTTATTTATTTACTTTGTGTTTCTTGAAAAATACTATGACAACAGTAGCACAACTTAAGAACCATGTTTTAGCAGCCATACTGGGAACAGGAACAAAGGCATGCTACCAGACAGACATTCATTTGGTATCAACCACTTAGAAGCCTCCAAGCTTTCATCTTTGTTATATGGGCGTACCATAGTGTCATCTCATGCCACCCTCCCCACCCCTTCCATCATGCAAACAAGTGTTAACATGGAGAACTGTCTTTGCTTTTCTCATTTAATTTGATTTTTAACCTTTTTATTTTTAAAATAAAGTACAAATATCCATAGATTCCAAGGCCAGAAGGGACCATTGTGATCATCTAGTCTGACCTCCAATATGACACAGATAAGAAAACTTCTACAAAATAATTCCTAGAGCATACCTTTTAGAAAAAAATCATATTCACACCATTAAAACAACAAAATAATTAAGAGAGAAACTCCAGCAATCTAGACTCTACAAGAGGGATGCTAGCTGTTCAGATTTTCCCAAGATTGTCCCTGTTTTGAGGTAGCTATTCATGGAAATCTGTAAGGGTGCTCAGCACACACTGCCAGCTATCCAGTTTTATGGACTTCCCGATGTCCCAGTTGTTTTGTACCTCAAGGGGCAGCCTTATTCTAAGGCATGAACTTGATCTAATTTATGATGATGTAAAATGGGAGTAACTGCTTGTCAGTAAATTTACATTGGTCTGTAATATCTGACAATATGATCAGAACCAAGTCACTTATGTCCAGTTTGATGAAGATGGGTGACTTGAATAAATGCATTTCCTGCTTGCCTACAACTTCATGCTTCTCCCCTAACTCTTCTTACTGTCCACCTACACAGTGGGTTAAGGCAGCCATAGCTAACACAACACCACACAGCGCAACTCCTCTCACATAACAAAACAGGTGTTTTCTGTCATGTAACAATTTAATTCAATTGACTTCAACAAAGTCAATAAAGTTGAGGATCTTTGTCCTGTAATGTGCTGTTAAATGGTAGTCTTCTCCATAGCACTGCCTTGTGTATTCTGTATTTTTAATCTTAACTTTAGCTGGGTGGAATGAATGTCTCTTATTTTCCATATTTGCGCCATGTATCAATCTTGAAGCATCTAATGAAAACACTTATTACAACTATTTTCAAAGCAAAATAAGGTTCTTCTTCTTGGGAACTTGGTGTCACTTAAGAGCAAGAGGAAATATTCATAATGCAGCACAGCTTTCTGAACAGTACTTTTGCCCCTAAGCTCTGGTTGTTGTAATGGATCCTCCTGATATTATGTGCTCTTCATTTACTCAGTAGTGTTGGAGATGATTGACAAGGGCTAAAGTAATGGGTACTACTGGGGAGCACAGGGCAAAAGCAGAGAGAGTCAACCACCAAAGCCCAGTGCTCTTTCTGGAATTGGGAGAGCTCAGTTCTTTTTACTTCTGCTTTTTTGTTGGCTGGTGAAATGAGGATGTGAAGCAAGAGTGTCTAAAGTGAGGCAGTAGGAGGAGATGGTGTCCGATTCCAAGCTTTCCCACTAGTACATGGAACAACCTGGCACCTAGAAGAGAGTGGTCTATGCTGAGAGTCTCCTATCTGTCTGTACGTGCTTTTTCTTCAATGGGAAGATCTGTTCACCTTCCTCCCCCTAGCCTTCCTGACAGAGGAAAGAGTTTTTAGGGTTATAGTAGTGGCCATGTCCTTCTAAGTACAGATGAGTCAATAAATGATTTTTTGGTTCAGAGCAGAAACTAAAAAATTCAAGGGAAAAAAGTGTTAAGTTTCAAACCAAAATTATTTTTTCCCTTGACAAAATTAAGAATTTTTTTCTGTGTTTTGGATAAAAAAAGTGCAATACAAAAAATTAAATGAAACCTTTTTTAAGGTTTGCAATTCCTTTTTCAGTTTTGTTTGTAGTAAACATAACTACATACCAAAAGAAAACATTGTTTTAAAAAGAGAAGTAGAAACCTTTCAAATTGAAATTGTTAAAATGAACCATTTTGACTTTTTTGGAAAAGGTTTCATTTTTTTCTGGCTAAAATTATTTGCCTAAGTAGAAATGAATTTGCACATAATTCCAGTACTGGGGGGGGGGATTTTTTTGGGTAAATTTGCTATTTGCCAAAACAAATCCACTTAGAACTCATGCAGAGTTCAACTCTGAACTGCAAAAGTTAACTCTTATTCTGCTAAAATGAATGCAGCTTGATCAAAGAGAGTAATAAGATGAGCACATTACTGAGTCATAAAACAAATTAACTTCGTTCTCAGATTTCCATAAACCACTTAATACATTAGATAATACATATTATCAGAAATATATTCTTTTGTTAGTCATTCATAAAATTAGGGGTTTATTTCAGTTATGTTAAAACAGACTTATCACTTTACTTTTATGCTTAATTATTACTTGTTTTCAATCATGAGATTTTCTATTAAATCTGGCTTCAAACTATGTTATGCTAATTTGCTATTTTTATTGATAGTGAATGATACTTAACCATTTATCAAAGAGGGCTTATACATTTCTTTAAAATAAATGCAAATTTAGGAAGCATGATTACTACACTATTTGTAATTTTATGTTCTGTAAAAATAAACTAAGTACATCACATGGTTAATAACCAATCTGTAAAACTCACAACATCATGCAAAGTCAATGAATCTTGTCCATTAGTAACTGTTCAAGTGCTGGACATTTTGGGTTAAAAGTAGAGAGCAAGTTATGTATTTGTGAATCCATTAAAACCTTTCCTATTGTTTGAATAGATGCACATAATCTGTCCATACATGAAAAGCAAGAAATTCTGAAATGGGACAATGAGCACCAGAATGGAGAAAATTGTGATACGCACAGAAACCGTTCAGATTATTCCCTTATTTATGACAAGTTGAATTAGCATACAAAAGCAGTCATTTTCTGCTCATGAAACATTTTCCAACTGTGTAATGAATAAATTGCTGCAAATAGAATTGTATAGAACTATTTTCATTGATACTTTTAATTTGAATGTAGTGTTTGTGGAAGATGGCAAAGTTACAACAGAAGTACGTACTCTGCTTTACCTTATGATAAGTACATCACTGACCATGCAAGCTTTTTCACACTATTAATGTGCCTCCACATTGAGTTAATGTGGTCAATTCTAGGGGCAACAGAGTAATAGTCTTCATATCCATTCAGTCCTTGTCCAACAGTTGTCTGTTGTTATGATGACCTTTAGAATAGAATATGGACACCTGATAGTAAAAGTGAGCAATCTGCATCTGTGTTCCAGTTGAATCTATAAACAGGTAAGAATGAAATGTGATGGTTAACAGTAGGATTTCCAGTATGTTTTCATTCTTGACTTCACTGCTTAAAGAGGTGTGTTTATCTGGGACTAACCAATGCACAAGTTATCTTCACTGTGTTTTTACCTCAAGATAACATTTAAATTTACCCTGAGGTAAATTCACTGGGATTCACATCATGTAGTTTACCTTGTGGTAAAACTGATGTGCCTTGTCTTTTCTGTGGCTTTTATCTTCAGATAATTAACACCTGTTAACTATCCTGAGCTAAAAATGCACCTTTTTTTAGCAATGAAGATAAAGCCCATGGCCATTATTAATCCAACCCTGAGCTAGATTAAATTGGAAATATTGATGGTAGTTCCATTGCACCTAAGTGATATCATCTTTACTTTCAATCATTTCAAAGATTAAAATTTTGGAAAAAGCAAGTTTGAGAGCCATAGTCACACTTATAATTTAATTTAAAAGTAAATTTAATTCTCTTACAACACTTTCTTAGATATGTAACAATAATTGGGATTTGCATTGATTTACATAAGAATGTTGAAAAGTTTCCAAGAAAATTGGATGTTAAAACCCATTTAATTATTGCTGAGTGAATTTAATCTCAGGTGTCAGTTTTTAGCAGAGTGAAAACTTAGATGACTGAATGTATACAATAGGTTACTTTAAAAATTCGAAATGTTTCTGATATTTTATTTGCCATTAGATAGAGTCCTGATTTGCTTTTTGTGTACTACTAGTATTCTCTACTAGAGACTGAGAACAAAATTACTTTTGGCCAAATCAGAACAAGGATATTGAATATTCATGCAGACTTTTTATTCCATTTAATTAGAGAGAGAGAGAGCGAGAGAGAGAGAGAGGAATGTAAAATAAAAACGCTTTTGAACTCTCTTGAATTTTGAAACACTTCAATGTGCTTTGGATCCTACCTTTCATAGAGTGCCAACTGATTGTGGTACCACAGCTGCATAAGATTTTGCCGTACCATAATTCTAGTGTGACTTTGGCTTTTCCATGGAAAGCTCTATTTTGGAGAGACAGTTGACCCTCCATAGGTATGGTTATAGCTAAGGTTCTGTCTGAAGTGGGATTCTTGCAGTCTCTCAAGTCCAAAAACAAAAAAGGCAGATCAGTCTGAAATTTATCAGTCAGGACAATAGTTGAAAAGGGCCATGTGGGGTGGGGGAGGAGAAAGGAGACATCTGAAAAAGAAGTTCTATGCTAAAAATTGAAGAAATCTTCTAATGCTTTTTTCACGCATGAAAATAAGAGAAACATTACATGTATTTCACTGGATTCATCTTGCTAAGATCTAGTGCATGGTACAAAAAATGAAGTTTATAATTTGTAGCATGGAAAAATTAGACCACGTTTTCAAAACACAATGAGACAGTGCAGTGGCAGCCCCATGATAGATCACCAGTAGTGTTCAGACTCCTGAACTGCAGTCTTGATATCTTCAATACCTCTGAACCACTCAGGAAACATGGGCGGAACAGAAAAAAATATTGGTTGCAACCCAGGACTTCCAGTACCACAACACTGATCTCGCTTACTTGAGATAGAGATGTAACTTCTTTATCTGTTACCAGTACTTGGCTCTTATTTTCTTAGATGAGCCAGACTCTAGAGAGGGACACCTACCCACTACTTCATTGCTATTGACTCTTACTTTTCCCCATAAAAATGGTCCCTGTCTTACAGAAGGGAGTCTCATGTCTTCCAACAAGTGGCATTGATAAGCCTCTGCATTTCATACTACCTATTTTCAAATAAATCCAAATGCATCTACTAAGGGATGGGGCACATTATTAGACCCTTATTTTTATGGATGCTGCAGCTGTGGACAACAAAATTTCAGTAAGGTCACTTCTGGCAGAATTTGTCTTCTTCCAGGACAAATTTGCTTGCCCATGCTATTTAGCAATTACATTTAGTAATGTATTTTAGATGCAAAGAACCAGAGCTTTGTGGGGGTTGTGACAGACTGACAATATGCTGTAATATCCTGAAGAAGCCTTACACAATTAAGATAAACTTTATTGAATTAAGTTAAACCTTATTGAATTAGTGTTAAAACAATGTTTCCCACAAGTAAAAATACAATGCCACAGCAACACATACAGAATTCCATGTATCTTCTCTAGCAGGGAGGGGGAAGCTAATGTTCTTTTTCCATTATTAACCCTTAGAAGCCACCCTTGGAGAGAGGTATATTCTAGTTCAAACTGTATTACCCAAGAAACAAAGGATTTTTGGCTAAATAACCTGGTGAATTTTGAACTAAGATAGAAAAAATTCCTTCCTGGCTCAGTGCAGGCAACCAGCCAAAGCCCTGAAGCATAAGATTTGTCTATTCTATCTCAGCTACAGAGAGATGAGTGCTTGTTTTCTTTCTGTGGTGTGAAAGTGAGGGATTGTATCACACTCCTTCAGCATAAGCAGTACCTCACTTCACAAGTAGTACCATTTACATCAATGGCAGCTGCTCTGCAGTGAGGCACTACTCAGTCTGAATAAGGGTGGCACATGCTGGCTTTTATAAAGACATAGAAAATGTACACAAACACATGCCCAAGTCCTGTCCCTGCCCAAATGGACAAAGGCCCAGACTGTGGAGAAGAAACTCACTGTGATGAACTTTCTCACACATGCAGCCCCACTGGAGTCAGTGGTTTTACTTTCAGGAGTAACTACTCAGCAGTGGGAGTAAGGGGTCCGATGTTCCCCTCTGCAATATGGACTGGTGTATAGCTGTGTCACCTCAAAACCTCACTCCTGGGGTCCATCTTGCACTTGCCCCACTGTGGGAACCCCCACTCCTGGGATAGCCCACGCCTGGCCTCCTGCAAGCAACCAGATCCTTAATTTAGTGAGTGAGTGCTTCTGGCAGGCCTCTCCTGGGATTTTGCAATAGAATAACCCCAGCAAACACCCCCAGTCCCAGGTTCACCCCAGGAACTGTCATTTTAGAGAGTTTAGTACTGCCCATTGGACTCTGCAAGCTCATGTATTCATCAGTTTATCAAAGAAATTGAAATGCACCGGCTGTCACTTTAAGTAAAGTCTTTACACACAGCCAAACCACATGCACTGCTTTAGATAAAACAAACAAATAATTTGATTAAGTATTGGATGATTTTAAATGACTATAAGCCAGAGGAATATAAATCAGATTTGATCAGGATGAAATTAAAGCAAATCACATTTTAAACTAATTTGAACATTTGCAGCAACCTTACAGTCTTAGATGGTTCCCATCACAGGTTATTAGTCGGTCTCCAACCAGGCTGTCCCCTGTGGTCAATGCTTCAGGTGATTGATGTTGTTTGTAGCTGGATTGTGACACAGAGAAAGAGAGAGGCCAAACGGCCCCCTTTTCAAATGTCCCTGTGCCCCCTCTGGGGTCTCATCTCCACCCTGCAGGATCAGCTGACCAACAATATTCTTGCATGATCTTCTCCCCTGTCCTGAGTCAGTCAATGAGCATCACCTTATCAGATGTTTAGAAGAATTCATTATTCCTGGAAGAGCTGTGTTGTTTTATGCATGCCTTAGTAAGGAGTGAACTATCTCTCCGCTTTTAGTGTTTGCCAGGCTCTGTCTCAAGCCACGTGTGAGACATAGTTGGGAATACTACATAGCAGAGCTTCATAATCACACTTATGATATTGCAAGAAACATACTACTATAACAATAATGTTCAGCATGTCATGAGCATTCCAAAAATGTCTTACATGACATACTTTGCATTAAAGAATACACAATTACACTGTAGGGGTGAACATGGGGTGCAGTGTGTCATAAGGGGTTCACAGGCTGCCCCTGAGAAAGACAAGACCCTCAGTCTCTGCTTATTTATGGGTACAAGGCAGCCTATGAACTGCCACATAGGATTCCTTGAGGTTCCCTGCTTGTCTGCAGTATCTGGTTCTCTCTCTCTCTATCTCTCTCTCTCTATGTATCAACTGCAGATGCTTTATGCCCTGTGTTGACCTATGGAGAAAAAGAAACTTCATTATTGGAACTAAAACATTCTACTGTACCTTGGTGCTGATTGTGCCAGAACCTCTCCCTTTCCCCATCTGAGTCCCATGGATAGGGAAATGCAATGTAATAATGGAAAAATGGCACACGCGCATGTGCGCGCGTGCACACCTCCCCCCCCAACAAAACCTGATGTCACACCTTGATGATACTTTCCATTTGAACTGGCTAAGCTGATGCATTTCCTATCAACTCCTTCCCCAAAAGAATACATGGGACTATTTCCCAACCTAGCCACCATCCAAATTATAAGTAATATTTGTAGAACTGGAATGCCTAGAGACCCCAAGCCCATTTAGCATTCCACTGTGTTGGCACTATAGAAACACATAGTAAGAGACAATTGCTGCCTTGAAGAGTTCAGAATCTAAGTAGTCAAAACAGACATGACAAAGAACGGAGAGAAATAGAGCAAAAGGACTTGTCTCTAGAGACAACAGGTCAGTGAGAAAGAAGGAAATATGACTCAGGCACAACTCTATCATAGGTTTCCTGTCCTGGATTCTGACTGGAGGAACTCAGGGGGGTCCTGAACAGTTCCCTTGCTTTTATTTAAACCAATCACAGGAACAAGAAGTTTCCCATGTAACTGGATTTCACCTGTGAAGGATTGCTTCCCTTGGGCTACTTGCTCCTGCTGTCTGACTCTGGTCTCCTGGTAACCTGATTCAGCCTGCCTCTTGGTTGGCCCTTTGTCTGGGACATTGGTCTCCTGCTATTGTACTGGGCATGTTTCCCAGCTCCTGCACCAACCACTAGTTCAGACCAGTCATGACACACAGAGGTTTCTGGTTTCCATAAAGGGATTTCATTAACTAGAACTGTGCTCAGCAGAGTGAGAGAAGACCCTTTGAGCCATTATATACATAATAATTTACAAAAATCTTTAGCAAAATCACTTGAAGATCAGCGACGGAAAAGTGCACAGCAACAACCAAGAAGGACAGAGAGAGACTGGAAAGATATTTTGGGATAAAGAGATAAAAATATTGGTCACACGCAATCCCTGGATCCACTTGCACTCAGACTCTGGTGATGTTTGTAATCTGGATTTCAAATTTACAGTTTTGTCCCCATCTTTGGAGCTAATAACACATCATTCAGTTGTGAACTCAGAAAACCTGAAGCCTTCTCTTTCCTTCACACACACAGACAGGGAAAGCATCAAGGACAACTAAAGAGGACAGCCATTTGCACTAACCTTCTCTTAGTGTATTCAAGAAAGTGACTGGATTTCTCTATGGAGTTGGAGAATCGGCTATTTGCTGTGAATCTCTTTTGTGTGCTATAACATTATCACCATGTTATCTATTAGAGAAGGGCACAGACCAAATCGTGCATCCCAGCAGCACAGATCTTTGGGAGAAGGGCTGAGATCCAGATCTGGATCCAAATACAGTGTTGCCACACATTTTATCAGGCTAATTGTGACCTGCAAATTGAGTTTTCAAATGATACCTAAAAAGGTATACTTTGTACAAAGATTATTACAATAATGTGTAGGGTGTGAATGTAGGGGTGTATTATGTCAAAGGTAAATAGCTGCTTTATCTAGAATAAGTCTCTTAATGTCACTCCCAGATCCACTGATGCTGAATAAACTAAACTCCAGGCTGGCTAGGCCACTATACAGTAATCAGCAAAGAAGTTGCTAGAACTAAAGGATTTGTACCTGTAGAATGACATTTCCCCTCATGTTTAGGCTCTTTGTCTATGACAGGAGACTGCCCTGAGCACATGCTTCTCTGTCCTGCTGGCAAAGTGTTCCTGCTGTACCCAATACATGATGAGCCCAGTGTACCGACTGTGACTGTTTTAGGGTATCTTAATTAATTTCCCCCTTTTTCTTGCAGTGTAGATTTTATGTCTGACATCCACCCATCTAGCAGTTTAGCTGTGCAGTTCTAATGGGAAGTCATCGGCAGTTCCCATTCAGTGAGCTGCATTTCAGCTCAACAGCAGATCTAAACATTTAGAAGAAAACTCCAACTGTGACTTTTCTCTTGTTGTTATGATTAATAGGAACCTAGGATTTCAACAAGCGTGGTGACTGTGCAAAATGTTTTGGATGGAGGGGATGGCTTTTGAGGATATCTCTGAGAAGCTTTGCATGTCTGTGCTTGACAGCAAGGAGTGAGGCTCTTGCCTGGCTTGTTCTTGAAGGCACTACTGGGAGTTCTCTTCCCTTTGGTTTTTTGCCTGATTTTAGGGGCCAGAAAGAGAATCATACGTAACATCACCTCTCATCCATCATCCCAGTTCTTGACACACACTCTCTGCCTTAAGGACAAAATTAGTCCTTTTTGGCAGTTTGTAGGGAAAACCCCTCTTCCTTCACATGCATCTCCCCAGCATTCTCCACTCCAGAAGGGAGCCCTGTGTTATGGCCTGTGATTGGTGCTTTGCTATGATATTGGTATCACCCTGACTTTTTCTTCGTTGAATTTTTAGCTTGTGCTCTCTGGTGCTGTTACTCAAAATGGTTTTCAGCATTTGAACTTGATGTCCTATATGGCATCTGGAGATTGACACTTTGAAGAGTGCCAAAACCAATGCAATCACTTCACTGTGGAGAAACCATGATCCTCCTTCCATCAGTTTTTCATTTCTATCTCAATGGCAGTTAAAATCCTGATTTGGCAGTCTGATTACTGTGAGCTGGACATCTGGGCGTGGTACATTCCCTGCACAAGGTGCATCTCCTACACCTCTATTTGAAGAGGCTGCACAGGCAGCTGAATTCCTTGCATAAAAAAAAATTCTTAAGAACTAAGGCTTTCTGGGAAATTGAGTCTCCCTTTGCGTGTGTTCTTGTGGTGGGTCATATCATTGACTAGATAGATACATGAGTTTGGGATGCCCATTGTATTGGTGGATTCTAGTCTAACCCCTTTAACTCTAGACCACCACAAGAAAAAATGGTTTAACTTTTCCAGCCAGCAATAGTGATGTAACTGCCGTTCTGTTCTTGAGACAGTCACTTCCAAGAATAAACAGTTGCTGGTGGTGGAATGTTCTCACCATTCTGTATGGAACCCTTAATCTTGAGTTACAGGATCAAAACTTGGCGAGACTTAGGGCTGGTCTACACTTGCGGTGAAATTTGGCAACAGACTTTCTAAATTCTAATTAGTGCAGTTTCTCCACTACACTGCACCAATGGGAAATGCCCTCCCATCAACATAGTGTTAATCTTTTTGCAGCGGTGGATTAACGCAGTCAACTTCTAGATCAATTGAGCGGGTCTCCAGTTCCGCTCAATTGATCCTGAAGAGTCAATCCACTGGCACGGTTGCACAGTGCTGCCGTGAGTGAAGACATACCTTTAGACTCTCACAAAGTGAACAACAGCAAGCAATCTCTGGTGCCACACTCCTCAGACACTGACTTAGCTCTGGCTGCTGGGAGTATGGGGCGAAGCCAACTCCCTGAAATTTTGCTGAGGTGGGACATAAACCTTTCCTTTTGGGCAGAGGTTAACTTTACTAGGCCTTGCATGTTTTACTGCCACCTTGGAGTCACTGTATATTTGAAGGATTTTGTGTCTTTTGCTCTTTATCTAACAACAAAGGTAATATGAATGAGCAAAAGGGGCTCAGTGGAGGTTAAATGTGACCATTATTGCTACCGAGACAAAAGCATGCAAGGCCATGTTGCATATACACACTGATGCTCTGGTGGGTTTTTAAACACACAACACAGGGAATGCCATTAAAAGGCTCACAAACTATTTAATGGGATAGCACTCCATTTCAATTCACTAGAGATGGACATTTCTGGGCTTAGTACTACTTCTTTTGGAACGTCTCCCTATTTTGGATATAACATGACTGTTCGCTGATCTCATAACATGTCAGTGCATATCTTCATCAGGGCATGTAGTAGTGTGTAGGATATATTGGCTGGTCTCCATTGACCACCCTGCTATCCTTGACTAACTCCCACTGTATCAGTGTTGCACTCATCTCCAAGAAAAGGCTAATGGTGGTTTTATTGTCCAGGTCACGTGCCGCTCACAGTTACAGCATTCCCCACTCATGACATGAAATGTTGACAAAAGGGGCTATTCTTTTTTCCATCATTTGGAATCCTCATGCCCTGTTCTTCTGATAGGAGACAACAGTGACCCCTGTATTTGGGCTGGCTCCACTCCTGCTATTGGGGTTAACTGGACTCTCTTCTGGCTGGGCTAGCTTTGTTCCAGTTTTGGTCTTCTTGGTTTGGTTGGCTAGATTCTGACTAGGGTAGAGGTGTATACCATGCTGTATCACCTTAAGTAGTTTTGTGCCCTCTGCTGATTCTCACTAGCTTCTGAATTTCAGGAGCTGTCAGAACTCTGCCAGGGTATCTGTCTGTTTCTTTTGCTAGACCTTACAAGTTGTGTATAGTTCATAAACATGGTTATTTGGACCCTAGTGTATATCTGTGCTTCTTTCATATTCTGTATGTTGTGTAAAGGGTAAAAGGACAGAGCAGGTGGGTGGGCACTCCCCATCCCTCAAATCTTTTCTGATGTAGCTAAGTTCCCCTAGTTGCCTTAGCTCAATGCTAATTAAGGATTGCTGTTCTCTGGGCTGGCTGGGGCCACTGTACGGAGCACCTCTAAGACACTCATAAGTATTGTGCTGTTGTGGTTGTTCAACAGCGGTTGAAACTGACTTTTCCTTTTGTGTAGGTAGGAGAGACCAGTATAGCCTGGCTAGTGTGCCTAAGCCTAAGATATTTTGCATTTTCTTCTCGAGGCCACATCTTTTTGAGTTCAGTATTATTGACTTTTCTTAGCCAATGGTATCAGTGTCTTTGGCTACTCCAGGTACAGGAGGAGACAGGTAAAACTGACCAAAGGAGGCCAAACAAAGGTGTATAGCTCTTAAATGCTTCAGTCCAACTCCCATGTGTCTTGTATAAAATGAATTGATATTTGTACAGTTTCTAGTTGGTCTTCACCTAAAAAACCATCACATAAGTGACTCTAACTTTTGATCAGTTTAATCAAGTTTGACTTTGGGATAAAGACATATTTTAATTTAATTGTAAAAGTATTTCAATTATATCAGTTACACTAGAGCCCTAAAACATGACTTTGAGTAGTCTTTATTAGAGATTTTTGTGCTTTTCATTAATCAAACATTACATGATACTCTCTTGAATGGTCAGTAGTCTGTGATCGTTGAAGTTAAAACCCTGATGATGATAAAGGATTTCTCTGAAACATATGCAGCAACTTGTTCATTAATATATGTTGGGTTTCTATTGTCCACAGCATTAAAGTTATTCTGCTTGCAAGTGCTAATGAAAGCAATGAAAAATGCACACACAAGCTATCTGTCCCCGCTTCATAAATTAACTTTTATTAAGATTCAGTGGTAGACAGTGTGATGTTTCCCTCTGCAATCTGGACTGGTGTATTGCTGTATCACTCTAATCACTCATTCCTGGAGCTGGTTTCACCCTGCCCCACTGTGTGAACCCCCAATCCTGGGTCAGCCCATGCACAGCCTATGGCAAGCAAGCTGATATCAACTGAGTGAGTGAGTGCTTCTGGTCAGCCACTCTTGGGATCATGCACTGATATGACCCCAGCCACCACCACCAGTGCCAGATGCAACCCTAGGAACTGCCATCTTACAACGTTCAGTGCTGCTCACTGAACACTCTTTGGTTCATTAGTTTATCAAAGAAATTGATATGCATCAGCCTTGTCACTTCAAATGGAATCTTTACACACCTGTAACCACATACACTGCTTTAGATAAAACAAACAAACAAAGGTATTGAGTACAGAAAGATTTTAAGTGATTGTAAGTCAGAGGAATGCAGATTAGATTTGGTCAAAAGTAAAAAAAAAAAAAAGGGGGGGGGCAAATTGTATTCTAAACTAAGTTTAACACTTGCAATAACCTTACAATCTTAGATGATTCTCAACACAGGTTGGCTGGTTTGCATCCAGTCAGACCTTCCCCCTGTTAACAGAGTTTCAGTTGCTTGGTGGTGTTTGCAGATGGAGGTGGGAGTGAGAGCGCAGCGCTATGTCTCTCCTTTTAAAAAATGTTCGTTCACTCCCCCCCAGGGTCAGGTGACAAACAATGTTTGTGTATGGCTCCCTCCATGCCCTGAGTCACTGTGGTCCTTTGTGGATTTGTTTGTTGACATGTGGGCAGTCCTTTGTTCCTGGAATGTTGAGCTGGATTGTTCCATACAAGTCTTAATGAGATGCGAATTGCATCTCAGCTCTGTAGGGTTTTGCCTAGATCTATCTCAAGTCATGAGACACATTCAGTAAAGATTAAGAGTATAGACTTATAGTGGGTTTGCATAGTGTTGAAATGTCATTATTTTAAAAAGGAGATAAAAAAACCATTTAGTATAGTAGTGCATGATGAAGGATCACCTGAAATAATTACAACATCTGTCAAAGAAAGTGAACAAAGAACATCTTCTGATTCAGTATTTTTTTTTACAGTTGGTTTTGGTCATAGAGAGCCCAATCTTATTCCAGTTCAAATCAATGTCAAAATGGCTGTTCAGCTAATGCGAAAAGCAGCCTATGCTTCAAGGTGCTAGGTGCCTTTTACAAGACTTTGTCCCTCAACTCCTTTTTAAATAAAAGATAATTGAAGGCACTCACCACCTGCAGCATTGATCCCAAAGTGCTTTGATTCTCATTAAATCTGAGTGCCTCATCCAGCTCAAGTCATTGGGAGTTTTGCCACTAACTTTCATGGAAGCAAGATAAGATCCAAAATCACGGGTGTGAATTAATGGAATTCTGCAGTACGTAATCTGTGTTTGATGGCTTGGGATTTAGGAGACCTGGGTTCTGTTCTTGGCTCAGTCACTGACCTGCTGGATGATCTTGGGCAAGTCATTTCCTCCCATGCCTGTTTCCTCATCTTTATATTGGGGATAATGATACTACCTTCTTTCTAAAGCACTTTGAGATCTACTGATAAAAAGTGCTATAGAAGTGCTAGGTATTTTTGTTGTTGTTATTGGTTTACTAGGGGCTCCTGTTGTTTCTCAGACCCCAGAGAAAAATATAAAGGTTTAATGCACAATTATTTAATTGTGTAAACAGTGGAATTTATCTCAACACAGTTATATATGTATGGAAATCCTCAATGTATCTAACAGGGCTTTTAAGTTCTACTGCTGCACCAGGTAATACAAAGCATTATATATACTGAGACTTGATTTCATGCTCCTGTTTGGAGGAAGGATTTAAAAATAATGGTAGCATATTTTGATTTTAATGCACTTGGAAATTTTTCAAGGCTTTTATGGAGTTAACTCTTATTATCTTTCTAGAAAATATAGTATAATTTAATTTGCAAACTGATTAAATATCTTCTGTGACTTTCTAAATTATGCCTAATTACAAAGGCTGTTTCCATAGCTACAATTTATATCTTCATTTCATACTGGATTTCTTGCCATGTTTTCAGCCCACTCCATTTATCTACCTTATTTGTTACTTAAACAGCACATAAACTTCAAGGCAGCTTATCTTTTGCAGCTCTTTGGGAGAAAAGGAAGTCTTGAAATGGATAGATTAAAGTGTTTAGTATGCAGCCAATTCAATTACCAGAAAATATCATTTAAACTTCTCTTTAATAAAGATACAAGCCTTTGAAGAAGCTGTACAAGAAAATAAGCACAGAATCAATTAGATTCTCCTAGAAGAATTCAGCAAAGTACAAAAAGCACCATTTAAAATGTGTAATCATTTTTAACTAACGGCCATAATTTTTACTATAGACATGAAACATAGATAAGTCATAAAGGCATTGTAAACATTTCTAGACCATTTCTAATGCTGCAAAAGTGCATTAATATTTTAATTAAAGTTTCAAAATATTCTTATCTTTTTCCTTTATTATGCTGATTTCTTCATAGAGGACAGGCTTTATAGCTGTTGCTTTATTTTGCACATCACATCAGATCCATTTCACACTCTAATTGTATAATTAAGTCACTTGTGCTAGTTTTTTCCTCCCTGAAACACTTAAATATAGGTGTTGTGTTTTATTTCTGTACAAACAGCCACATCCAATAATTCATCCAATATTTTTGATAAGTCTGGTCATGTGGAAAATATTCTGTTCTCCAGAATCACATTACATATAATTGTATGTGTTTAAATTAGATTTTATCTGTATATTAGTGGGAAGAATACAGACAGGCAAACATCCAAACCATATATCTGTGTGGCATCTAAGTGTGATAAATGCATTTTATCACACTTTTGAGAACCTTACTTGCATTCTTCCCACTAATCTCTCTTCTTGGGTTTAATTACAAAGTTCCAAACAACCACTATTTTATTCATTTATAAAGAAACCAAACAGACCTTGCAAGAATGTTCTTCTCTCCCACACTCCTAATGTGGAAATTCCATCCAAAATTACTCTGAACAGAAATGCAAGATTGTCAGCATTCAACCCTGGACCAGAAATATATTTAAGATCTAAATTCTCTCAACTCATCAGTTTTACAAATGGGAACTTTATACCATGAGACTCAAGAAACCACCCTGTCCAATGGGATAAAACTTTCTGTCCTTGGAAGATAATGGAATAAACCCTAATATTGCAACATAAGTAGAAACACTTTTAGGTCATTTTTAGAGGTTTCTAAAAATGTTAGTTATCATTTTACCCTTCCCTCTATGGCCTATCCAGTTGGACTCATAATATTAACAAAAGCCTAATTCTCTGCAGCTGATTACAAATGCTAGCTCTAATACAATGTTAAAAAATCCAGGAGAATTTCTCTGCAACACCTCTAAAATAGTGTTCTCTGTAAATGTGTGGCATATGTTGAATTCATGAGGGTGTGATCTGATCTAAAGCTTCTATTGATGCTTGTGTGGAATGACCTATATAGCTCACTTGTGAATAATGCATTTATTTCAAGGTTATGCCTAAAATATTTGCATCGTATTTAACAATTTCTGACACCTCTTAACTATGCTGAACTATGTTTTCCAGGGTCTGTTAAATGCAACAGCAACTTAAAAAAAAACACATCTCCTCAACTTCTAACACAACTTAACTAGTGTTAAACTGTATTTGATACCAGTTCTCATAGTTGACGGGAAAATTCAAGATGGAGTGTTTTGCTTGCTTATTGACAGTGCTCAAAAGTCCATCGAAGAAAGGTTTGGACAAATGAAGCACCATTAAAAGACCTGGGAGATTTTGTTTCACCTTAGTAAGCAGCCAATGGACAGGAAAACACTCTTGAACAAATGTACAGTCCTTCAGTGGGCACTGACATATGGAGAATGTTTGGACACCCATGATAAAGACCTCTCTGTTGAATTCTGTCACATTTTTCCACATAGGAAACACTCACCACTCCAGGTTCTCCAATTCATTCATGATGCAGAGCTGAAGAACACTTTTCCTAATGTGTGGATAGCTTTGGGGATTTTACTCACACTGCCGGACACACTCACAAGTGGTGAGCACAGCTTTTCGAAGCCCAGGCTCATTAAAACATAACTTTGATCAATGATGGCCAACGAGAGACTAACATCACTTGCTATTTTGTTGCATGAAAATGCCATTGCCAGTCTTTGGATCTCTCTTTCTGATGGCCTGCTTCGGTTCACAAGGACAAAAACAAGAAAAGCAACCTTTTAAACTAAAGGACTAGGGTTAACATTCTAAGGCTGTCACCTACTATGAGACTATTTAATACTGGTTCATCCAGTGTTGGTGCACAGTTCAGTTTCTTGATGTTAGTACATTTCAGTTATTCTTAACATTAAAGAGTTTATATAAGCTTAGAGGAAACTTTTTGTTTTGCTTACATATGGCATGAATAAATGCAGATTTACAGATCCTAGCATGCAAATTTATCGTCTTATATGAAGGGATAAATTATGCATGCAAATTGTGCATCAAGATCTTAAATGGGGCTACGAATGCAATAAAAATAAGGTATTTAAAAGTTTAACAAATGTAGAGGGAGGGGGCGCCAAAACTGCTCCTTGCCTGGGTGCCATTGGGTCTAGGGCTGACCCTGCTGAGATAAGTGCCCTAACTACTAGACTATGGGATATTCTAACATGGAGTTCCCTGAATCTTTCATCTGAAGGCAGATGAAAACAGTTAAAGCTGTTTCATTGTGGCCAAATAAGGAAGGAATCATTGGGGGAGGAAAAAGGGAGGGAAAGAGTATGAGCGTGCATTGGAATGATTCTATACCCTGGAGATTAGAGCACTTTCTAGGCATATTACTATAGAATTTGAGTACCAATTCCTTTAAACTAATACAAAAATATATTTCCTGCACCCATCAGAAGCAGTGCTAATGCTTGAGGAGTCAGGGGTAATGGAGAAGCTGACAGAGAAGGGAAGGAGACTGGGAATGAACCTGAATGGTTATTGGGTGTGGGAGGAAGAAGTATGGGAGATTGTGGGGGCTTTTTGGGCAGCGGAGAGATTTTAAGGGAGTTGGGGAGCCTCCCCCATGCAGACCTTGGTTGACTTCAAGCTTCTTCCATTCAGTCAGGCACATATGCCCCAATGTGGTCCTGCATCATCACTCCCATTTAGCCCCTGCCCCAGTCTGTCACATAACTAGCCCTTCTGAATTCCAGTCTGTGACACTCCACAGTAGTCCTGTGTGCCCTGCTATGTCTGTCCCCCTCATATTCCATCCTCCCACACCTGGCCCCAGAGGCATGTTGCTGTGAGAAAAGCCGACTGTGCTCTCTTCCTATCGGCAGCTGGCTGCTATGGTGAGCCATCTGCTGTCTTTTCTGGCACCACAGCAGCCCATGGTTAGCAAGAGGCATAACTTAAGTGGCTCTCTGGCAGAATATATTTTCTCTGGAGAAAAAAATCTGCAGGGGGACATGAATTGTGTATGTGCACAGTGGTGCAGAATTCCCTCATGAGTAATATTCCTGCAGGCAACCCAGGACCTTCAGCGGAAGTATTTTGTGTTCCTCTAGGCTAGGGTATTCCTGAAGATAAGTTTGTCTAGGTAGACTCAGAATTTGAAAAGGTTCATGTTTCCAACTATCTTCTCCATTGACCTCTGGAAGGTTGTAGGTGCTACTGAGGATGTCACAGGGAATCTCAAAGTTGTAGAACCTGAGAAGGCAGATGAGAGCAGTCTTTTCTTAGTCCTCTTCTTCCCGGAATACTTGCTCCAGAGATCCAGAACAGATCACCTTTTTCTCCCAGACAGACAACCAAAGGCATTATCTATTCATGGCATGGTACATTTATCTGGGATTGTTCTTTTGTTCACTGTGTGATAGTCAATGCACATGCACACGTCCATTCTTTTTTCTTGCCACTCCAATGGGAGAGAGGCATAAGGTCTCCAAAATTCCTTGACAATTCCCATTGACATCAGCTCTGTCATCTCAGCTCTTCAGATCTCCAGGGGAAATCTCCGGGATGTCTCCCAAAGAATCTGGTGTTAGTCAAGCAGGCTCCAAGGAAGGCCACTGTGCCTTGGTTTAGGGGAGGAAGAAGCGGTGCCACTTACAAGTCTTTAGCCCCGGTCCCCAGTAGCAGGGAAGGCAGGTCCTATCCAGTCACTCGGACCCAGTGGCCTGGGCCGGCCAGCCCACAGCCTTGGGGAAGACATGTCTGTCTCCAGTGGCAGCTTCCCCTGACTGAGCTGCTAGGCTGGCCTTTTATACTGGTCCCTCCTGTCCTAGTTCCGCCTCCTTTCTCCTGGGGTATTTGGCCTGCAGGGTCTTGTTCTGTCCAGCAGGAGAGTTTTGAAGGGCCTTGATCTGCCCAGCAGGGGGGTTGCAGCTTGTCCTTGGGTCCAGGCTCTGAGGAAGGCCACAGCGTCTTGCTACACTGTCTTTCACTGTGGCTTTTCCCTAAACCATCTCAGTATTGAGCACATTAAAATATGTTCATTTGTAATTTCACTGTGCATCCCTGGTAGCATAAAGGATTTTTGTGGCTTCAAGCCTGCTTCACTCCAGTCAGGAAGCAAAGTGCTCCCCATCTTGAACTTCAGAACTATGTGGTACTGGACTCACTGCTCACCGACAGAGCAATAATTTGTGTACTTACACTCCTTGTGTAATAAAAACACCTTGTAAACTAACGTTTCAGCAGTGCCTCCATCTGAAACCTCTTCCTCAAAGGATGGCTTATGGCTCCACCCAGATGCTTGCTGCTGGGAATGGCTTCTCCTCTGTCCTCCTATGGATTGCAGGGGTGGATCCTTGGTTTGTTCGTTCTTTCTTTCTTTGTGGTGCTTGGTGCCTCCACCAAAGGTGACTCCTCATTGTGCCCAGGACACAATGGGTGGTGTCCTTTGGTAAAAGGCATAATGCTAATCAGTACTGGTAGGGAGTATAAAACCAATTATACATTATATGATAAAGTACCTCAACACAAACCCCAGAAAAGAAATGATACAACAAAATGACAATGTAACAAAGGGGACCTTTATTAGGATCAAGTAAATAGGAACTGGGGAAGGAAAGGTTTACAGTTAACTAATAAATACTGTGGCAAGTTGGGGGCGGGAGAGGGAGATGCTCCGCCCTCGTGGGTCTCGTGCTTTCCCGGCCCGGCCGGTGGTGCAGCCGGGGAAAGGCTCCGGGGAGGGGACGGGGCCGGTTCTGCCCTGGGGTACGGCTACTTGCCCTGGGGTAGTCCGTGGTCCACTTCCTGCTCCCCCAGCTGGATGCTCTGCCCCGGTGCTGTGCTTCAGCGGGAAAAGCCTCAAGCCGCCCCAAGTAGATCACCGGCTGCCGGCTGCAGGCTGCAGCCTGCCAGCTCCAAGCTGCAAACTATCCCTATCCCTATCCCTATCCCTATCCCTATCCCTATCCCTATCCCTATCCCTATCC
>ML675601.1:10718766-11030375 GCA_007922155.1 Mesoclemmys tuberculata
TATCCCTATCCCTATCCCTATCCCTATCCCTATCCCTATCCCTATCCGCAACCTCCGTCCTCCACTCCTCCTCGCTCCAAACTCCACAACCCACAACTGCCTGCCTGAGCTGGAGGCTTTTTGAGTGCTCGGGCAGTCTCCTTGATTGGCCCCAGGTGGCCTAACTGCCTAAGCAGCCCCAACTGAATCACCCAGGGAATAAGGCTTTGCTGAGCCTGGGGCTAATATACCTGCCTTCTAGCACCCTTACGTAGCCATCTGGCCTGACCCTGTCACAATACTCAAACATCAACCAGTTTCCCACCTTCAAACACTCACAACTCATCCCAAATCCCAGCTCTCTCCCTGTCACCTTTCAAGGCAGATGGCCTGCTGAGGTTGGGTCCTGAGATTAGTGTTGTAGTCTCATGTGAATGCTCTCGATTTAAGCAAAAAGTGGTCCACTTGATGTATCTTTGAGTAGGGTCCTCTCCTAGCTTTCTGATCAGGAGTCTAGGAAAGGTCTCGTCTGGTTCAGGCTCCGCAGCTTTAAATGCTGGTCTCTGCAGGGCTGGAACTGCCTAACCTGTGCTTTAGATCCCACAGCAGTTCAGTGGCGAGGGGGAGTTAATCAGAGAATCTCCTGAGCTGTTTGGCTTCTCTTTCAGATCCCAAACTCAAAGCTCAAAACTGAAACTAAACCTAGTCTCTGGGTCAGGCTGTCCCTTCCCACTGAGGGATGACCAGTCCTGGATCATCATTGGCCCAGCAACCTGCTTTTCCATAGTACCCCTCGGCAGAAACCTCCCTACTGGTATCAGCAGGATGTTCAGGTCCTTTCTGTTCCTATACCTGACTCCAAGCTTACTGGGAAATGGTGTCAGAGAGCTCTGGTAGCTATTATTGTTATAGTTCATGGGGTAGGACCCTGGAGATTCAGTCCAGTGTTCCAAGAGCTGGAAAACTCCAAGTGGGGATTCACTGGAAGCCTCTTTTTAAAATCTTTTGGTCAATTTTAAATGTGCTGCATTTCATTAGTATTGAATGCCCCTTTGTACTCATTTTCGGAGAGACTAAATAGAGCATCTGACTTATCCTCTATATTGTTCATTATTTGTTCACTGCTGTCATTTTTTCTCCGTCTCTTTTCAGTCTTCCCTTATAATGAGATTTTCCATGCTTTCACTCCCTTTCAGAGTCTAGTTAATCTATTCAGACTCTCTGGTCTTGTCATGGATTAAACTCCAGTTAAGGGGATGAAAACAGAGTAGGAATAAATGGTCAGTTTTCAGCACAGCACTACTGTTTTCTGTCGGTCAGCCAGTTTCAAATGTGATATGCTCAGAGTTCCAATAGATTAAAATGGAATAATTTTCTTTTACCAAAAGTATATGGGTTTAGCCTATCATATTTTATTTCTCCAGGTACTTTATAATTCTATTTTCTATTACTATTTCAAATATATTTTCCTGTAAGCTAATTACAGACCAGTAAAGTTCGTAATTTCCAAGAATTCTGTTTAGAGTGTCTTATATATTTTTTAACAGATAGGCACACTATTTGTTGGTCCAAACCACACATGCCCAGTAGCTCCAGATGAAGCAAGAGAGTCACCATCTTATAGAATAGAATAATAGAATCACAGAATATTAGAGTTGGAAGGGACCTCAGGAGGTCATCTAGTCCAACCCCCTGCTCAAAGCAGGACTACCCTCAGCTAAATCATCCTGGTGAGGGTTTTGTCAAGCCGCATCTTAAAAACCTCTAAGGATGGAGATGCCACCACCTCCCTAGATAATCCATTCCAATGCTTCACCACTCTCCTAGTGAAAAGCTTTCTCCTAATGTCCAATCTAGATCTCCCCCACTGCAACTTGAGACCGTTGCTCCTTGTTCTGTCATCTGCCACCACTGAAAACAGCCTAGCTCCATCTTCCCTGGAACCCCCTTTCAGGTAGTTAAAGGCTGCTATCAAATACCCCCTCATTCTTCTCTTCTGCAGAATAAACAGGCCTAGTTCTTTCAGCCTCTCCTCATAAGTCTTGTGCTTCACCTCCCTAATCATTTTTGTTGCCCTCCGCTGGACTCTCTCCAACTTGTCCACATCCTTTTTGTAGTGGGGGGCCCAAAACTGGACACAATACTCCAAATGCGGCCTCACCAATGCCGAATAGAGGGGAATAATCACTTCCCGCAATCTGCTGGCAATGCTCTTACTAATGCAACCCAATATGCCATTAGCCTTCTTGGCAACCAGGGCACACTGCTGGCTCATATCCAGCTTCTTATCCACTGTAACCCCCAGATCCTTTTCTGCAGAACTGCTGCCTAGCTCGTCGGTCCCCAGTCTGTAGCTGTGCATGGTATTCTTCCGTCCTAAGTGCAGAACTCTGCACTTGTTCTTGTTGAACCTCATCAGATATCTTTTGGCCCAATCCTCCAATTTGTTTAGGTCCTTCTGTATCCTATCCCTCCCTTCCAGGGTATCTACCGCTCCCCCTAACTTAGCGTCATCTGCAAACTTGCTGAGGGTGCAATCTACCCCCTCTTCCAGATCATTAATGAAGATGTTAAATAAAACCAGCCCCAGCACCAACCCCTAGGGCACTCCACTTGTGACCGGCTGCCAGCTAGACATGGAGCCATTGATCACTACTCATTGAGCCCTTTGCTCTAGCCAATTCTCTATCCATTTTATAGTCCATTCATCCAACCCATACTTTTTTAACTTGCTGATAAGAATACTATGGGAGACCATATCAAAAGCTTTGCTAAAGTCAAGGTATATCACGTCCACCGTTTTCCCCTCATCCACAGAACCAGTCACATCTTCATAGAAAGCAATCAGGTTGGTCAGGCATGACTTTCCCTTGGTGAATCCATGTGGACTTCTCCTGACCACCTTCCTGTCTTTTAAGTGCCTTAAAATGGATTCCTTGAGGACCTGCTCCATGATTTTTCCAGGGATTGAGGTGAGGCTGACTGGCCTATAGTTCCCTGGATCCTCTTTCTTCCTTTTCTTGAAGATGGGCACTTTATTTGCCTTTTTCCAGTCATCTGGGACCTCCCCCTGTTGCCATGAGCTTTCAAAGATAATAGCCAATGGCTCTGAAATCACATCAGCTAACTCCCTCAGCACCCTCGGGTGAATTGCATCTGGCACCATGGACTTGTGGATGTCCAATATTTCTAAATAGTCCTGCACCTGTTCCTTCAGCACTGCGGGATGTTCACTTCCTCCCCATTCTGTGCCACCCAGTGCAGTAGTCTGGGAGCTGACCTCATCTATGAAGATAGAGGCAAAAAAGCCATTGACTACCTCAGCTTTCTCCACATCCTCTGTCACTAGGTTGCCTCCCCCATTCTGTAAGGGGCCCACACTTTCCTTAATATTCCTCTTATTGCTAACATACCTGTAGAAACCCTTCTTGTTCCCCTTCACATCTCTTGCTAGCTGCAACTCCAATTGCGCTTTGGCCTTCCTGATTTCATTCTTGCATGTTCGAGCAGTATTTTTATAATCCTCCCTAGTCATCTGACCAAACTTCTATTTCTTGTAAGCTTGTTTTTTGTGTTTAAGCTCACCGATGACTTCTTTGTTAAGCGAAGCGGGTCGCCTACCACACTTGCTATTCTTTCTGCACATCAGGATGGTTTGTTCCTGTGCTCTCAATAAGGTTTTAAAATACAGCCAGCCCTCTTGGATTCCTTTCCCCCTCATATTAGCCTCCCAGGGGATCCTGCTCATCAGCTCCCTGAAGGAGTCAAAGTCTGCTTTTATGAAGTCCATGGTCTGTATCCTGCTGTTCTTCTTTCTTCCTTTGGTCAGGATCCTGAACTTGACCATCTCATGGTCACTGCTGCCTAGGTTGTCACCCACTTCTACTTCCCCTACCAAATCTTCCCTATCTTCCATATCTTACTTATGTCACACAGGAAGTCTGAAGCACAGGAAGTTTATATACTCTCTAGTAGTAGTCAAAATTTTTCAGATTTTCAGACATGAAATTTTTCATTAAAAGTCAAATTTTGTCAAAAATCCCATGTTTGTCTAATATATAACTTTCTCAACCAGCTGTGGTGCTGGCTGAAAAGTTTTGATCCTTTGAAACTTTTTTTAAAAAATGGAATTAAACCACTGAAAGATTTGCCTTTAATATCAGGATTTTTTTTTAAAAAAGCCAGCAAAAGTTAAGAAAAAATCATGAAATTATTTACAGTCTTTTCATCTAGCTTTCTTAATATGGTGAAGGGAAAGAGCAAAAAGACCAATCCATATTCTCTTTTATAACAAAAACCAGTCTAATTTTATTTTACATTCTACTGACAATATATTGAAGTACTGAATACCACTAATAACCCATTATCAACAAATGAGTCTTTTATGGGAGGCTGTAGGTTTTATAATGTTCTGGGCAAAACTGATTTTGCCTTGGGCTGGAGACTATCTTTATGGGTTTCTGTTTGCTTTCTTTTGGTTTCTTTTGGTCTTTTCCACCTTTGCATTTTTTGCCCATTGATTTTGTTGTGGGGTATGCGTCTCTTAAACAATTGAAATAATCGGCTCCCTTAGCTGTTTCTGGACAGCAGGAAGTAAGAGGGCAATAGTATAATCTACCCAATATCAAACAGGAGAAAGATGCAAATGATGTTGAAGGTGAAAAAACAAATCAAGCATAAGCTACTATTTTCTGTTACAGCATCTCATTGAGATGGATGGACAATCTTGCATTTCTGAAAGTTTTGCTTTCTCAATGACAGATTCTTCCATCACATGTTGGCATTGTTTGCAAAGACACCAAACTTAGGTTGCAGTATGCAATTTAGGGAGCCATAACCTGTAATCTTTCTCTGTTGTAAATTTAGGTAGATTTTTAGGCTAAAGAGTTACTTTAAATCAAGCTGCCACTGATTCCTCACTCATTCTCATTAACCAAATTTTCTTTTTTTCCCTGAATTGCTGTGAGTGATACCAATGGTAGGATGATGAGCATATCAGTATGCCCCCTGGACACTTCCCCTTGCATGAGGCACAATCAAGCATTCTTTATATTAACTTTTGATGAGGCTCTTTGATCCACAAAGTACAAGCCATAGGTGCGTATGGTTTATAGATTTTAGGCTGCTTAAATTTTGAAAAGCCAGGGGAGGAGAATCCATCAAATCAAATGAAATAACCTCTGGAATTAAAATAAAAACAACTCCAAAACCTCTACGTTTTTTTTTAAAAATTGTAGTGGCATATGACAAAAACAAAATATAGTTAAAATACAGAACTCTTTAGTTGGCCGTGCAAATAATTCAGTGAACCTTGGATTTGACACTTATTTCAGTGTACTATTTTTAATAGCACTATATTTCACATAGACTCTTTGCATCAGCAGAAAAATGAAATGAACATTCGAAAATCTAAATATGTTTCATGCACAGTATACATCTTATATATCATTGTAATGTCCAACATCTATTTGAAATATTTGTTAGATTCCTAAATTGGCAGCTTTACAACTTCCTTGTCATTACCATTTTTATACAGCTATAAAGTGCTTGAAACTTTAGTTGGTATTATGAGACTGAAAATGAGAGTGGACTGGAAAATGTAGGATGGCATTTCCAAATATAAATTATATATTTCATTTCTTTAAAATGTTTTAACATAACAAGAAAAAAAATTTTGTACTTAGTATGACTTGCAAATGAAATGTTTGCTTGATGTAATAAAACCTTCTGAAGGGACTATCAAAAATTAGTCTGCCCACTAGACCTGGGGCTATGTACTTGTCCCAAAATATCTATTATTTATTTTATTATTGTATTACCATAGCATCTAGGAGTCACAGGCATGGACCAGAACTCCATTGTGCTAGGGTGAAACAAAGTGTTTCAAAGTGAAACAAAATGGCAATGGAAACCATGAGAATATTTAAAAATACCTCTCTAGGCATGTATAAATCAAAAATCTCTGCAGTATCTAGTCATTAAGAATAAGATTTTCAGAAATGATTAGGGTTGGCCTAATTGGTTGATTTCAGTTGCAGCAGGGTTAAACTAAAGTTTAGCAGTTGTGAAAATCCCACCCTCAAGTCTGATCCAAACCTCTCAAAAGTAAATAGGGGCTTTTCTAGTGATTTCAATGGCCTTGGGATCAGGCCCTTTCTGGATACAAATGGATGGTAGCTGATCTTTAGTGCAAGCTTTCATTTATGTTATTCAGAAATCATTATTCTCTTTTAATCCACTATTACATTTTCAGGAGGTTGTAATAGCTGCTTATAGAATCACAGAGATTTATAGGGACATTGCAAGCACAAACTTCAGTACACACAGGCAGCACTGAATTTACAGCTAATCCCCCAGATCAGATCAACAACGTAATCACGCAAAAGAGAACAAATTAACACCACTATGTGGATATAGCATCTTTTGGTGAAAGGATAAGGATATGTCTATTGGTGGAAGTGCGTGCTACACTAAATATTACAGTATCCAGTGCCACAAAATGTGTGGCCCTAGTGGCCATGCTGGAACATCCGTGCTCACTTAACAATTCTGAGAGCTTCCCTATTCCACAGGTTCTGTTCTGGCAAATGGGTGAAGCTGAAAACTGCAGCCATTGGATCAGGAGTCATTTTAAACCAGGAACCCAAGTCAAACTACAGTAACAGTCGAGGGCTTCTTGGAAACACATGGTTGAGCACAAATATCTGGTGCCAAAATTCCAGGGCATTTAAATCCATTAGAAACAAACTTCAGCATACAAGTTATCTTTTCCTATGGGTTCTCTGCACTATCCATCTGACTAAATGGACAACAATTGCAGAGGCCAGCCACAGAAGCTGATAGTTTGAGCTCTGTACTTGCTTTTTTTGTCTCCCCCCAGAGGGTAGACTTGCTACTAGAACTGATTGAGGGCAGCAGGGTCAAGACAAGGGACTACAGAGACACCTTCCAGCTCTGCCTCTCCAGCTTCCTTTCCTAAAAAAAGCCCAGCTTCTTCTCTTCCCTTTCTTGTCACTCACCTCTCCCCTTTCATTTAACATTGATTTGTTGGTGGAAAGATGGGGAAGTGAGAAACAACTGTTTCAACGTTCAGGGAACAATTTTTGCTTGTGCGGAGATTTTCACTTGTCATTCAAACTTTGACCATTCAGTCAATCCCTGATTAATACATTCCAGAGCCAGAAGAGACCATTGTAATCATCTATTCTGATCTCCCATAGAACAGAGGCCATGAAACTCCCTTAAAATAATTCCTAGACAATATCTTTTAGAAAAACATCCAATCTTAATTTAAAAATCTTCAGTGATGACAAATCAATCGCGACCCTTGATAAATTATTCTGTCAAAAATGTATGTCTTATTTCCAGTCTCAGTTTGCCTAGCTCCAACCTCCAACCTTTGGATTATGTTATACATTTCTCTGCTGGATTGAAGATCCCATTATTAAATGTTTGTTCTCTGCACAGATACTTAAAGATTATAATCAAGTCTCCTCTTAAACTTCTCTTTGTTAAGCTAAATAGAGTTCTTTGAGTCTGTTATTATAAGGCATATTTCTGAATCCTTTATTCGTTCTTGTGGCCCTTCTCTGAACCTGCTCCAGTTTATCAATGCCTTTGAATTGTAGGTACCAGAACGTGACACAATATTCCAGCAGCGGTCACACCAGTGCCAAATACAGATATAAAATAACCTCTCTGCTCCTACTCAAGTGTTCCCTGTTTTTGCATCCCAGATTGCATAGCTTTTTTAGCAAAGCATCATACTGACAGCTCACGTTCAGTGGATTATCCATCATGGCCCCAAAATCCTTTCAGAGTCACTGCTTTCCAGGATAGAGTCCCCCATTCTGTAAGTATGGCCTCCATTCTTTGTTCTCAGATTTATACATTTACATATACATTTTAATATTGCTAAATTGTTTGCTTGCATCCAGTTTACCAAACAATTCAGATCTCTAGCTAGTTTTTAATCAATTTAATGTGTGCCAGGTTAATTTTGTATTGTTGCAATGTAATGTTTTAGTACTAGCAGTGTGAGATGTCCAGTATTTGTCATTCATATTGAAGACTCCCTTGATCCTGCAGTTTTCTGTCCTCCTACATGTTATAGAGAGACAAGAAATGAGGTCATCTTGTTCCCTACCAGGATTTGGTGATCTGTAGCAGATATCAATTAGTACCCCATCTTTGGTTTCTGTGTTAGGACTTTGATCAGTAGGCATTCAAAATAATTTTCTTCTGAATAATCAATGACTTGGAAACAAATAATGACATTTTTGCCATAGAGTACCACTCCCTCTTTTGCCTACTCAATCCTTCCTAAATAACCATTGATTTTAACATCCCAATCACCAGAATCATCCAACCAGGTTTCAGTAATACCAACTAGATTGAATTTATCATCACAAATAAACAATTCCTATTCTTATTTGTTACTCAAGCTCCTAGCATTTACAATTCAAGAATTTCATCTCTTCATGTCCTTTAGATTCTTTCGTTAGTTTTGTTCTCAACATCTTGATTTTGTTCTGAGTGCTCATATCATGCCTCTTTTTACCCTCCACTTTTGTTATGAATTTAACCCCCTCCTTACTAATCTAACCAGCCAGCCCGAAGGAGATTGGTTCTCCATTTATCGATGTGGAGGTTATCCAAACTGTATAATTCCTTTCCCCATAGAAGGTGGACCAGTGTTCCACAAAAATAAATCCCTCCATCCTATGCCACTTACCTAGCCAGAAGTTCACTTCCAAAATCTTCTGCCTTCTTTCTTCCTTCACTCATGGGACAGGAAGGATTTGAGAGACGATTGTTTTGGACATTCTTCTACTTCAGCATTCTCTGAAGTCATCTATTATGTGCAAGATATCCTGCGATGCAATGTCGTTAGTGCCAATATGAAGTATTACCCATGGATCCTTGCCCATTGACTTCAGAAGTCTATCAAATCTTGCAGTGATGTCTTGGGTCTTGGCTCCAGGAAGGCAGTATGCTGTCCTGCTTTCCTCATGTCCCTTGCTGAATGTTCTTCTGAGTATCTTCTTTCTCTTTTGGATGGCTGGAGAACTTTGAGGGCTAGCTTGAGTTTCTTACAGGTTGGGCCTAGCTGCCATCGGTATGTGTGTCCCATACATCTCTCCATTCTCTTGGACCTGCTGGGTCTTGAGAGATATCTTCCAAAGTTTCCACACTGAGGACCTGATATTGATTTGAAACTTCTAGCTGTGTGGAATTCCTCATGATTCTCTTTTTGGTCACAGCTTGCCCATCCTCATCTGTCTCCAAACATGCAGAATGACACCAAGACCTCCTACCTCTGGTGATTACAAACTGCCAGGTCTCCCTCTCTGACTTTCTCTCTCTCTCTCTGCAGTTCCTTGTGACCAGCTCCATTCTTCTCTGAACTTTGTACTGGTGTTTCCCAAACATAGCTCTCTGTGACTTAGCCTTTGTGATTGTCAGTAGTGTCTCCAATCCAATAACCTTCTTCTAGAGCACAGCCACCAACTTGCTCTTTATGCATGTGAAATCCCTTTTGCCTTCAGGTAGGAAAGACAACGTGGCACATTCGTTGCAGGTCACTAACATTGTTCTATCCCTGGCCATCTTGATATCACACTCAATGCTGCATGTGGATAGAAAGCCTCTCAGCCCCCCCTCTCTAAGCTCCCTCCAAAACTCATCTGCTCACTGCCTTTGTCAATGGCTCTCAAGTTTACCTAGAAAGTGACTTTTTATACCAAGTCTTCCCTGCTTAGTTTAGTCCAGCTCAGCTCAGCTCTGCCCTTCATCACCAGGGAGCGATTAACTACTCAGACTGCAAGTAATTGCACATTGAAGGCAGTGAGATTACACCAAGGTTCATGTCTTATTGAATTTCACATAATGTGGACTTACATGCAGAAGATTTCAAACACATATGTTCAGTATTTTCCTATAGCTATACTGCATTCCTTTTCCTGATGGACTTATTATCTTCCTGAAAAGAACTAAAATGAGGTGTTTAAAAAAATAAAAACTGAGTTCCTTCAACTCACGTTGCATCAAATCAGTAATTTTTGGTAGCAAGCCAATTATACAACAGATAGTATGTCCCTACTACAGATTTTATGCAGTGCTATTTTCTGCTTAGGGAAATCCCAGAGGTCATAGAATCTTACTTAGTAGAAAAACGTGGTGACTGGCTCAAAGCATTCTGTTAGAGGATTTAATGTTACTGCAAGAAAGCATGAAATGAGCACATCCTTAATGGATTTATATTTGTATTAATTTTAAACAAGATTATATTTGTCCCAACAGAAAACAGTTTAATGGCCAAAAGAACAACTCGTCTGAGACGCCATTGTTTGAAGTTTACTTAAGAAAAGTTTACTTCCCTGAGTTATCTGCAAAAAAGTAATGGTAGTAGCCTTCATTGTATTTTAACTGCAAGTCTTTCAAATTCAATTGACAAAACTGACATCAAAGTGACAAAGGGTGTTCTTTATGTATTTTGAGAAGGAAGCTGTTGTCTTTTTTCTTGAACTATGCAAAAGATATATTTCACACTAAACAATCTAATAAATTACTTTTACCCAGTTCATCTTATGCTATAATATTTTAAAGGAAGTGACATTTAGGGAGCCATATCTCAACTGCCAACAAGGATGAATGACTTCAGAATGTAAATTGTGCAGTTCATTTATAAAGGACCAGCTGCACCATTGAAGAAATCCAACTATACTGTAGCTAGGCTATGTTTTTTGGTATAAACCAGGACATGATGAAATGCCTTATATTCTAAGCACATTAAGCTGCCAGTAGCATTCAGCCCGATTTTAGTATTTCCAAATATATCTATATGTGAGCGAACACACATAGAGTATATATGCTAATATTGTTTAGCACCATACGCACTATGGAAGTAGAAGAAAGAACTTGGAATATAAGATTGGTTTGTGGTTTAAACCTCTACCATATATGAGGACAGAGATCAAAGAGACATTGCTCTTCATGCAGCTGTGTCTAAATCAGACAGGAACGTGAGCTATAGCTCTTTAGAGGGCAAAGCATGTGGTTTGCTCTATGCAAGAAGAGGTCTGCTGCTCAGAGCAGAGGGAAGAGGGCCAGTCCTAGCACAAATGGCATCCCAAGTAAGGAGAGTCTTTGACGCTCCCCCATTTGTAACACTTTTGAATATCTTATTTTTAATGCTTTTGTAGCCCATTTCACAACTTTGATGTATGATTTGCATGCATGATTTACCCTGTCATATAAGACAATAAATTTGCACATTAGGATCTGTAAATCTGTATTTATTCATGCCATATAAAAGAAAATATAACAAAGTTTGTTTCCTCTAAGCTTATAGAAACTTTTTAATTTTAAGAATAACTGAAATGCACTAACATCAAGAAATTGAACTGTGCACCAACACTGGGTCAACCAGTGTTAAACTGTGTTACAGCAGGTGGCATCCTTAGAATGTTAACCCTAGTCCTTTAATTCAAAGGGTTGCTTTTCTCACCTTTGCCCTTGCAAACTGAAGCACAGCATCAGAGAGATCCAAAGATTGGCCAATGGCTCCTATATGCCCACGAGGGCATGACTGACAATATTCTAGGAGGTTCGAGGAAAATGTAGTTCTCAAAAGTCTGGAAGGTTCCATGAGATTCTGCAAAGGTCCATAACGTTCTATGAGGCTAGTGAAACATGAATCCATATACAAAATACTTGATATATTTTACTTCAAACATTCTATTTTCCCTTTTGTCGCTAACAACAAAAACGGCATCCTGAGCCCATTGCTCCTGTGCCCCAAACCCGGGACCCCAGATGGTAACCTGTCCCTAAATCTGGTCCTCAGAGATTCTATATGGCTCCACTGTCACACTGACACCATTCCCTTAGTAGTTTCTATGGCAGTTGTTGCCACTAGAGACCCCTGGTCCCCACAGGATAAAATTAAGAGCTTGTGCTTGGCTCTTTGCCATTCCTTTCCCACTTATGCACATGTGAGGTTTAAACACAATGTAGCCCATGCTACCACAAGTGGTTGGACTAGATGGTCATGACAGTCTCTTCTGGCATTTAAACATATTAATCGTACACATGCAGGTTGATCAGCTAGATGTCATAAAAGGTATTTTACTTCTTTAATTTTTTTAACACTTCCTTTTGTGACTTCCTTTTGTTCTCCCTACTAATTCTCACAGAGTAGGATTGCCCTTTTATAAGAGCTACTTCCAAGTACACCTTTCTTGTAACCCTTTAAATTCATTAGAACTAAAAAGGTTCAGCCCTAAAGTGGCCATTTTGTAGCTGGCTGCTGCTTGCTGCATCTCCTCATCTTCCAGCTGGTAAGTGTTCTGAACTGTTATGCTTTCCCTTTCTCATTCCTGGGAAGGCCTATTATTACACTGTATTAGTAACCTACAAATTATCAATAGTAATTTTTGGTAAGCCCTTGAAGTTTTAAGTAAGGATTTGATATCGGATTCATAGAGCTGTTTTGCTAAGATATTAAGAGCTGTATCTATTTGCTTTATACTGCCACCCATCAGCATAAATTCTGAGCAGTTTTCATGTAAAATAAATAGCAAAGTCCTTAGTGGATTTCATAGAGCCTCTGTCACACCTCCTTTTTCAGGATAAAAACACTGCTTTGGTCGGAGTTTTTTAAGTTTTTAGATTTTTGTTTTTGTTTGATAGGGGATTATGGATAGAAGGAAGTATCAGTGTTGTGTCATCTTTGCAGTGGAAAGGTCTTTTTGAAGAGGAAGATTTTTCAGTGTTTCCTAATGTTTCCTACTGTTTTTGCCTGATCTCCTCTGGGAATTTGATCTATAGCCGGATACTCTTGACCAAAAATGCTTTATCCTCAACAATCCCTCACTGTGTCCTGGGCTTTGTGATCTGCATAGTCTTAGAGGAATGCACTGACTTGACAGACAGACACACATACTTATATATTTAGGCTTTGGTAACAACTTGTACTTCATCATTAAAGTTAGAATGGATAATTGTGGATTGAGCAGCACATTAATTTTTCTTTTACTACAGCAGCGGCAGAATCATTAAATAACTAATATTGTATCTTTTCACAAACTATTATGCTTTCCAAGCAGAAAAATGTTCATTGCCTTCTGTAACTGAATACAATTCATTATCTTCTGACAGCAAACCCTCTCTACCACATTTCCAACACCATTTATTTTATTCATGGTTGTATATTGTTAGCCAAAGTATTTAATGATAAAATCAGGCTCTTTGCAGGCTTCCATTGATCATGCGATACAGAGTGGTTCTCTGTATTAATTCCCATGACAAACAGGCAATATTACACATTTTTTAGGCAGCACCATGCCTTGAATCCTGAGATAAGAAGCAACATTGTCATATCTAAAAATAAGCAAAACTGGAAATTGGAGAACTGTTATAATCAACATGCATCGCTGCTGTTTTTTAACAATATTATATTATTGAGAGATGGGCTGAGCAGGTTTTTAAAACTTAAACCACTTACATAGGATATATTTAACATTGGTCAAAATGTTTTCCACAAAATTTCATCTTTGTTACAAACTCCAATTTCTTTCCAGATCTGTGAAAACGTGTCTATCATTCATTAACCTCTTGTGCCAACTTGGGCCTAGATTCACGCAAAACTGTGTCCATTTTGGTTATATAGCAAGACCATAATTTGTCACCAAAATGAATTTTTCATCAAGTCCATGACTAGTGAACAAGATTAAATGCAGTTGCATGATTTTTACATGAAACCAGAGCGGGGGAACAGCTGTTTTGACTGAGTTTTTTAATTCACCCAAAGCAAATCTTAACATAGGTGAACTTTTGCAGTGCAAAAAGGAAAACATTGTTTACATGGACCTCTATGAACTGAAACCACTATGTTTCACACCATTCTAGATATATTGGCTTTATTTTAATAGTATCATTTCACACTTAGCACACTCTGTGCAAGGATCTCTGTAATCATTTGATATACCAACTACATTTTATTGATGAGTCAATCTGTTCAAACTTTCACTGAAGTGAGTTTCACTATTTTTCTCAGCGATTAGTCCTTTGTCATTTTTGTAGTCAGAGGATTGGTTTTGGAGAAAAAAGATCATTTTGGAGGGGGGCAGTATATATATGTGTGTCACTCATGAAAGTAGGACACAGGATGGCTCTTGGATGTGGCTTGAGAGACTTAGCCCGTAAAATCGACTTCATGGTGTTTTTAATATCTTTCAGTTCCTTACAACGCTACCCTCCTGTTTGTGAAATAGTGAAAACTGAGGAAAATGATCAGAACGTCATTCTAAATATTAAAATCCCAATGCTGTGCATAGCTTTTCAACTTTTTGAGTAGGATTTGTAATGATGGCTTGACAAAAGTTAGTTCAGTATATATGAAAACACTAGTTTGTATATGCTTCAAAGAATTTGTATAGCTTCCAGCACAGAAGTTGGCATTTGGTCATATATTTAATTATTTCATATGAACTGTTGTTTAGAACAGTGGATGGCACTGTCAGAGTGCAAACATTTGGATATAGTGCATCTGAATGTCTCATTAGCTTCAGTTCTGTTGAAAATGGGACAAATTAGGTTGTTTTAGTGTGTGACTGTTGTGGTATAATGTATACCAAAGTATTTGACTCTGGCAACCATGAGGCTCTGTGGAATATCCATGTCAAAGTTTGTTTGTCCAAGTAAATTTACCACCATTGGAAGACTCCCCTTGACTAGATGACGGCCTCCATCCTGTGCCATGGTTCTACCTCTTAGCCCTTTGCCATTCAAAGTGGCGTAAAGCAAGGTTATGTACTGGCACCCTCTCTCTTCTCCATTTTCCTAGCAGCTATGAAAATGTTAATTCAAAACCGTCTGCCACAAGGCACTGGCATCCAATTCAGAATGGTGGCAACCTCTTCAACCTCTCTCACCTCCATGCTAGAACTAAAATAACATTGACTACAATAACTCGACTCCAGTACACAGCTGATTGTACTATAGTTCCACATTCAAAGGAGGATCTACAAACAGCCCTCAGCTGCTTCTCAGATGCTTACACCAACAGAACAAAAGTTCTCTGTCAGCCTGACCCCAGTCAATCATCAGACCCCACAAGGAAGACTTACATTGACAGAGAGGAACTGGAAAATGTAGAACACTTTGCCTATGTTGGCAGTCATCTTTCACAGAGGGCAAATGTAGATGTCAAGATGCAGCACAGAATCCATTATGCCAGCCTTGCCTTTGGCAGACTGTCTTGCTGGCAGACTGTCTTGCTGGCAGACTGTCTTGTCTTGTGTTCAACGACTATGATAGCAGAATATACACTACGCTTTTAGTTTATAAAGTGGTGGTAATCTCAACTCTCCTCTACAACTCTGAGACTTGAGAGACCTCCAGAAAAATCTTGAATGCCAGCATCAACACTTTCTCTGAAAGATCCTCAACATAAAGTGGGAGGATCACCATACTAATGTCAGTGTCCTTATGAAGACCAGCACCTTCAATGCAGAGGCCCTGATTATTCAGCATCATCTGCGGTGGAGAGGGCACTATGTGTGCATGCCTGATGCATGCCTACCAAAATAATTGCTGTATGCCCAGCTCACCAAAGGAAAAGGAAATGGGGAGGCCAAAAGAAACACTTCAAAGATACCCTCAAGACAAACATCAAGAGATGTGGCATTGATATCACACACTGGGAGACAGTAACCCAAGACCGGGCTAACTGGCGAAGACTTGTCAGAGAAGGAATGACCATTTTTTGGGGGGGAAATTGCCTTGCCTTGGTCATAGAAAAACTCCAGAAAAGAAAAGAGAGACAATTGTTATGCAGTAATTATGGCCAAACCCTGCTTTCCAACACCATCTGAAACATCTGCCAATGAGTCTGTGGCTCAAGAATCTGACTCTTCAGTCACCAAAGTATTCATAAAATAAAATCCATGAAAGCGATCATCCTCATCTCGAGAGATCACTGCCACCACTGATATGTTGAAAGAAGCCTTCTATTTTTCTGTGTCCATTTCTATTGTGCCTAGACAGTCTTAAAGTTCACTGATTTGTTTGACGATATCTAAGTCATCATTTAGTCTATATCAAATTTTCAGCTAATGCACTTTCTGTTATTGATTTTAGGCACATTGCACAAGTGGATACATTTTTATCTTCCAGTGTGTATGGTTTTCCTCTTTGCTACAATCATTGCTGTCACCTCCTTTCTTCCTAAGGTTGTGAGGGAGGAACCTGAAGAAGCAGTAATGCAGGAGTCATTGGTGTACCGGAACCTGGTGCTGAAATATAGCTTTTCCAGTCACATCACTGTGAAATTTGACTTTTTACCAAATTTTAACTAGCCTTTTACAAAACAGTGAGCATACAAAAGTGGGAATTGTTACGCTGGTGTTTCTAACAGATACATTTCCCAGCCTGGTAAATTGGCAGATAACATTTGATGCAGATGGTTAAGAAATATGCATGCTCACGGAGGTGCCTAGCTCAGAGGTGTTTCATTTTGTATTTGCCACCTACATGTTAATAGCCAAATGTTTTGGTGATAACCTAAATTAACGATAAATTAATAAATTGTGATATTTTATGGGAATTTAATTTGTAAGTATGACTTACAGGTAACCTGGTATATCTTGGCAAGAAGTGCATTTAAACTAAAAATCTTCTGATTTTTGTAGTCTGGGACGCTATTGAAACTAGCTGAAGGGATGTAACGTGGGAAGCATAATAATCAATAATTTGTAATCATATTTTGCTTACACATAATCTAATCTAATACACATGTCTACCATGTTTCTCACTCAATTATTCAGTTACATTCTGCTTATAATTATACAGGTTAAAAGGTAGTCTTAGTTCATGGACAGACTTCTATTGACCAAGCATGTTTGTTCATACTGAAATTGGAAATCAAATATCAGTAAAATAAATGTAGGGTTAATTCCCATTTTATAATTAATGAGAAAGATCATTAAAATCTTGGCCCTAATTCTTTGGTCTGGAAAATCTGTTTTTATTATAGTACTAGGGCAGAGGGTAACAAAGATTCTGTTTAAGACCTTGTTGTTTCTGCAAGTCTCTGGGGCTACTGGATGTTAGTTTAGCTCCCAGCAGAATTTAGAACAGCCCCCAGACTGCCCTAAATAATGCTGGCAGCTTGTAGTTGGGAATCAGTGGTAATTTATCACAATAGCTAGATACTTCTTTTAATAAAGAATAGCAAGAGGTGCATGGTCACAGTAAATCCTGGGTTAGGCAACAGAAATTTGTTTTTACTACGTTAATTTTCTGTGTATTCCATTTCTGTGTATTATGCTTTAAAGTGACTGATTATTTGAATTAAAATGTATCTGAAAAGAAAACCAAAAATATAAATATGGAGCTCCTCTAAATAAGTTTAACTATGGTCCCCATCCCAGTTCTCCCTAACAACCAAAGCTGTCTACTAAGCTAATCAATAGCTTCACTACTTTTCTGGGAGTGATATGAAGACAAACAGCCGAGACATAGCAAATACTACTGGCTTTTCATTATGCTTAGTGAAGTTCTATTCCTTACAATCTAAGGTTCATTAAAGGCAATGGCCCTGATTTGTCTCCTTTTTACCACAATTTAAGCTGCAGAGTTATTTCTGTTGTATAGTGGTTTAACTAAGAGGCAAATCAAGGCCACTACTTTTCTGCCATTCTGGTTCCTGAGGTTAAATTTTTTAGTTTTAGTGCTAAAATATATTTGCTAATTACAAATAGATAAATAGAATTAAAAAAGGTCTTCATGATTTTAATAAAATACCACTTTTAATCAGAATACTATTAAAACCATTATGGTTGTACATAAATTAAAAATACTTTGTTCTTTGACAGAAAAAACAGATTTTGGAAAACCATATTGGGCTTTGCAGAGATATCCAAACTTTTTATTCCATCTTGAATTTACTTATGAGTGTTGTGTGTACCCAATAAAGACTCAAATCAGTTGAATCTCACAGTGTTGTAGTTCTTCTAACATCACTGGATTATGAAAGAGATTAAATAATTGTGTGTGTATGAGAGTTGGTCATTTTGCATAAGACCCATAGAATTAATTTATTTAAAAAAAATCTGTCTAGCACTATACAAGAATGTAGGAGGAAAATGGTTCTTAATACAAAATTTGATTTATCAGATTATCAGGCTTTTTCAGATTTAGTGGTAGTTTCCACAACTACTGATGAATAAAGAAGGGATATCATGTTTGTTTTGTGGTTCTGATGGTAAGTGCTGGGTTTTTTGGAAACTCAGAGTTCTAACAAAGGAAACTTTTTCTGGTAACAGTGAAAGTGATTCTGAAATAGATATTAAAAACTTACTTATTTAATGAGTGCATTCAGTTAATATTTTTAAATAGATGCATTATCTCATTGCTGTAGATTATAAGCATTATTAATAGAGCTGGTTCAAATTTTTCAACTAATTTTTTTCTTGCTGATCAATCAAGTTTAATCAACTTCTGGTAAAAAAAATGTATCATTTGTAGAGGACTTTCTCTGGTTTTGTTAGGAAATTTGTAAACAAACCAAAAATTTCAATTCAAAATGAAAATTTGATTTAATTCTCTGACAACTAAATTGTTTTTTAAACAGTTGTTCTTGCTGTTTGATCCTGAATAAATAGTCTATCATTTTTGTTCCTTTTGTTCTTTTCCTTTTTTTATTCTAGCTTTTCCAAGGATGGAGAAATTTTGAAAAGATAAATGAGGTGATGGGGAAGAAAATTCAATAAACTCAGAAAATTGGAATTGTGAAAAAAAATAATTGTTCAGTTTTGAACCTTGTAAAATGGAAAGTTCAAATTTGTTCATTATTTATTTCCCCCATTTTCAACCAAGTCTAATTTTTAATACCATAAATTAGAGAGACTGTAGTTTAGTTTCCCCTTATTTACAATTCACTGTGATATGCCATTGATATTCTTCAGTGTATTGAATTATGTACATGTTACACACAAGAAAGCTATGTTAAAAAAACATTATTTAAGTTGCTGAGTCAGTCAATCACTTGAAAGATAAGATAAGCTTGGGTCTGCTATAGCATCTTGTTGTGGGGTGTGTAGACTTCAAGTTGGCTTGGTAACCAAGAAGTTAATGCAGGAACTACTGGTCAAAACTATTACCATCCTCACAGCAGCTGGCAGAATAAAAGAAGTGAGAAGCAGAGGGGTGGAGCAAGCAGGTTAAAGAAAGAAGGTCCCGCCAGCAAGCTGGTGAAAAGCTGCCTCAGATTGACTACACCCCAGCAAAGGGATGACCAGAACCGCAGGCTATAGAAGCCTATGGTACCAAGGGAGATAGGAAGGAGCTCAGGGTACAGTAGGAGAATTACTGGGGGTCAATTCTGCCTGCCTGGATTAAGGGCCCTGAGTTGGAATCTAATGGAGAGGATTGGCATGGGTTCCCTATCTACCCCTTAAAAGATACTTAAGAACCAAAAACGGTTCCTGGCCTCTTGAGGAAAAGGACCCGCTAACCTTTGCCAAACGTAAGGGGAAACCCATACAGAATAAGACTATAGAGATTCAGACAAAAAGGGTAGACTGACCTCCTGGTCACCCTCCTGCCGATCCCAACAGACTCTGTGCAATGCTCCATCTGATCAAAGGAGAGTGCAGATGCACTAGGACATTAACCCACAATTCTTTGAATTCTTATCAGATGTTTTGGAATTAACCTTTGTTGCATGAGTTAGTGAAAGAATGTAATGTATTAGATCTGTGTACAAATCACACCCAGTACAATGTATATGTCATAGAAGTTCTGGTCACTTCCAACTGGAATTATCAAATGCTAACATTTTTACGCTTTTGAATTCCAAACAGGTGATGAAGTATCATTGACTCACGTCAGTGAGCAGTCTGTTTCTGTCTTTATAATTGAGCGCGTGCTTTTCTTTGATAGCAATTTCTTCAGTGCTGCACCTACGCTGAATGTGTTATTGTGGGAACTTTCAGAAATGTGGTAGGAGCTGAATAGGCAGTTATGATATGAAAACAGCTGGTTTTAAGTATTTATGTGGAAGATTAATGAGTAGAACTAGATTCAATTGCTAAATATTTTAATAGTCCTTCTGAAAAGAAAAACATTTATTGTAGCCCATTTTCATCAGAAAATAACGTTTAGCACAAAAATCTACATCAGATAGTGTTACTGGATCATTGCAAACAAAGGGTAAGGAAATTCAAAACTGAAGGTTTTGATGGTTGCCAACTTCCAGCCTTCCATTCTCTTCCTTTCCCTTTCCTCCTCTTTTCCTACTCTGCTGTCCTTTTATTTCTCTGCCTAAATCATGTATCCTTTTATGCTCTTTGGTTTTCTATTTCTTCCATTTCAGTGGGCAAACAAGTGGATGCAAGGCACAGTCAGAACTCTGTAAAGATTTTTTTTTACTTAAAAGAAACACCTTGCTATATCCTCTTTATATGACGCAAGTAACATACAACAGCAGAACCTCTAGCATAACAGTGTTTTCCATTAAATTATAATGAGATTATCAGAGGTGTTCTCTCTTTCGGTAACAACAGGAGCCTATTGAGGTCTCCAATATAGAATAGGGAAGATTCTGAGACACTGATCATATCCATTTTATTATAACAATGCTTACTGCAAATTAAAAATACAAAGAAATGCATACAGGAAATATGCTTTAAATCCTGTAACAAGATGTACTTACCCTGAAAAAAGCAACTGGCCACCAGATGTTATGAGCTACATGAAAGGAATAACTGGGAGAACATCCAGGGGACTTTTCTTTTGGTGCAAGGATAGGGTGAGAGTGTACTCTATGTTCAGATATCTTGAATACATTATTTGTATTCCTATTTAATTTTCCTTTAGCTGGGAGCCCCAGAAAAGATCACAAACTAGTAAATAAAAATGTTGATGACTTGTTTGTTAGCCCCCACATTTTTTATTCTTTCAAAGTGAATATATTGGGCTGAAAAGAACCCTTTGAAACTACGTCTGTTGTGTGCATCTCAACCATTGGACATTGGCTAAATTGACGTATAACAAGACCAATAGCATTTACAAGATAATGCAAACAGTTTGATACCATATTGGCATTGCACCATGCTCCATTGTATCAAGGTTGTTTTATTACATATTTGATACATAACTATTAATATTGATTGCTTTCTTGGACATACTTATCTGGATTACACCAACTTTTTTTGCAGAGTGCTAAAAGTTAAATGGGCAAGCTGTCTTCTTTGCCAGAAACTAAATGTAAAAAATGACAAATATGAATGTAATGAAATTCATTAGTAATTCCTCTCAAGCAATTTTTTTCAAAGTTCAAAGGATTTTTTAAAATATCAGTTTATTTCTGAAAATGTTCGACCAAGTAAAAGTCAAAACATTTGTTCAGCTCTTAAATGCCAATTCTTCAAAATAGTATAAGCATTTAAGAGCTGAGCAAATGTTTTGACTCTTACTTGGTTGAATATCTTCAGAAATAAACTGATATTTTTAAAAATCCTTTGAACTTTGGAAAAAATTGCTTGAGAGAAATTACTAATGAATTTCATAATTTGTAAGTAGCCTTCCTGTTAGTTTCAGTGGGGCTACTTTCATGCTTAAGTACTTGCTAAATTACAGACTTAATTTTTTCCAATTTAGCTTTTCCCTGGGGATATTTTTTAGAAAGAATGTTATTGCTGAAGATCTGTGGTCCTAGAGATCGCTCTTTCAGGTCTGTGGGCACTTGAACAATATTACTTGTTTTAGTAAAGTTATTCCTGGGAATAAATGCTTCCAGGATTGGGGTCTTGGTTTGACTGTTTCAGTAGTTTAGAATATCTTCTTTGTATGCACAATAAATATATTATGCTCCATTCCATAATGGTAGCATTTTGTTTCTAGTGTCCTTGGAAAAATTTTCCACTGCCCCTCCATTGTTGACCAGTGTACTGTGCAAACTGTTTGAAGCTCAACAGAGGAAATAGGAGGTAGTGACTGTACATTAGAGAAAGCAACCAGATGATATGGTGGGGATTAGATTGGCCCACTGACTGAGGGTGTGTCGATCTGCTCATTGATATCCTAGCTCACAATCTGGAATTCTGGTAAAACAGCTGTTTTTACATTAACCAGAAATAGCTATAGCCAGGATGATTTTCTCTGGCAATACTTGGCCAGAAGACTGTGGCCTTTTCTGTTAGATATGGACCATGCTACTGTCATCCATGCCTTTGTCACTTAGAGATGAGACTTGGACAGTGACTTATGCATGGGGCTAACCTTCAAGTTTAAACTGATGAAGAATGCAACTTCATGAGTGGTGATCAGATCTTCTTGCCAGGAACACATTACATCTGTGTCACCTGGCTACTAGTTAGCACTTGGGTAGAATTTTAAGATGTTGGTTTCAACCTACGAAGCTCTAAATGGCTTGGGGTCTGCCTACTTGAGAGACTGTGTCCCTCCCTGTGGTGTCTTGTAGCAGCTGATATCAGCAGGGATGGACAAGCTGTAGCCTTCTTAATTTTAATCAGAGGGAGCTGCTAGCATAGAAATCTCTGTAAATCTCAACTATGGAATGTTCTTCTCCCTTTGGTCTTACTTAATCTGAATCTGCTGACCTTCAGGATGTGTTTCGAGGTTCATCCTCGCATTTTCCAGGCATTAAGGGAAGGGTAGAAATAAAACAGGTATGAGAGAGGGTCTCAGGAAGAATTAGGTTACTGGTCTCTTTATATTGTTCTTTTAATAATGGTTGGATTAAGGAATTAGTCTGATTAGGGTGTTCTCTTGTATTGTATAATTTTGTCTGTCATTTTAATTGGTTCCTAAAGGTATAGATTAGGTGCCTTTTAATATTTAAAAAACTACTTTGTAAACAACTTACAAACACTTGAACATAATGAATGTCTTTATGGAAATGACATCGGTTTGCAAAAATATTGCGAATGGGAAAGAGGGCTAAATTAACTGAATAATGTATCTGGAATTACTTATTTGACCAGTTTTCATGAGAGTTTATTATTCCTGTTGATATGCTGCACACATGCATATTTGTATTTATAGACATTGCAGTTTCTGAGCCCTCTCCACTCATATCCCTATTGTAAATGAATATATATTCTTGGTAGAATTTTAGCTTGTAAAATATAAGTGTTTTAACTGTTTGGGTAGGGTCAGAGGCATTAGAATTACATTTATTGTTAAATTATGTATAAACAAGTGAAACTGGATCTTTAAATGTGAAATATTTCGACTGAATGTAATAAACAGCATTATTGCAACAAATGATTGTTGTTACCTGGTAAGAGTGGCAGCAGTAGGTAAGGAATGGCTTATATTTCCTTCATGTGATAGGAAATTCTGTAAATGACCAGCACCATAGCCTAACTATAGTAAATGTAAAATTTCACCAAATGTAAAACTGACATCAGTGTAGGCAAACAGTATATAATATAGTGGTGAGAGAACATCAATCAATTCAGAATTCAATGCTTACCCAAATTATTAAAATCTGAGGAAGTGGTCCCATCTCCTGGTGTAGCCTTCTGGTGAAGAACTGGTAGATTGCTCTGATAAGCTGGTGAAGCCAAAAGTCAGCAATCCCATCAACCCCATCCCTACTAACTTATGAGCCCCAGGGTGGCTTTTTCCTGTCCTTGCCAATGGTAGGGTCTGGGGGCAGAAAATTCTGACCCAGGAAGTAACGTCTCTTGGAGAAGACAGCGGCTGCATAGCAAGTCAGAAACAGCACAGGCAAGCTGACTGCAAGGGAAGCTATTTAGGAACCAACTTCCCCCTCCTGCCCCTGGCAAGTAGGAAGCTGATCAGGCAGAAGCTAAAGAGCAGCATTTGAGCAGCCTGAGGCTGGAGAGGGCAACCTTGGCACTAGGCCCAAGGAACTCTAATGGTCTATTGGACTGCCGCCAGAGGACAAGCTAGGAACTTACTTTGAATTGTAACTGGTTAAGATACTGTACCTAGGGTGTTTGGAACCTTTCCCTTTCCTGCCAGCCCTAGTAAAATACCCCTTCATTTCAGCCACATGTCTGAATGGTTATTGGGACTCACCAGGGCTAGCAACAATACAGCCTAGCTGTTAAAGCAATTGTAGTGCTTGTCTCAGAGTTGGGGTGGGCCTGGCTGAGTATCTGTAGAGGTCTGAGGTATCACAGCACTGAGGAGCTCTAATAAGTACAATGCAGTTCAGTTTGGTTGTCTTTTGGTGGATGTTCAGTTCTGCTATTTAGTGTTTTAGGCTTTTAAACTGGGATTTTGACAGTCTTCATGACTATATAGGATAGCATAAGCCAATCAGGAAACAACCAATGCCTTAAAACTCAAATGATCAATCAGATTTGCCAAACCAATACAGCTGAAAATGTGAAAAAAGAACAGTGAAAACATACCACATTTTTCACACCCGTAGCCAATGGCTAAATTTCTTAGCATGCATTTGTAAAGTTTTGCTCCTGTTATACTAACAGGATGCTTGATCACCTTGAGAAAAAGATGTTTTTTAATCAAAAATAGCTTTTTCATTACAAATATTACTCACCACTCTAATATCAGACCCCAGTCAACATACAACATCCTCACTCGTGATCACAATGAGGTTTCAAAGTGCTGTCAAGTTAATTCTTTCTTTTGGATCTTTTGTTACACAGCCAATAAACCAAACTAAACTACCCTGGAACACTAACACCAAGAAAAGGATAAAGAAAAGGCCAATATAGTAGATTACGTTAGCTACATAGTTAGCCAAAACTGTACATTAGCTACATAGTTAGCCAAAACTATCAAAGAAGAGAAAAGGAAAGAGAACACGAAATGAGGAGAATCAAGAAATGAATATTTATGGCTTGTAAAATAAAGCAATTTAAGGAATTATTATTCCCTAGAATTTTCACTGTACTGCGTTTAATAATTCAAAGAGGTTGAAAAAAGCCACATTTCCATTGCAATGGGAGCCTTTTGATCTGGAAATACTTAGATTTCAGTCTGATTGGCCAGAAGAATTTTTAAACTAACGAAAAGTTCAATTGAATATGTTGTAATGCCAACCTTTTTGTACTAAATCTGTTAATAATGTGGATTTGGGTGCTAAATATCCAGATCAGGTATTTATGCACAAGGGTAATCGCAATGAGCTCTTCATCTTCTGACTCAGGGAAATCTTAATTAAAAAGGACCCAATGATACTTTGTAACATGTTTAATTAATTGGGTAAGTGACAATTCACTATGACTAAAGATGACCTCTTCTAAACTGGAGAAAGAACTTGCTCCCTCAATGCCCACTGGGGGGAGCAGGCTACTTCAAAAGAGAAGTGGCTGTGGCAAAGTTTGGCTGCAGAGAGGCTGGAACTCAAAGGAGAGGGGTGCAGCATTCCTGCTTCCTGGAGCACAGATCAGGCAAAGGCTGATATGTGTTCTGCGTAAAGGTTAGATTATAACCAGACTTTGGCCTGTTCTATACTGCCACTGGTGGTCGACAGAAGGTACACAAACTACGTTATGTAGCTTGTGTCTCTCCCATCAACTTACGTTGTCGTACTGCAGCGTCTCCACTGTGCTGCATCGACGGGAGACACCCTCTAGTCAACGCAGTCTTATTCTTTTTGGCAGCATGGATTTATGGCATCTGTAACCCGTCCGTGCCCAGGGTAGCCCACTGATAATGCCAGGGTCAGGGCAGGCTGCAAAAGGAGAGCAGATTCTCCCAGCACTGGTGGGTGACACTGCAGTCAGACTTCCCAACCAGCCACAAACAGTGCTTCTGATTCCCCCACACTGGTTATCAAGAAGCCACTGTGCAAATACACACAGCCCCCTTTACTGCATTTCAGTCTCTGGCTCCCAAAGTGACACTAGGTCCAGTAAAGAGACCAGTTATTTAAACTCTACGCTCTTTACTAAAAAGATTCCCTCTGATCCCAAAGGACCAGCCACAGTATCAGTTCACTATGAGTTTGGATCTTACCCAAAATACCACGCTGCCAGCCAATCCTTTAGCAACTAAAACTAAAGGTGTATTAATAGAAGAAAAACAAACAATAAGAGAAGTGTTAAAGGCTTAAAGCAATCAGATATATACAAATGATTTAAAAGTCCATATACATCAGGTTTCTAGAACAATTGTGGAGTTGTATATTTCCTCTGGTATACATCCAGTACCTGGATGGGTCTAAGTCCTTCAGTTCAGTTGCAAAGTGTGTTAATCCAGAGGTGTGTCCGCAGCTGGACAGGAACAAGGAACAAGACAAAAGACAAAATGGTTTCTGTGGTTTGATCTTATATACCCTCTGTTTCTGGCCATGTGGCTTGTGGAACTTTACAGGAACCAAAATGGAGTTCATAGTCACATGGGCCAATCCTGGTAACTCTTCAGGTATGCCTTTAGTTTCTTCCTGGGCCTCTGGCCTCTGTAAAGGTCTTGATGGTCCATTAAGCGGGCTATTGTCCTGCGGCCTCTCTGTCTGGGGTGTGTCTTCTACAGCACAGTTTGAAATACAGGGATATCAAAGATCCCCATAATTTTCTTCACATATATCACACATGAACACAAATATTATCTTCTTACTCAGCACATTATAACCTTTCTAATAGCATCTGACATGGTATATCTCACATGAATTACTATGATGTTGACATACTGATGTCAAATAACACAAATGCCCCCCCCCAATCCAGTCCGCATGACAGCATCAACTGGAGAGCACTTCCAGGATCCATTGAGCAGGTCTCCACAGTCCTCTCAGTCAATCCTTGCAGCCCTGGCAGTGTGACATACCCTTTGTGCAGTGTGAGTATGAGTTAAGGAGCCTCTTTTAATCCAGCTGTGTGATCTGTACAAAGGCTGGTCACAGCTGCAGTCCTGGGAGCAGAGACCGTTCATCCTTTCCTTTGAAAATTCAGTTATACTGGTGGAGAAGGTGAAGTTATGGCCCTTCCTCCCTCTACACCAAACTGCTTTAATGTGACTGCTCCCAATAGAAGAAGCGATCTATGCCATCCTAATGAATGGACCAGAGGAGCACACCCACCCCTCTGTATTTGGAACTGTTGCAACCATTGCTAGAATATTGTGTCTAGTTCTGGGTTCCACAGTTAAAGAAGAGGTTGATATGTTTGAGAGGGTTCAGAGAAAAGCCATGAGAATGATTAAAGGATTGGAAAATGTGCTTAATAGTGATAGTCTGAATCTATTTAGCTTATCAAAGAGAAGGTTAATGGGTAACTTTATCAGAGTCTATCTACAAATACCTACATGGGAAACAGATATTTGACAATAGAGGGATCTTTTGTCTAGCAAACAAAACTATAACACAATCTAATGGCTGGAAGTTAAAGCTAGACAAATTCAGACTAGGAATAAGGCACGCATTTTAGCATTAAGGATAATTATCCATTGGAACAACTTACCAAGGGTTATGGTGGATTCTCCTTCACTAGATTTTTTCAATTAAGATTAGATCCCCCCTCCCCCCCCCCCCCCCCCCCCCAAAAAAAACATCCTGTAGTTCAAACAGGAATGAATTCAGGAAAGTCCTATGGCTGAAGGCCAGACTAGATGAACCTAGTGGTTCCTTCAGGCTTGGTAACTTATAAATCCCCCTTCCATGAGCAGCACATAGCTTTGACAGAGTTGTCCATTAATTACACTCCCTCCCTGTAGTGTATAGGAATATTGTAGTATCACTTTAAACATATTAAGAGACTTCTGTGTAGATTATGTTCTGTGTTGCTTCAACCACTTTTGTTCCCCGACTCTTGTCCCTTTGCTATGTACTTTTATAAGAGGGAGACCAAAACTGGACACGGTCTTGTACTTCATGGTATGCCATTAATTTATGTGATGGCGTTCTATTGTCAGCTGTTTCTCTCTCTTCATTTACACACCCTACACTTTTTTGTGTTGCAGACTTTGTGCAATGAAGACGTTTTCTAATGATCTGTTTACAACAATGCCTTTTGTTATGAATAATTGGTTAATATAGAACCTATCAGTGTGTCCAAATTGTTCCTTCCAATGTGCACTGCTACCTTGAGCTTCACCACTCTGAATGTTATCTGGCATCTTGTTGCCTAGCTTTGTTAGGTCCTTATGAAGTTCTTTATGATTCCTCTCTAGTTTTAACTCAATGAAATACTTCCTGAGTTAAAGTAGCAGCTTTCACATTAGCATGAAATATTCTATAACTGAATAGGTAATTATCAAAATAATGATACAGCCTGATATTGTGCTCCTGTGGGCAACTGTAGCTTTGCTCAACTTACATTACATTTTTGCATGACAGCTGTTGCTCACTGCAAAAACTCCAACATTACAATGGTCTCCATTATAAAAAATTTCCATTTGCCAACAAATGCCACAGGTGATATCTGAAATGTGATACAGTGTCCTCATCTGAATACAGTGGAAAACTGATATCTCAGATACTGGCATGTGGTAATTGAGTTGACTGTGTGATGGTGACCGTGTATGTTGCATTTCTTTTCACAGCAACTGCTTTTGACCCTTACATAGTTGAAGTGGGGAGGGACTATGTGTCTCATGTCAAAGCCTGTTTGATTGGACATTCAGCAATACAAAAAAATCCAGTGACAGGTTTCTGTAGACTAGATGTGCACTTTTGCTTATGTCAAGTCACCAGAGCATCATTATCCATATTTTTTTCACAGGACACTAGACAAGCAGTTCTTGATATACTATCTTTGCTTTCAGGAGATTTGTGTACAGCTGAATGGGAACTGGGGAGGCATCGCATTCCTAGTACCTATGACAAACTGAGCTGCTGAGTATTGCTCTTGTGACATTCAGTTTGAGTTAGATCCTGCAAATTGAAATCAGCAGAAAGGAGCTCATTGACTTAAATGGGCATTGGCTCAAGATTTTGATGTACAGTTCCTTTTTTAAAATGAGAAAAAAGATCCTTCAAAGCAAGTAAATAGTTCTTTTCTATGACTACAAAAATCTCTCATTTTATTTGTATCTATTACTGTATTCCTGCAAATGTAATTTAAAAATAATGTCCAATGGTATCTGATCACATACAACTTTAAGAAATTAAAATGAGTAATTATGTTTAAAAAAACTGATAAAAATGAGCAAGGCAATTCAACATTAATTGGACAGGTTTGTTTTCACCCTTTGGCTGCTTTGGTAGTGAAGTTTGCCATTTTCCAGCTTCCCACTGTCTCATTTTTGTTCTTTGATTTGCCCTGGGATGGACTGGGAGTATTAAGTTACACAGGTCATATGGCATTATGTGATGCAAGAACCTGAATGATGCTACCTGACATGATGGGCCAATTTATGGGATTCTGCATGTGAAACAAAGTTTTCTGAAAACTGAAGTTAAAAATATTGTAGAGGATTTTTCTGATCATCTCTTCTTCTTGCAAAACAAGTCAAAAGGATGTATGTTCCATATTTAGAATACTCTATATGACTTTCTTTATATCTGATAGTATGGATATAACTCATTTTATCATTAATGTCAAATGTACCAGATCTAAAGAATTACTAGCAAACAACTTGTGTCAATTTGTTTATACGATATTCATTATTGCACTAAACATTATTTGAAAGTGTTCCTACATCAGATTCTAAGTGGTAGGGCCAAAATGGGCGCTATTAATGCAAAGTGTAATTGGCAACAAAACATAGTAAAAACTGTTTTCTTTTTTATTGCATTTAAACAAGATATCAGCACATAGCTGTGCACATTATCAATCATGAATTCCAGAGAAAAAGTTTCAGACGTAGAAATGTCTATACACTAGATTATAGTTTGAAACAGTTGTGAAAAGAGGTAGAGCAATGAACAGGAGAGATGTTTAAACTAGTGTAAAGAATGTTTCCATTTAATACAGCTATAAAATATTATAGATTGTGGGTCATATGGATCCATGGGGTTTTCATAAGCAGAATTGCTTAAAAAAAATTTAAGAATGAAAAGTCTATTTCTCATGTTGAGTGAAGGCTTTTGTGATGTTAAAAACTTTTCTAGCTTTGAGGTGAAGTAGGAAAGAAATAAAGAGCAGCTGAATATGAATTTTAATTGTAAGTAGTCCGTACAAAGAAACTCTGTAGGTCAGGGATGAGAAGGAGAAATACCATAGGACCAAGTGCAAAAACATTCTTTTTGTAATAGTCATACAAAGTAGTTTTTTATTATAAGTAATTTAGACGCCTAATGCCAGACAAATGCAACTTCTTAACTGAATCTAACATGACTAATGTGAATCTTTTGAAATCTTCTGTAAAGAACAGGATGACTTTACATTTGTATCCCATTTTTGAGAAAGGAAATGTTATATTGATGCTAATTCACTGTGCTACCTATCGTTGTGTCATGGAATAGGAAGAAAAAGTCTTGGGAACAGCTCAGTTCCTGACTTTGATTCTTTAAAGTTAAAATTCTGAAAATGAACATAAAGGTCTTTATCCCACAGTCCAATACGTATGAAAGGAATCGAAAGCGTTCCACTCCCACCTTCAGACTGGGGAGGGGAGACACAGGTCACGGGTCTGCTTTGCAGCCTCTTCAACAATGCTCTGTAGCTTCTATTTAAACCACTTTAAGTAGTAGTCTCAGTTCTTCCATGTCCTTTATGAAGGGGTCCCACTGGATATATTTAGGACTATTCCATAGTTCAAAATCAGTTCTGAAGATGATGGTCTTGTAGTTAAAAGGCCTGTATTAGGGCTCTAGAGATGTGGGTCTGGTTCCCAGTTCTGCCATAGACTTCTTCTGCAATCCTAAACAGGTCACTTAATCTGTGTGTGTGCCTCAACTCCCAATCTGTAAATTAGGGATTATAATCCTTCCTTTCCATCACTCTGTTTTATATATGCACAGCACGTAGCACAATAGGACCATGATCCTGGTTATGGACTCTAATCACTAATGTAATGAAAACAAATGATAATTGAAACATGGTGTTAACCTTCAATAACCAACTCCTATAGTGGCTTTTCCAGCAAGACTGTCCTTTTCAGTATATGCCATCGTAAAACTAATTTTCAAGGCATCATTAGGCATCTGTACCGTAATTTCACTAATTCGTACTATATGGTTCATTTTAGGTCTGTAAAACCTAGTCTGTGAAGGCTTGCTGTATTTAAGAAGTGGAGGGGAGAGGGAGGGAAGAGAAGGTTTAGGTTTCATCAGAAAACTTGATGAAAATAGAGTTGAAAGTGTTTATAGCACACATTCATGTACTGAATGCTTTTAATCTTCATATAATTAACTAAAAATGAGACTTTTTAACTATGGCTGTAAAATGACCTTTTCTCTTAAACATGAACAAACGGGGGGAGGGGAAGGAGTAAGAAATAATATAAACCAGGTTTTTTCTTTCCCTTAAGATGCCCCTTAAACTTCCATAACACCCTGAAAGCATGGCCTTTCGATCTGATTCAAAACTTAATGTCAACAGAAAATGCCTAAATGTCAAGACATTTTCACTGAATTTGCACAAATGCAATCTAGTCTGCTTAGTCATCCATGATTAATCACATAGAGGCAACTGAAACAAAGCCATATCTCATATTAATTTCCATAAATATTCACTTACACACTGTAAGCTAGTACATCAGTAAGGGACAAAATTTAAAAATGTATGTAAATATAATATAGACATATTTTTTATGTTTTCATACTAATTTCTGGCTAATGAAAAGTGTTTTCTTACACAGTTAAAGTTAACCAGATAACTTCCCACAATCATCCCCCCAGAAGAAAAAAGAACAAGGCCTGAGATTTTCAAAGACACTCTACGGTATTTGGATATTTGATTTGAATAGAAATTGGGCATCCAAATCCCCTTTATCTTTTTTAGCATTCTTTTCAGTGTAAAACCCCTATGAATTTATTTTTCTTTGTGTTATTGACACAGGTTTATCCTTCAAATCCGTACAGAGTATGATCTTGGTTCTTTAGAGCATAGACTACATCCATAGCAGTTACAGTCTTTGGCTTGGCATGCTCTGTCTATGTGACAGCATCTCAGATCACATGCTCCAAAAATATCCTCAGGACCACCTGAGTCTCTTCCTAATTCATGTCTGAGATGAGCTTCACACCACACAATAAGCAAAGTGGTGAGCAGACTCATATACTCTAAGGTCAGAAGCAACCAATACGATCACCTAGTCTGATTTCTTGCACAATGCAGGCCATAGAATCTCACCCACCCACACCTGTGATAAACCTGTAACCTTTGACTGAATTATTAAAGTCCTCAAATAATGATTTAAAGAATTGAAGGTACAGAGAATCCACCAGCAAGTGAAACGTGCCCCATGCTACAGAGGAAGGTGAAAAAACACCAGAGCTTTTGCCAATCTGCCCTGGACAAAAAAGCCTTCCTGACCCCAAATATGGCGATCAGTTAAACCCTGAGCATGTGGGCAAGACTCACAAGCCAGACACACATGAAAGAATTATCTGTAATAACTCAGCACCCATCCCACCTAACGTCCCTTCACAGGTCATTGGCATACCAACCACCCATACTCAAAGATAAGTCAATTGCCATACTAGGATGTCCCATCATACCACCCCCTCCTTAAATTTATCAAGCTCAGTTTTGAAGCCAGATAGGTTTTTTTGCCCCCACTGCTCCCCTTGGAAAGCTATTCCAGAACTTCACTCCTCCGATGGTTAGAAACCTGCATCTAATTTCAAGACTAAATTTCCTAATGGCCAGTTTATATCTATTAGTTCTTATGTCCACATTGGTGCTGAACTTAAATAACTCCTCTCCCTCTGATGTATTTATAGAGAGCAATCATATCTCCCCTCAACCTTCTTTTGGTTTGGCTAAACAAGCCAAGCTTTTTGAGTCTCCTCTTAAAAGGCAGGTTTTTCCATTCCGTGGATCATCCTGATAGCCCTTCTTGGCACCAGTTCCAATCTGAATTCATCTTTCTTAAACATGGGGGACCAGAACTGCACACAGTATTCCAGATGAGGTCCAACCAGCGCCTTGTATAATGGTACTAACACCTCCCTATCTCTATTGATCCATCCTGGGACAGCATTAGCTTTTTCATGGCCACATCACATTGGTGGCTCATAGTCATCCTGTGATCAACCAGTTTGCTCAGGTCCTTCTCCTCTGTCACTTCCAACTGATGCATCCCCAGCTTATAGCAAAAATTCTTATTAGTCCCTTAATGCATGACCTTGAACTTTCCACTAATAATTTCATCCTATTTCTATTACTCCAATTTACAAGGTTATCCAGATCTTCCGGTATAATATCCAAATCCTTCTCTGTATTGGCAATATGTCCCAACTTTGTGTCATATGCTAACTTTATTAGCACATTCCCACTTTTTGTACCAAGGTCAGTAATAAAAAGTTTAAATAAGATTGGTCCCAAGACCCCGATCCCTGAGGAACTCCACTAGTAACCTCCCTCCAGCCTGACAGTTCATTTTTCAGAATGACCCGTTGTAGTCTTCCCTTTACCTAGCTCCTTATCCACCTTTCAATTTTCATATTAATCCCCATCTTTCCAATTTAGCTAATAATTCCCCATGTGGAACCGTATCAAGTGCCTTACTGAAATCTAGGTAAATTAGATCCACTGCATTCTCTTTGTCTAAAAAATCTGGCTTTGGAATGGTCTGTTATCTCCTAGTACATTTCTATGGCACTTGATTCCTCCTTTTCCAAGCAACTTGCCTCCCTTGCCACCACAAGACACATCAGCTAAGTTTATAAGCAAAACTGCATGTCAAACCTAGGAAGCTGTTGCTGATATCTAATAGGCCCCATTAAGGGTTCCTCATGGTTTTAGAGATAATAGTGATTCTAGTGGTTTTCCTCATTTTAAGCATAAGGAATAGCTCTAAAACTGAAAGGAACTTCCCCTGTATTTCCACTGTATTGATAGGTTTACTGTGTCTAAATGTAGAACAATTCACAATCCCATCATTATGGAATTTTGTATTATTAAAATTATACCAGTCTTGTTTATCCATCATGCTATTTCTCTATTATATGCCTTTTTGAACCATAATGTATGAGTACGATTTGACTAATTTGAATGATAATATATTTGGAGGATTTTCATCTCATTCCTTTACATACGTTATTTCTCTGGTAGAATAATATGAAAAAAAAATATTATCAGCCAAGAAAGATATATAAAGATTATGTCTACATTTCAATCTGATTGATGAACGAGTAGACTTTCCATGACAACATGGCTAAAAATATCAATGCAGGTGTGACATCTCAGGCTTCAGCATGGGCTAGCAATACAGTTAGGTACCCAGGATCCCTAGTGTGCATGTACTGCCTGTGCTATCATGGCTAGTGCTATTTTTAACCCTACTAATGCAGGTATGTCAGCCTCTGCTGCAATCACATCTCATATTTCAGTGTACAAACACAAAGGCCTCAATCCTGTAAACCAGTGTAAGTGATTAATTTTATGTATGCAAGTAGTCTCACTAAAGTTGACAAATTAGGCATAAATGTTTGCCTAATTCATACAAAACTTGGCTTAAAAAAAAGGTTTCTCTTAGGCACATATCTGGGAGACCTTAGTGCACACTTACTTTCTCAGCTGACCAAAATATCTCTTCTGCCAACTTGTTTTCTGTTTTTGTTTGTACCTCTCATTGTTTGAGTGAGCATAAAGATTTTTGCAAAACACATAATTTAGAATCATCAACAGACTTGGAGCCATGTTGTCAGTAATTTTATCTGCACAGTGAAGGATTGTTTTGTTCCTCACATGCATTCTTGAGTCCAACCATATTTTTTTTCTTATCTAAGTCATAATCTTTTACATAATCTTTAGATCAACAAACAGGTCTCTGTTGATTTAAGGATAAAGCTTTTAAAGCTTTCTGTGCCACATTTAGCAGGATGAAATAGGATTGCACATTTATACAGATAACAAGAATATCCAGAGTTACAATAGTCAGGCTTTTAAAAAACACTATAGATTTGGAATGAATTGAAGCCATCAAGTTTCAGAGCTAAGCTACATTGAACGTAAGAATGACCACCCTGGGTCAGACCAATGGTCCATCTAACCCAGTATCCTGTTTTCCAATAGAGGTAAATTCAGGGTGCTTCAGAGGGAGTGAACAGGACAGAGTAATTATCAAGTGGCCAATCCCAGCATCTGGCATTTAAAGGCTTAGGGACACCCAGAGCATGGAGTTGCATCCCTGACTACACTGGCTAATAGTCATTAGCGGACATATCCTCCATTAATTTATCTAATTATTTTTTAACCCAGTTTATTTTTGGTCCTCACAACATCCCCCTGGCAATAAGTTCCACAGGTTGATTGTGCATTGTGTAAAGAAGTACTTCCTTTTGTTTATTTTAAACCTGCTGCCTATTAATTTCATTGGGTGACTCCTAGGTCTCATGTGATGTGAAGGGATAAATAACACTTACTTTCTCCACACCATTCATGATTGCATAGACCTCTATCATACCCCCCTTAGTCATCTCTTTTCCAAGATGAATAGTCCTAGCCTTTTTAATTTCTTCTCATATGGAACCTGTTCCATACCCCTAATCATTTTTGTTGCCTTTCTCTGTGCCTTTTCCATTTCTAATATATCTCTTTTGAGATGAGACAACCAAAAAAGCATGCAGTATTCAAGTGTGAGAGTACCATTGCTATATTTTGACATTATATGTTCTGTCTTATCATCTATCCTTTTCCTAATGGTTCTTAATATTCTGTTGGCTTTTTTGACTGATGCTGCACATTGTGCAGATGTTTTTCAGAGAACTATTCAGAATGACCACAAAATCTTTCTTGCATGGTAACAGCTAATTTAGACCCAATCATTTTGTATGTATAGTTGGGTTTATGTTTCCCAATGTGCATTACTTTGCATTTATCAACGTGGAATTTAATCTGCCAGTTTGTTGCCAATCACCCAGTTTTGTAAGAGCCCTTTGAAAGTCTTCACAGACATCTTTGGATTTATCTATCTTCAATAATTTTGTATCATCTGCAAACTTTGCCACCTTGCTGCTCACCCCTTTTCCAGATCATTTATAATATGTTGAACTTCAATGGTCCTGGTACAGATCCCTAGGAGACCCTGCTCTTTAGCAATCTCCACTGTTAAAAGTGACCATTTATTCCTACATTTTAACCAATTACTGATCCATGAAAGGACCTTCTTTTTTATCCCATGACTGCTGTGTTTGCTTAAGAGCCTTTGGTGACGGACCTTGACAAAGATTTTCTGAAAGTACAAGTACACTATATCTACTGGATCACTTTGGCCTCATCTTTGTTCCCCTCTTTCCTCCCAAACGAAAGGTAGATTGGTTAGGCATGATTTCCCTTTACAAAAGCCATTTACAACATATCATGTTCATCTATGTGTCTAATAATTTTTTTCTTTACTGTAACTTCAACCAGTTTGCCTGGTACTGAAGTTAGGATTACCAGCCTCTAACTGCCAGTATCCCTTTTTTTAAAATTGGAGTTACCTTAGCTATCTTCCAGTCGTCTGGTACAGAGGCTGATTTAAGTGATAATTTTCATATCTGAATTCCTTCAGAACTCTTGGATGAATACTGTCTGGTCATGGAGACTTAGTATTGCATAATTTCTCAATTTGTTCTGAAATTTCCTCTATCAACACCTCAGTCTGGGACAGTTCCTCAGATTTGTCACTTGAAAAGAATGACTCAGGTGTGGGAATCTCTCTCACATCATCTGCAGTGAAGACCAGTACAAATAATTAATTTAGTTTCACTGCAATGGTCATGTCTTCTTTGAGTGGCCCCACTGATTGTTTGGTAGACTTCCTGCTTCTGATGTACTTTAAAAAAAATTTTGCTATTAGTTTTTTGTCTTTTGCTAGTTGATCTTCAAATTCCTTTTTGGCCTGCCTAATTGTACTTTCACACTTAATTTACCAAAGTACATGCTCCTTTCTATTTTCCTCAACAGTAGTTGCCTTCCAATTTTTAAAAGATGCCTTTTTTGCCTCTGCCTCTTCTCCTCCATTGTTTGGCCATCTTGGCTTTTTGTGTGCTTGTGTGTGTATTGTTGTTTGTTTTATTTGGATTATATATATAATTTGAGTCCCTATTATGGTGTTTTTAAAATTTTTCCTTATAGATATCATGTTTGTGACTGTTCCTTTTAATTTCATTTAACTAGCTTCCTAATTTTTGCATAGTTCATCTTTTTGAAGTTAAATGCTACTGCAGTGGGTTTCTTTAGTATTCCCTATACTTCCCTACAAGGATGTTCAGTTTAATTACATTAAGGTCACTGTTGCTAAGTGGTTCAGGTATATTCACCTCTTGGACTAGATCCAAGACCAAACAAAGGGGAAAATTTTGGGCAAAGGAAGAAGTGCAGCTCCCTAACCTTATTACTGTCTTGGGACTTCTTTCTACACACAGCTAACATAAGGCCTTTCAGGGCTTTATCCCGATAACACAATACACAGTAAACTTATAATAACATAACCAATTGACTTCAGTTCTCATGCATTAACAATTGCTGAATTAAATAAGAACACCAAATATGAGCCCTTTGTAAATGTCCAAAAAAGAATGTTATTTGAGCAAAGGAAAAACAACTTCTTTTATATTATTATATATGTCCCTCAGCTCCTTCTTCTTAAGGAGACCATTTTGGGATCAATGTGAAAAATATTTTGTAGACAGTTCCTAAGGCCTCAAGTCAGCAAGTTACTTAAGCATGTGCCTATTTTAAAAATGCAAATAGTTCCCTTGAATTCATTGATTGTCCCTTGGTGAATCAGGGTCTACTATACAAAACACACAAGAATTTTTTCCATACCTGGTTGTTCTGTCATAATGCAGAGATGAGAAGTAAAATAAATGTAAGAGCAAGACTGCATTTTTCAGAGAATAACTGAAGCAACATTCTTACTTCACATTACAAATCTGTACAGGACAAAGTCTTAAAATTGACACCTCTTAGGATTTGAAATTAGTTATACAAAACATCCAAGATCATGAAGAAACTGAAGTTTAGGATATTCTGATACTGTCCCAAATGTCCTGGAAAATTTATTTCCTAGACTTTAGTGAAAATAAATGATTTTTGGAAGCAAGTGTTAGAAAAGATGAGTGGATTTTTAATTACACATGCATAATAGAAAGTCCTGTGTGTTCTATGTGATTTGACAAAGCTGACCACATCTTTAAAGGGGAAACTTAGTGGGTTAAATACAAATTGATTAAAAGAATATAAAAACTAAGAATTAAGGCTTGGAGGATTTATCTTCACCTACCATGAAAGGCTGCATGTTAGCATTATCAGATGCTGATGTTAATGAATGACTATATTGAAGTATGCAATATAGTAGGGGAAAATGTTATGAAGGCTTAGGTCCCTGTTACATTCCCAGGGTGCAGCCTGAACTTCTGTGTCCCTTAAGCTCTCCAGGTTCTGCTCACTTACAGCCACAGCATGCAACGTCACTCCCAGCTGGGTACATGAATGCACATGAATAAGTGGTAAGACAAAAAAGTCAGAATTGGTTACCAAAGAAATAAAAAGTTAAAACCAACCTTAATAAGATCTAAAGCAAACATAATTTTCACCACACCAGATGGTTCCAGCAAGTCTCAGTTCATCATTTACAGCTTACAGTTCTCAGTTCACAACTGGATTTCCTTTCAGCCTAGGACCATTCCGCTTAGTTCAGTGGTCTTCAGATATTCATTGATGTTATGAGCCGAGACATATAAGGTGGAGAGGACAGGAGAGGTAGCTAGATGCATTTCTTCCCCTTCTTATAACCCAACCTTGTGTGCTGACAGTTCCTTGGTAAATATCCTGTTTACAACTCCCCTTTTGGTGAATCTCAGATTAAGCAGGTAAAAGCTTTTTAGCACTTTATTGACATGCCAGCATGTCTTTGTCTCTGAAGAACTGGTTTATGAGTGTTACCCAGAATTACAACATATTGCAGTAAAAATCATGCAGCAATGTACAACAGGATAATAATATTCAGTAGATTATAAGTTTTCAAAAGATACCTCACAAGGCATACTTTGTATAAAATATATTGTAACCATATAAAAGTGGTGAACATGGGGTACAGGGTGTCACAGTCCCTTTTTAAGAATTGATACAATCAATTGCAATATTAATGTAAAGACTGTGGGCTCAAACAGTAAAATTGTTATTCTCATCTCCTCTTTTCTATCACTTTCTATTTTTTATTTTGTTTTCTCTCTAATATTTATTATTTTATTGTTTACAATTTCATTTGTTTATCTCTATTTTACAATTTATAAAAATAGGTTTATTACTTGTGCCTATAACAATAATCGTCATCAGAAGCCTACTCTAAGACACAGAAGTAGCCCCTAATGTTACCTGCTTAGTAAGAGCTAGGCAAGCGAAAAGTTGAGATTCCTGCTAATGATCATGATTACACAAAATATTGTAAAAACCCCTCTATACCTGTAAATTGTGCACATAGCTAATTTACCCAAAACCATATTCTTACCACAGTTGCCTCATACTCCCTCCTAGTCCTCCCAATTGTTTGTTTCACTTGCCTTTTCTTAAACTAAGGCCCAGATCCTGCTATGAGATATGGACTATGTTGTAGGATCAGGGCCTAGAACTGTGAGCTCTTTAGGACAGAGGCTGTCTCTTACTATATATTTGTATAGTGCCTATCACAATGGAGCCCTGATACCTGTTTGGTGTCACTAGGCAATACTACAATACAAATAGGTGGCGTAACAAACAAAATACATAGACCACACTTAGTGTGGGTTGTACCACTCTCCCTTTGTAGATTCAAATTGCATTTTATGTTAATGTTGTTTGCAGTGGTGGTGTAGCTCTGTTTGTCTCAGGATATGAGACAAGGTGGGTGAAGTAATCTCTTTTATTGGATCAGCTTCTGTTAATATTAATGTTATCTGATCTAATGAGCATGTTACTTATGAAAGGGAAAAAGGTAATTTAAAGGAGTGTATTCTCCCTCAAGTTGCTAAAGTAAAAGTTTATATATACATATAAGAGAGAGACCAAATTTAGTCATAGAAGTTCTGAGATAAGCATCAGCTAAACATCCAAATTTTACACGTTTCCCTGGACCAAGCCTATATTTTGCACCTTTAGATGTCCATCACCCATTAATAGTTATGGATGTGAATTGAGGGTGCTGAGTGTTTTAGAGTATTAGGAGTTATTGTGTAAACAATTACAAAAAGTCAACTATGTTTTCATCTTCAGATATGAAAGCATTTAGCATTTACTTAATTTTTTTCATATACAGAAGAAGGAAGCTAATATTTTTATGATTTTAAACCAAGGAAAAAACATATCTGCTAAAACAAGATGTTTGATGAGGTTTAATGGTACAATCAATGTAAACTCAGAAAGACATCCTGGGACAAGGAGATTACTGGATGTTCCTATTGTAATGTAACACCACTTCTATGAAAACAGCCAGGATATGATACTCTCTTATCAGAATCTATGTACAATGAATTTCTCCCCTTTTTAATAAATAAAACATCAAAAAGTGCACACTGCAATTTGTTACAGATGGTATCACCTTATGTAATTTTTATAAAATCTGGCAGGTCATTTTTCAGAAATATTTTATTATACACAAACTATGATGGACTCCCTGCAAAACACTTAGTATGACTTTGTCCTTTTGCAATTTTTTGCTGCTAAATGAAGTTAACAAATCATCTGTGAGAGTAATTGCTTTAATCTTATTATTAACTTAACCTATATGACTTTTGCTAGTCTAAACTGTCTATACATATCAATCCTTTTTATTCTTCCATAGTGCTAAAAAATGGGGCAATTCTCCCCAAATGAAAAAACCCACAACCCACCGCCACCCTATTCCATCAGAAAATCAGTATGGACAGCTTTATTACCATAACTCTTAAACTAATAATCATAGCCTTAAATGGTACTTTTTAATGGGGCATAGAATTAGTCAAATGTGTTTAAGTGACATGTTCAATATAAATTAACTGAACTAATTTACTATTACTCTATAAATTAATTCTCAGGAATAAAAAGCCTTTGGGAAAAATTAATGTTTCATTTTCCACGTGTATGAATATTGCTTTAATTTTTTTTCCATTTTATGTTACTCATGATGTACTTTCTATAACATGTGCAGCAACATCATTCAATGTAAATGACAGTACAGTAATTTAGATTAAATCATAATATTCTATTACATCTCTTTGTTTCTTTGTTTTTAAATCATGCTACTTGGCTATTATAGAATCTATTACAATGGAGCCCCCAATGCTTATTTCAAGTCTCTAGACATTACTGAATGGGTGAGGGAATATCATTTATTGGACCAACTTCTGTTCTCACAGAACATATATATGGGAAAATGCATCTCTGTTGTTGCCTCAAGTGTGAGGCAAAGCATTTTAAAGTGATAGCATTGAGTAGAAAGGTGGTGAGTCAAAGGAACATAGAAACATTCCAATGCCGCAAAATGCAGCTGCTAGGGCATTATATACCTTGAAAGCTACTAATAACATTAACTTAAAAATGTAACAATTGTTGACAAGAGCAGGTTGGACTAAATGCATTCATATGGGAACTATCACAATCACTTTAATTTCATTTGTAATTGTGGGGTATCGCTGTGGCATATCATTATTGCCCTTGTTAATAGTGTGTGGAGGGCAAGAAAGTCTAACAAGCCTGTTTTTCTTTTAAATGTTCTTATGTTTAATGAATGTGGAACCCAAGAAGAAATAATAAGGTACAAGAAGGAACAGCAAAACGCTTAGCAGTTTGCATATTACTAAAAGTTTAAAAAAGGGTAAAAAATTTAGCCAGAGATAGTTATTTGGAAATGGATCCCAAAATGATACTTCATTTAATGCTACCATTATAGCTTTAATGAACAGAATAATAGATTAGTCACTATTGTCTGATGGCTTTTCGCCACTTTAGGTTCTAAGACGACTCCATAAATCTTTTTATTTTAAAGATATCCATGCAGTCCTGATTCTTTAATAATTTAGGAAAAAATGAAAAATAAGCTAATTCAGAGAATGCTGACGTACAAGCTCCATCATCCATTTCTCTTGTAGCCTTTTAAAAAACCAATTAAACATACATTTATCTCATTATCCTCATTTTGGAAATCCACATGGAACAGGGATGCTGACAATGTGCTTGTAATGTTCCCCTCCTGCAATCTGGATTGGTGTTTAACTGTGTCACCCCGATCCCTCACTTGTGGGCCCCAATTTACTCTGCTTTGCTGTGTTGACCACCCACTCCTGGGTTGGTCCACGCCCAGCCTCCTGTGAGTAATCGGTCCCTGACCTAGTGATAGAGTGCTTTGGGCCAGTTGTTCATGGGATTGACCCCCAGAAAACACCCCCAGTCCCAGTTCATAGCAATGCTATGAACAGCCATTTTACAGCATTCAGTGCTGTACACTGTACCCTGCAAGTTCATTAAATTTATCCATCAATTTATCAAAGAAATTCATATGTACCAGCTCAGTCACTCTAAGTGAAGTCTCTACATACACTCAATCCACATGCACTGCTTTAGATAAAACAAACAAATAAGTTTTTTGACTACAGCAAGATTTTAAATGATTATAAAACAGATTACTATAAATCAAGGATTAGATCACAATTAACTAAAATAACTTGCATCCTAAACTAAACTTAATATTTCAGTAGCTTTTCAGTCTGTGATGTTAGCTTACCCACAAGCTGGCTGTGATGACTTTTGCATCCAGGCCCCTAACCGCATGGCAGTCAGTCAGTGTCCTTGATATTGCATTGCAGATGGATTCCAAGGGGGAGCTCCTGAGACAAAGATGCCTCTCTCTTTTAACAAGTTTCCTTGACCCCCCTGGGGTCAGATGATCGGCATGTCTGGTAAGAAGCATGATTTCTCTCACTTGAGTCAAATGAGCATCGTCGAGTCAAATGAGCATCGTCTTGTCAAGTGCTTAGGCCAGTCCCTTGTTCCTGTATGCATGCCACTCCAATGCATGAACCCTCACTCAGCTTTCTGATTGCCTGGATCTATCTGAGACACACATTTGGGATATTACATAGCAGAGTTTCATAGCTGTACATATGTGACATTGCAGGAAATATACAACTATAACAATAATGTTCAGTATGTCATGAGCATTCCAAAAAGACCTTACATGACATACTTTGCATTAGATCATACACAGTTATACTATAAGGGTGAACATGAATGATACACAAATCACACTATAAGTGTGTACATGGGATAAAGCATGTCACAGTGCACCATTCTGAACAAAGGGCCCTCAGAATTTGTATGAGCTTTTATCTGCTGTGTTTGACAACTGTTACTCCAAAATATCAAAAAGCTAGTGTTATTCCATGTATGAGGAAGGTGACCATTTATATCACTGTTGTTATTAATATTACACAATTCCCATAAGTCTTCTACAAACTCTGTGATGTAAGGTATCAATGGAAATTTTATGATTTACTAAGTATGATTATCTTATTTATATGTATGTATCATCGTTGTATCTGAAGTTATGAATATTGTCTATGTACTCATATCTTAAACATATGTTGTATTCCTGGGTGACACCCCTCATATAGATTTACATCAGGGACAGACAGCCATTTATTGATGGTTCATTAAGGACACTCAGGTCTCACAATGGGCCATCGAAGAAACTCCTCCTGTCCAGTAGGTCTTCCTGTAGATGCTTCAGACAGCAAGGAGCCAATGGCCACCCCCTGTCATTCGGCAAAACATATAGAGGTATGTGATATGCTCATGTGACCCTATATTTTATCTTGGGCCAATAACTTTCCATACACAGAGGCTGTGGGCTTTGTTTGGGACAGTAAATTTCCATGCACATTTGCCTTTTTCGTGCTCCAATTCCCTGGACTGTGGATTTACAACTAAAAGGAGTATCATGAACTATGGATTGAGGACCTTCCAAGTTTTGGATATTACCAGAGAGACTTTTGTAGGCCAGCAGTCTATTCCACCATTGCTACAAAATTTGCAATCATTTGTATGTATATTAACTATTAGTCATTTATAATTCTCTTCTTTTCTTTTATTAATAAGTCTTTAGTTTGTTTACTAAGGATTGGCTACAGCACTGTTAGGATACAAATATATAATTTAGGTTTGTATAAGTATTTAGGCATGTGTATCTGCCTAAGATGATATCCTGGGTGTGCTTTCAGGCCTGCTTGCCTGCCTGAAAGGTAAGCTCTTTAAGATACACATGTAAGTAAAGAACAAAGACACAGCATGTTCCTTTTGCCTAAGCACAACCAGAAGGTTTTTTTTTATTATTGTAAGGAAAGATAAGGGATGTAGTTAAAATGTTTTGAGGTGTAGTGGGGGTTTGCTATATCAATGCCCAAATGAAAGAAAGCTCTGACTCCTCTTCAAGACAAACGTCAGACTAAGGCCAAGCAACCAAATGGAAGATACAAGGGGCATGAAGGGAGGTATGAGAAAGAAGTACAATAGGGTCATAAAGTGACCATGGCCAAGATATAACCTCACTCCCTGCCCCTCTCATGAGGTACAAAAAATGCTGTACTAAAGCCCCCAGACTCAGACCCTCCAAAATGGAACATGATCATATATTGGAAGAAGTGGTACCAAGGAGGGGGACCTGCAGATATAATTAAAGCTACCATGAAGAACGAGGGGGAGAAGTGGGTTTTGTTGGCATATGGAGCCACAGTTACATAAGGAGCTCCATTGGCAAACAGAGCTATGATTAGGGAAAGAGGATACTCAATTGGTGTATAGAGATAAGCCTGACTGGTCTGAAGGGCCACAGATTTATGTTTGCTTGTTTAACCCCAAGAAACCCATTGCAGATTGCCTGCAGATTGGACTCTGGACTGTTGCTTTCCAATGAATTGTATCTGGGAACTGAGAAGGGAAGCGTGGGGGAGCCCTAACATCTTGGCTCAGATACACTTTGCTGGATAGGTAAGTAGCATCCAGGTAAATCCCCCTCAAAGACAATATGTGAAGCTGGTTGTCGTGGGTATAGCAGGCTCTCAAGAAGGGATTTGCAGGTTTTTGCAACCTGGGGTAACTGATTTTTTTTTAAAAAATGGATATGGAAGAATCAGGGCCCAAATCAGTTACAGTGGTCAACCTGGGATGAGATTGAAAAAGTGATGGGTGAGGTGTTAGGGGACCCCAAAGAAAAGGAATATCATAAAGAAGGGATGGTATTACAAGGATTGCATGCTGAGATCGCATACTGGGTAACACAGGAAGCTGATCTCATCCAGCATATTAAGTCTCTGGAGGATACAGTAGGTCAGCAAAGAATTTTTACAGGCAAATATGTACTAGCAGTGGAGGTAGGTGTAGCTAAAGATAATCTGACACTATGGGGTGTGAAGTCTGAAGCAGAGTTAACAGACCATCTTAAGAGACAGAAGCTGCAACTAGGAGCTTCAACTTGGTCATAGAGAAGGAGAAATACAGGTAGGAGTCACTCTTTGCCCCGGACCAGGTTAGGGATTCAGGGTAATTGGTTGTCCTGTTAACTCAGAGCACAGCCTTGGGATGGCTGGTATGGATAGTTGGCACCTCTGATCTCACTCTGTTGGATGTGGCAGCAAGTCCCACTTTCCTTTCAGAACCAGGATAGAAGTTAGGGATACGGGTTTCCAGACGCTTTGCTCCATAAAGCCCCACTTCCAGATTTGTTGTTGCTATCTGTACTTTTCTTGGCTTAGGTTTTCCTTCTTCCTAAGTCATTCTCCGCGTCTTCTTTTTTCCCTTTCTTCTCTCTCTCTCTCTCTCTCTCTCTCTCTCTCTCTCTCTCTCTCTCTCTCCCCCCCCCCCCACCTCCTGCTACTATTTTTCCTTTTGTGTGCACTTTTTGTTTTGAAAGTTAAGGGTTAAAGTCACAGTTGTAATGCTGAAGAATGTTGCTGCTGTTAACCTGTATTTTAAAATGATCTCACAGGATTAATCTGTTGCTTTCCTCACTATATCCGCCCTCTCGCCCCTTCCGCTTTTGTTTTTCTAAAACCTTAATGAAGGGAACTTTGGATACCTATGTAAAAAGTTTTTTTTTTTTTTGACAAAACACAGACTAAGGGCAGCTGTGTTACAAAGATTGTACTTGGTGGCTCAAGTTTTACAAGCACAATATACCACCTTAAGGAATGAATGAAATGCATAAGAATCAGCTCAATAAAGCTGTGAAAACAGCAGGTGATAAACACAGCACTGAGTGAGAGAATTGAGAGTTTAAGATCACAAAACTATGTTGTCAGTGAAATGTTAAAAGTTACGGCAGCAAAGAATGATATAAATAAAGCTAAGATATGGTAAATTGAATGCAAAAGTAAGGAGTTTGAAGGAAAGTGAAGAATTAAAATAGCTTTTGTAAAAATTAACACTATAGGGTTGAAGGGAAGTAAACAGTTGGGAATTGTGGAATTGTTAAATGGTAACAGTTGTGGAAATGTTAAAAGGGTGTCAGTGTTATAAAAACAGAATTCTTGGTTTAATAAAACCCATTAATGTAAATATAAGTATAACTCAGTGCAGTCACATCAGGTGGAACCCTGGCAGTTAAACAAATTATACAAGGGGGTCAGGTAGTAGCTACTACCACCACTATGTTTTTATCCCCAGGAGTCTTTACAGCTATTCTTAAGGAAAATGGACCCTTTCCTCAGAGGAATTGTCTGTATGCAATCAACTGACTGCTACAGGCAGAAAGACCATCTGATTTAAATCATTTAACTACTGGACAATTTAGTCAGTATCACAAAACAGCAAATAAGGGGCTTCCATTAAAACTTGATGGTCTACAAGTGTACAAGATAGAAATGGAATCTGTCTAATGTAAAGAATTGGAGTAATGCAAGCAATGTTAAGCAAAAATATATTTTTTTATATATTGTAAATTTAAATATTTTGGTGTTATTATAAAAGCTGTTAAGGTCTTAAACCAACACTTTTGGTTTGTAGAACCCTATTTTGTATGTTTAAAATTAATTGGGTCTTTCAAATATATATTCTTCTATATGCCCATTTGAATTTTTCATTCAAAGTTGCAAAAATGATAAACTCTTTGTGCCCAACACAGACAGCTACTGTTACTTGGTTTTGTTATTAAGCATTTAACTCTTTGGTACCTCAATGATTTATAAAGTTCAGTATCTGTTTCAAGAGACAACAACATGGTCATGGCTGTAGCAGAGGCATCCAGAACCAGAATAGAAAAAACAACCCTGGATCTTTCCTTTTAGTAATAAATAGCAGCTGACAGCTGCAGGTTTAAAAAAAAAACAAACAAAAACGTAAGACAGTGAACAAGGAAAGCAGTGTTAAAAACACTGAGCCTTAAGGTGGCTCTGAATAATCAAACTATAACTTTGATAAGGATACATAAAAACTCTGTAAGCACAAAATAAACAGTTACACTTTATGTAAAAATAAATGTCTAATGCAGTGTTGTAGAAGTTAAACTATGAAATAAATGTGCATTTTCCCAAGAAATATGCAGTGTGTATAATAGAAGGGATAAAAGAAATGTAAACAAATATGCTACTATTAGGACTCCAAAAGGCTTCACAATAGGTTATATTTTCTTTTTCAGATTTCTGTGTGTTCTGGAAGCAGAAGGTAAAAGTGGAAAGTAATCAGAACTCTGGTGAAAATGGAAAGAAAAAAACTGATAAGAATTATTGCCCTTTGTCTTAATGAGAATGAGAGCCTAGAAATCAAAAGGCACAGGAGTCTCCCCCTATGAGACCTTATGGGAAATCCCATGGAACAGTGGGAAAATCTACTTACTCCAGTACTAGGAGATGTCACCCACACATGGCTTAACACAAGAGTGGGTTTTAACAGTCTTTGACCACGTAAAACAAGTACAGCAGGCAGTGGCCTAGCGACATAAAAAAGGAGCAGCAAGGGTCAAAGCATAGAATAACCTGTCTGAAGAGTACAATTTACCAGTGGTGGGTGATCAAGTGATGTACTGGATTCCAGGACAACACCATCCATTCCCAGCTCCTAAATGGAGGGGCCCTTACCTAGCTCTTGACTGATTAGGGCACAGCCTGCTGCTATTTGAAATAGAGAGAGGAGGATGGGAATGGGTTCATTGCACACAATAGAAAGGTAAAAAAAGAGGGCTGAGAACAAGGACACACAAATTATATTGCAAGTGTTTTACAGGTGAAACCACAGAGGAAGAATATGGATCCCCTGCCCAGGATGAAACAATCATTACTGCTAATCACAATTGTCACTGTTGCAAGTCCCACCCAGATCCCATGACGTGAAATAGCAAAAGGAGGGAACATGTGGACTACTACACCTTCAAGTTGTGGTAATGAAACAAATAAGGACTTTGACAATCTCCCCATAAAAAACTGTACTACCAATCCTCCTATGGGAATTTGGCAATATTTTTATTTGATGTATGGACCAGATTGGAGGGACAGGGAGGAAGTCCCAACTCAGTGAGGATATCCAATTTGTCAGGGAATATTGCATGGTATTTCCTGGGCTCTGCCATGGTTAATGATAGTGGAAAACACAGTTATCCAGCCTTGTGGTTTGTAACAGAGAGTCCAAAGAACATAACCCTCTTGTCTCCTGGGGTTTATGAACCATGTTTGCGGCACTTAGGATATGATGTCACCATGTGTAATCACAATGGTACTTCCACGATTGTTGTGTACATATTACATTGGGCATAAAGTCCCCCTTGGGACATTGGGTGTATGATGATTTAACCAATTTGCAGAATGTATTCCTACAGATAATATGGATGCCAAGCTTGAAAAATTTGAATAAAAATTGACCACAGCATGGAGCAGAGAATGTTCCCTCACAAGCAAACTTGTGGGAGCCACTGTGGGAGCAGGTGCAACCAGCACTTTTCAGTGTATCCTTTCAGTCGATTACATGGGTGGGATATCCCAAAGAATGGTTCCTGGACCATGTATATCCCAACTGCAGCACATACATATAAGGCTTGAAGCGACAATTTGAGTGGTGGAACATACATGGGATCATATTCAAAGAAGGGATTTTTGAGCGGCATGTAAGACAGGATTGGGGGCATGGAACCTGGGGGAAAATTGGGTAACCAAGCGACTAATAAACCAAAATGTAAAACTACAACAGCATATCATTGAAATAATGACACAAGAGCTGTCTGCAAGAGTGACAGGATGGAAAACAGCAACAGAGGTGAACCTGCAGTTAACTCAATGAACAGGAGACCTCATGATGTGGGTGCAGGATGGCTTCATAACCTGGGGGAAGGTGTGCATGGGAATACAAAATGCTCAGCTGACAAAGCTAATGAATATTATGGGGGATACGTGGTCTGGACTGTACCCTTCAGCTCTGAATTGCAAAGCTGGCCTATATCTATCCTCACTTGCAAAAAAACATGTCCATCTGCAGGGAAAATAGTGTCCCCAAGTTGTGGTTCATCACTTGTGTAATAATTACTATGATACCTTGGGAAGTTATGGCAACTGAGGTAGTTCCCATGAGTCCTTTGGAAGTAACTAGAAAGGGAGAAGTTAGCTGGGAACCATTGGGGGACAGATGGGGAGGGTAGAAAGGTGTAAACTGGACAATAATGAAGTTTAGCAATTGTCTATCCAGGGGAAATAGCTGGATGTGGCTATGGAGGAGTGGAATAGTGGCTTATTGCAAAAGGGAGGAATTTAGATGTAATGTATATGGGGTATGAAAAGTTTTGCTGGGAATGTATACATTCCTGTAATGTGACACTAAGGAGCAGGATTGCATCAGCATACAAATTACACACATCTACACTCTGCTATTAGGACTATGGTACACAAATGGATCAGTGGAACTACTTGTTTCAGACAATTGAACCAGTATGTACTACCTGATTCCCTATGAAGAGGTTGAGCTGGTGTGAACAATACCCCATTTCTCTGTGAACGTTCAGTGGACTCATAATATGGACAAAAGCACACAGACTGCAGAAGCAGCTCTCTGCAACTGCCAACAATCGGACAATTTGAAAAATACACTCCAGGATGGTGTTGAAAGAATCTTAGCCCTGTCAAAAGAGGAGAAGCAGTGCTGCTGGTGGTGGCCAGAATGCTGGACCTTATTGCAATGGTCAGACCTCTCCATATTGCTGTGAATTATTTTAGCAGTTGGCCTATTTTTAATTATATTAATCCTGCAATGCGTATGGCAATCGTTAAGGGGACCACAAACCCATGAAGTGCAACCATTAATTATAACGCATAAGTAACATGGCAGGCCCTCCACCAAAGTGTAACAGATAACTCAGACCCAACCTTCTTGGGCCTATTGCTATGGGAAATCTTAAATATTAATTGGAAATGTGTGGTATGTGAGGGGAGGTGCAGGGCGCTATACTACACAGGGGGCAGTGGGGCAAATGGAGTACTGACACAATCCACCTTGACGCCTGGCCCTATCAGGATATGTGCCACCATATGCCCTATACTTTTCCTGAAATATCTGGACAGGAGGATCCCAGAAGAGGGGGGAAAAAAAGGTGGAGTGTTAGGATCCAAGTATATAATTTAGGTTTGTGTAAGTATTTAGGTCTGTGTATCTGCCTGAGGTGGTATTCTGGGCCCGCTTTTGGGTCAGCTTGCCTTCCTGAAAGCTAAGATCTTTAAAATACACATGTAAGCAAAGAACAAAGACACAATATGTTCCTTTTTGCCAACCTACAAACAGATGGGTTTTCCTTATTACAATGAGGAAAGATAAGGGATGTAGTTAAAATGTTTTGAGATGTAGAGGTAGTTTGATGTATGAATGCACAAACAAAGGAAAATTCTGACTCCTCTTTAAGGCAGACATCAGAGCAAGGATAAGCAACCGTCTGGGAGATGCAAGGGGTGAAGGGAGGTGTCAGAAAGAAACACTATAAGGTCATAAAGTGACCATGGCCAAGATGTAACCTCCAAAATGGAACATAACCATATACTGGAAGGGGTGGTACCTGGGGGGAAGAGGGCCACTCAGGTATACTTAAGGCTACCAAGAAGAAGGAGAGGGAGGAGGCAGTTCTATCATCATACGGAGCCATAGTCTGGGCTCTGTCGGCATACCGAGCTATGATTAGGGAAAGAGGGAGCTCTATGGATGTAAAGAGAGAAGCCCAATTAGTGTGAAGGGCTATGGATACAGTTATGGAAAAGGAAGCTTGACTGGTATGAAGGGCTAAGGTTTTATGCTTGACTGTTTGGCCCCAAGAAACCCATCACAGATTGGACTCTGGAGTGTTGCTTTTCTGTGAACTTTGTCTGGAAACTGAAAAGGGAAGAGCAGGGGAGCCCTAACAAGAGTGTTATTTGGGTAAGATTTAAGATACATGTTGACCTCAGGATGAGTGTCTGATCCTTTGGGATTAGTAAGAGCCTCACATATGGTGAATTAGGTTTTCAGTAACCCCTCACTCTATTAGACCTGTTTGAACGGGAACCAAGGGCTAGAATGCCAAAAGGGGACTGTGTTTGGCTTTTGGTTAACCAGTGTATTACTACAGAAGATCTTTTGTTACTGATTTGATTAATGTAATTATAGAATAAGCCACCAGTTTTGAGGCTTGTCTGCCCTAATTCTTGCAGTCAGCCCTGAATGTGGCATTCTCAATGTGGTCCATCCCAGGCACCTGGTCACAACTAGATTGATAAATCATTTGACATACTGTGTATCTGTTACTCAGCAAACTTAAGCCATATTTTAACTCCCTTCAAGCTATACTCTTGAAATCAATTTGTGTAAGGCTTCTAGGTTCAGGCCAAAATCTTGGAAATATCAAATTTGTTTCTCATGTTCCATGTTTGGTTGACAAAATCAGACTCAGCAAAGTCATGGTTCTATGCTGACTTTTCCAGCAGGGATTTCAACTCCCCTTTTATGTTCTATTGATTTCCTCATCTGTTTCATAGCTTTGTCAACCTTTTTCTTTTAAAAATGTAATTATGTTGAAAACCTGTTACTATGTTTGAGTCTGACTCCAGTGCCCTTCTGATGAATAGTACCTTATGCCAGGAGTTGCCTTGAGTTCAGCAGAACTACTGGTGGGGTAAGTTACTACTCATTTGAGAGTCTGGATGGCAGAATCAGGGTATTCTTAACCTGAAGGTTCATTGTTTATAGAGTTAGTTCCAGAAAGGAACATTATCAAAGAATTCAATGTGGGATGAATGGTTGGGAAACATTCAGCACGTTATTTTAAGACCTTAAGAGACATGGTGAAGTTACTAAACACCTTGCTAATCTTATATTCCTTCCTCATAAGACTGAGGATTGTTTCTCTCTCGGTTTATCTTGATTTGTCTTGTAATGTTAAAATCTTGTTTTTAATGGGAAAATAAGTTATAATATAAATTAGAATCCATACAAAATAAAAGGAAGGGCATGAATATAATATCTGGTGAGTGATAGTCTGGGGAGGAGAATTAGAATACCAGTCTTACTTACCTCCTATTGTATGTTGGTATTTCTAAAGGTCTTGTCATTTTGGTATCTATGCACTGCCTGAAAAAGCACTGAATGTTGTACACAGGAGTGGTAGCACCGCCATGTAAACCAGTTGAAAAAGCATTATAAACCAAGAATTCTTAGCAGAAAATTTTTTGGCATTGACAAATTCAGGACAAAACAGACTGTTTGTGATCAGCAACGTAGGTGAAATTTACTGAATAAATTAGTCATTGTAACTTATTTGTCCACCTCTGTTACCTATTGTTCTGGAGGCAAAAACAAGGTGGAGAGAAACAAAATAGAAAAAGGAACATTTCCCTGCCAACGTTGGTAAAACTTTGGGCTAGATTGTCATGGGCTCTTCAGGGGGTTAGTGGTGTGGAAGGACAGAAGGAACCTTTCTTCCACTGCACAAGGGCTAGGACAACTACCAACAGGATCACAATAAATGCTCTCTCTGTACACCTCGAGGTGTTGTCTCCCCAGACAACATGTCGTCTAGTAGCATGTTGCATGATGCCCGTGGACAACCCTCTGGAGTTAGCCAACTGCAGAAAGGGAAGCAAGGAACATCGCTACTTGGGGTCATGCAGTGTACACAGTCCCTCATGTGCCATGTAGCTTGAAGCACAATTGTGATACAAGCTCTCACTGAGCTTCCTATGGGGTGAAATATCTGTGCTTCACCCCCAAATTGAGCCTATGGCTCAATGGCACAATCAGGCCCATCGTTTTTGGAGAGTGAAGAGAAATAGATTGTGTAAATGACATGATGGTTCACACTGGGGGCAAAGGAGCTCTGGGAAGGATTATGGGTCAGGATGCACAGCCTTCCTCATTTCACAAGTTGAATGTACACACCTCTCCACACCATTGTAGTATAATACACAGCCCCCAGTATTATTTAACTCTACTCAAGGGCAACGTTCTTGGTCCCAGTACACCACTGTCTTCCTTCTTCTGTTGTCATGTATACCAGTGCAAAGCTGATGTGAAACAATACTACTGTGATTGACTGATGTCTTACACTTACTTTGCACCCAGTTAATGATCTCATCCAATGTCCATTCAAGTCAATGGGAAAATGTCCATTTAGCCTCCACTCTGCCTACTCCCTGCTCCTCATGGAGTACCTTGCATGGAGTAGGGTTGCAAAAAAGGCAGTCAGTGTATCCCTACAAGCGCAGGGAGTGCAATTGTCTCCACCCCTTGCACAGAAGGGAAGGGGCTGAAAGCTGCTTCCTCCACACTGAACCTTTCAAAAGAGCCAGTGAAAATTTAGCCTACATGTAATCCAACCCAAGTCAATGAGTATACTCACTATCCTAAGCAAGTGTTTGCCGGGTCAGACCCTAATTTCTGCAGTACACCCTTGGCTTGGAGCACTGACAGATCTGGAGTGTCGAATGTCTTAAATAGATGCATGAATGCACAGTTCTGTTCACTTCTGTTATTAATGCTTGTTCTTTGCTTTGTTGGCTCAGCACCTTTAAAAAAAAAAAGGAGCTTTCAGAATGTTTTGTATCTCAGTAAAACTGTTGTTATACTTACCAACTGAACAGGAACTAAGGCAGTCCTTTTGAGGCTGGATATTAAATATTAAGCAAAGTTATTCTTATCTCACTTGCTGAGGTGCAAACTATATATTAAAAATACAGCATAATGGTTTTACCTCTTAACATACAGAATGAGTTAATAGTAGCTTGATATTCATTAGTGGCTTCACAGATGGTGAGTTATGAATATATTGGGAATAGTCAGTCTATTACATGATTTCCATCAAGTAGAATCACAAGATCATGTATTTTTTTAAAATATCTCTCTAAAGTCTTTGGCTTTGTGGGAAAAAAAAAAGATTCAATCTCAGACATAAATGGTTCAGGCTGCTGATGTTATCGGTGATATATGTTCACTGAATGCTGAATTAAATTTCAACAGTTCACTTGGGCAAAATTATGTGGTATTTTAATTATTAGAAATATCACAGAGATAAATCATTTTTCAGATGAATAACATCCCCAAAATCCTAGAAAATCCATTGATTTAAATCTCACCAAACATTATGATGGCCAGCTGAATTCCAATAATAAATAGTCTTTCTGTTTTTCAAGGGAAGAGTCTAAAATTTGGGTTACAGAATGCAGTGCTACCTACTCCATGCAATGTATTGTATGATAAGCTACTCCTCATGGTACACAGTGTAAAGCCATGCATGGAATTTTATTTTTAAATGATTTGTACTAGTAAAAAACTTATAAAATTCTTTATAAATTGATTTTCCCTCCATTTTCCAGAAAATACTATCTGACTGCCTCACTCCTGCCCATTTCCCCACTGTAGAATTAGCACGTAATTTTCATGTGGATGAAAAACTCCTAAAAATAATCATCCTTCTGGAGGCAAGGTCAGTTTCTTTTGCTGAACACAAAGCTGTGGAATACTTTTAATGCCATTTTATCTCCACCAGCTTTAAAGAAGGGTGTAAGGCCCTGATCATGCATTGGGATCTACTAGCTCAGACCGCTGCACTAACTTAAAAGAAATATAGCTATGCACATTTGTGGGCCATGTAAATGCATGATCTTGTTATTGCTTCCCTTATCCACCCTCCCATGTTCCTTCTGGTTGGTTTTTCCCTACTTGTGCTTTGTGTTTTAATTAGACTATACATTATTCTGGACAGGCACCATCTTTTACTCAGTGCTGCTTATAATATTTTTCAAAATGTACCATTGTTGCTCTACTGGTTTAAGCAATGTTCAAAGCCCTCCTCTATATTAGAAACTCTGCTTGCTCAGTCTAGGTTTCTCTTGACACAGTGTTTAAAATGCCTCTCTCCGCTAAGGCTCCCTCATAGTTAACAATCATGGAAATGAATGGGTGGAGTTGCAAAATTGGTGGAGGATTTTGGGCAAACAACGAATCCGTGTTATAATTGTTCTGAGAATAATCAGAAAATATCATTAAATGAGATTTTCAATGTGGCACTTTTCTCAAGCACTAAAAATCTGCAACAGAATATCAAATATCAGTCTATTTTTGAAACTTTTTGAGATTTAACTAGTAGATATATAGTGTGTTAATTCAAGTGAAACTGTCTGTAGGTTATAACTCACTGGGACCTTTAATTAAGCAACTTTCTGATAGGACTGGGCTGCTTTTCATTCCCTGCTACCCAACCTTCAGCTGTGTGCCCATCTCATGACACGTTTTGTTCTTCTCAGCTTGAAACTGCCTGGAAGATTTCAGCAGCTCTTGTATAACTACTCCCTGGAAGTAGTAAGACATGATGTTCCTCCCTTCTGGTCACCTTCCCTTTATGCAAATCAATAGCATTCCATGAAATTTGATTGCACAAGGCAGCTGCATTTAGAGGGAAGTCTGCCAGCCTTGAAGGTGTTGGTCTTATTATAAATTCTACCTTGCTAGTGTTACAGAAGAATTGTAACAAATTTAGTGAAATCACTGTCTGCAACTCAGTTAAAGAAGTCAGACGCTGACAGTGGCAGTATGTTGAGCAAAAGGCATGTGTAGTACAATTACCCTTTCTTAGTAAATTTCTTAAGTGAATTTAGTGGTCATGGATGATGCTGAATTGATGTATAAGTTCTCAGGTGAATAGTGTCTCAGCCTTGTTGTGTAGGGACCAAGAAATGAGAGAATATTCCAGTATCCATTCCATTCAAGCCTTTGCTTCTTTGGTAAGAATGCTAACAAGTCTGTCACTAATACTGTAGACACCTAGATACTAGAAATTGTAACGCTGTTACCAACACTTGAGCATATAAACCTCCAAACACAGATCAGATGTTAGCCACTTTATGTACCTAACATCCTCGGCCAGATTCAAACTAGTAACCAAAAAATGAAAAGCTTCCTCTCCCATTATTAGTTCCTCCAAATTAGATAAGGTGCTGTCATGATGTGAAGAGGGCAAAGAGGAGAGGACATTTCTGTTTATCTTAATCAACAAGTATATTTATCCTTAAAATACAGTTTTTTTTCTCTTGACTATTATTGTTTTGAGGACAGCTTTTATTAGCTGTATTGAGCTTCATTTATTTTTGTCTTTCCTGGAGAATGTACTGTGTGTGTGCTGTCAGAACTATCAGATATAGATTCCCTAACACCTATGCAAATTCATTAGGTGAAAACTGATAGTACCCCACTGATGTAGGCCAACCTTTTGCTCCTTGGTAGGACTCACAGAAAGAAACATCACAGTAGAAGCTTATTAGAAAGTAGATGTCTGTAGAAATTTATTCTCTTGCTGAAACACTTATTCAGCATCTTAATAGACAGCTGATGCAGACAGCCTTTAGTATGACAGCAACAGCCAATAAGAGCTATGTGTTTGCTACCTTGTCAGACCTTTATCCACTATCCCCTGTGTTTGTGTGTGTGCACACCCACATGTAACCCAGTGAAGTGTTAACAGTCGGTAGGTGTGTGAGAATCATCAGTTGCATCTATCACTGTCAGTGGGTGCAAGTGCAAGAGCAAATACAGGTGAGGATAGTTTTATGGGCTTGCACTGAGGAATGACTCTGAGGAAGTCTTGTTCTTCAAAAGGCAGTGGGCCTGTTCTGTACCAGGTTTCTGAGAGCTCCCTAAATCAAAATGCTGATGGTTGATATGAATCATAGAACAGTCGGGTTAGAAGGGACTGCCAGGGTCATCTAGTCTAACCCTCTGCCAAGCTGCAGGATTTGTTGTGTAACCATCCAAAAAAGATGGCTATTCAGCGTCTTTTTGAAAACCTCCAGTGAAGGAGCTTCCACAGCCTCCTGTAGGCAGTCTGTTTCATTGTCGTCCTGTTCTTACAGTTAGGAAGTTTTCAAAATACTGACATTACTATAAACTTTTAAAACATGTGCACTGCATGGATATCAAGAGAGCACTCAGTAAACTGTCAGAGGCTTGCCCCTGCTTGTGGTGGCTCATAGTAAAATCCTAGGAAAGATTCTCTGGTAGAAATCCCCTCTTTGGCTGTTCCGGAGACCAGGTCAGGAATTTCGATGGAACATCCCCAAGATTCAAGAAATTCAAGATTCAAGATATCCCCAAGAAATTCATCCCTGCACTCGTCCTGAAGCTGGTTTAGGGATCAGTTTAAGGAGGCAATCTACCCACTTTATCTCTGAGATACTAGAAGCCAATTTAAAATTAATCAGTTGTCAAAAACACTTCTGCTATTCAGTGGAAACTGAGAAACATGGTATGTTGATGATAACCTACACACTGTGAGTATTGATTTGTGTTTTCTGTAAAGACATAACAAAACTATGTCAGTCATTAGCTAGCTGATCTTTGTGGATCTCTGAATTTATAGAAAATATGAATATAATTTATTTGCTTAAAAGTTAAAAAAGGAAACTGTGAGTATATTGATTAATCTAGCCTATTGAAACAGCATGACTTTTTCTTTTTTGATTGAGACTAGTGGTATTTTTAATAAAACTTTTAAAATGAGGTCATATTGAGAACTAGAAAGTGAATCCCCAGGAATGCTGGCATGTAAAGAGACTGTAATAGCCATCGCATCTGACTGAGAGGGGCTGCTCCTTGTAGGAAGGCATTGTGGTCCCCTTCCCCCCCCTTGGCCCGAGGGAGGATTGCAACTATCAGGCCGGAGAGGATCAGGTCCGGCCAGCCAGTCTGCCCAGCAACAGAAGGGCCAGGCTGTGATAGGGCCAGCAGAACAGTCCGACCGGCAACCGAGAGACTGCACCGTGATAGGGCCGGCCAGCCAGCCCACCCAGAAATAGAGGGGTGGAGCCTCAGCAGGAAGGGGAAGTACAAAAGGCAGTCCCTGTAGCTCAGTAGAGGACAGGCTGCCATGAGAGGCAGACATGCCGTCCTGCCGGCTGAGGCCTAGGCCAGATTCAAGACAAGCTGATGCTAGGAGCAATCGCCTCCCAGGTCGGAGGCCCCTGAAGCTGCCCGACTTACCAGGCCCCTGGGAATGGGTGGAGCCACCAGGCCCCAGTGACTGGCCAAACCCCCCTGAGTTCTGTGGATGGGCAATCCCCCCGGAAGCTGGAAGGGTTCTGGAGGAGCTGCCTGACACCGAGCCCCAGGAGTCCTGCGACCTGGAGGAGTTACCCTCCGCAAAGGAGCTCCCCAACCTGCCACCCATTGACGAGGAGGGACTGGTGAGCCTGTGGAGTGCTGAGTACCCCAGTGACCCCGAGGACATGGAGGACACAGGCACCTGGAGACCAAGAGGAGGAAGTGGCTCAGGGACAGCCATAGCAAGTGGCTGAGCCAGGAGCAAGACCCCCATCAGCGTATTGTGACGGGAGCCCCGCTGACTCAGTGGAAAACATTGTGCCACTGATAGGGCTCTGGGCTGGGATGCAGTGGAGACGGGTGAGCCTGCATCCCCCTCCCCACTTTCCTAACCACCCCAGAAGGAAGTACTCTCCCTTTCTGCTACGGACAGCGGAACCACTGCCTGCCTCATCCCACTTGAAGGGCCAAAGGCTATAGACTGCTCACCCTGCCTCACCCCGCCTGAGGGTGTGAGGCAATAGACTGCTTGCTGGTCTCACCTGGCCTGTGGGTTGGAGACCCTAGACTTCTTACCTGTCTCACCCTGCTGAGGAGGTTGAAGGCACTAGATTCCCCGTATGCCTGCCCTGCCTGAGGGCCGGAGCTAAAACTCATGCCCAAGCACTTAATATTCCCCGTTCAGAAGGCGTTGTGGTCCCCCCCGAGCCTGGGCCCAAGGAAGGACCGCAACTACCAGGCCGGAGAGGAACGCCGACTTACATTTCTGTTCTTTTTGTAAAAGTGAAAGATTGCTTCTACATTCAGGGACAAAGTCTTTCTCATGGGGGAGGAGGGGCGGCAGGTGGCGGACGGTTAGTCGTGCCTTATTGGCATTAGCCCATGATGGAATAGATGCAGAGCCTCCCACTCTGGAATAGCTCCAGGAGGAATTCTGACTCTGGGGCAGAATTCTTCAGAGTTCCTCACCTTACCTCAGGAATATGCACACCATTCCCCCTTTTGGGGGAGGCTATTTTTATTTAACATTCTATCTCAAACAGAGATAAAGTGGGTATTTTTACTCAAACAGGAAATCACACGTTCTCAGCTCTATTGCAGACATACCCTATAGTCCATCCTCCCCAGCCCACTACCCAGCACAGCTAAGTTAGCATAGGGGTGTCTTAATTTGTTGCTAGTATAGACCAATACCAACTTTACTATCTACCTTCCCAGAGCAAGAGGGAAAAAGAGAAAATTCCAGAGACACAGCTGACACAGCTCCTTCCAAGCACTGTTCTTGCGACAGCACAGCCATGCACAGTCACATACACAAAGTTTGTGGCAAAGCCACAATCTAGCCCAATTTTAAAAAACATATAGCACTTCCTCTTAAGTAAACATTAATCATTAAGTTCACATAGGAGAAAAATGTAATTTTTTTGATTGCATGGCATGCCTTTTTTGCTGTCTGAATTATCCAGAAAGATATCATTTAATAACATATTACAAACCTGAAAAACCGTCTTGTGCATGTCTCTATTACAAGCATAAATTGTCTTGATTTTTTTCTTTCCTCTTAGGTTTCTTTGCTATTAACTGTGATTAAATGGTTCTTTGTAATATTTGACTTTCGCTATTAAGAAGGTCAGGTGCTATATAAAACCAATTTGAGTCTTTTTTTCAGAACTGGTGGAGAGGAGAACATTCATGATTCTCCCCCCACCCCCAGATGTTCCCTGGCTTATTTTTTATGAAATCTGACATTTTGAAATTTTAAAAAAAATTACCATAGGTCATCAAAAATGGGAGTAAGGAATGTAAAAATATTCCCCCTTCCCCCCATTTAGTTTTAAAATATTGAAATTTCTTTAGCTTAAAATAATATGAGCAGCTCCAGTCTTTTATAAATCATATTTGTCATAAGACATGCCTTTTGTCTTAACTTTTCTCCCTTTCTCCACTTTTTCAGGTAAATTTTCTTCCTATACTTCCTGAAGAGGTCATGAAAGGAAGCAGGTGGAGCCGGTTTAACTTGCTGCCTCCTGTTTCCTGTTGTTTCTGTTAAACAAAGGAGATCTGGTCATGATTTGCCTTTCTCCACCAACTCCGCCATCCTGGAAAATCTATCTGTGAAACTGGATCTGCTTCTCCTCCTCACCAATGCTCTCACATCACAGTATTCTACTGTAAGTATCTGGATGGATGGACATCCTTCAGTCTTTTCTCACTCCTCTTCGTGCCAGTTTGTGTGGGATCAGAGAGGAATGGCAATCAGCACCTCTGCACAGATTTTAGGAAGGAAGACTAGCCCCATCCAGCACTGTTTCAATGGTTCTGTAGTGCTTTATAATGGCCCAAGGGCATAAATTCCAGTTCTTGCTTAGTTCCCTCCATCTCCTAGTTAAGCAATGGATGGATGTCCTGGAGAAGGAGCTTATGGGGAGAGAACATTCCAGGGCATGCTGATGAACAGCTGCCACAACCACAGGGCACAAATGTTCTGTTGCACCCAGATCCTCCTGTGATACAAGGGATGAGAAAGTTTGTCTCACATCAGGGTGGGAATGTCTCCCTGCAAAGAAGGAGAAAAATGGGAAAGTTTGTAAGGGGTTTTATACCTGCCCTGATCTTTCCTACCAGCCAATATTAAAACCAAACAAACAAACCTGTGTACAATATTAAACATTTTATGCTGGGAACAATTCTGCATTACCAGGGGGGTAATCTAGATGACCTAACTGAGATGGAAAATACTTAAAATCTATAATTCTATGATTGCATTATTCGCAATGTTCATATAGAGCATACTGAGATGTTAATGCACTACATATTTTCGATGGCATATGGTATTTCTGAAATACCTGTAATCTGGTTCTGCATGGGCCGAATTATATCCTTGTGTAGATGTTTCTAATGTAATTTAACTAAATATTATAATGACGATAATGGCATAGACTGTGGCTTGTTTTTTATTCATTACCTCCTATGTATGATCTCATGCTATGGGACTTTTGTCTTGGTTTTATTTCGCTTTCATTCCCATATCACTGATTAATCTCATTATAATGCACTGCATGGAAGATGTTTTATATTTCTACTATTGGTTTCATCAGGGTGGACTAAATTAAATGGTGGTGACTTCACTGATTTCAGTGGACATACAATAGGGATTCATTTGATCCACTTTTGTTCCGTACCTAGTCCTGTTCACAGTGCACAGCCTGAGCAACTGAGATGTCCACTAGGGAGTCCCAGGTAAATTGAATGGAAAGAGCCGTCTTCTGGAATGTCAATTAATATGATCTAGGGACAATACTGCTTCCTCATGACTATCGTAGCTTCATGCATCACACCTCTGCAGGAGCAAAGATTAATGGATCCATGTAGCTAAGGATCCACTGATCTTGTACCATAGTCAGATCCACTTTGTGTTCTAAGGTGAAGTAAGCTTCTGCAGAGAAAATTGTCACAGTACTTGATGTCCCAAGCCCCTACCTACTGTCTTGTCGTCCTCCTCCCTTCCCCTTCTTACTCCCCAATATACTTGAAACACATTGGTTCTGTAATAGTGAGGGCCTTCTGTGCCCACAGATTTTATAGGAAGCTTAAATAGACTGGATTTGCTCCTTAATAAAAAGCTCTATAAGTAATTATTTACACCTGCACCTACATCTATTGCTAACGAAAACATGTCTGTGTATTATCAAAATTCCTGTTATTACATATCCCTTTGTACTTTGAGACTTCAGCTCCTTTCAGGACCTTTTATTTAAAGACCACGTGGAGAGAGTAAATAATCCTTTCATGAAACAGTGAAGTCATATTTTTTTGTTGATGAACAATAGGGGCCTTATTCAAAATCTTTTGAAGTCCATTGGAAAGACTTCAAAGGGCTTTGGAGCAGGCCCTGAATAAAGTGGAGATGCTGCATGAAAAGAGAAATAAAATTGGTAAGCAATGGTCAAATACTGGGCTTGATTGACCTTTCTATTATTCAGTCTTTGCCAGTGTAAGTCCCATTAAACCAGATTAAATCATTTCTGAACACAGCCCAGCAGTTTACTTACACGAACATTTTCATTTGCTTTTATTTGGTTTTTATTTTGAACTTTTATTTCATGTTCTATAGGACTTTCCAGTCTCCCAGCTGCAAACTCTCTTGTCCTCAGTGCTGAATGTATATTTTTTTCTTTGATGATCTGGTTGTCCTAGCTTCTCTAACCCAAAAAATCCCCAAAGTCTCACACACCAGTTGTAATAAGTGAATACAACACATCCACGAACAATAAGGCTATAACCAGTATGCCTTGTTTGAACTGGGATTTTCTCTATCTACATTTTATAAAGTTTAAACTTCAAAGGAAATGTAGTGCCTTTGGGGAAAACAATTAAAGTCTAGAATTTATGTTTTTCTTTAAATGTTTCCCATTTTTTGTCTCCCTCAATAGCTGTTTTAGGATGAGTGCAATATTACATAAAATATGCATTAAAATATCAAGCTAGATGTTCTTTAGGCTAATATTTCACTTCAAGTTTAGCCATTCCCATGGGTCTATCAAGACACAAATGATATTCAGCTTTTTCTTTCTTGATTTCTGGTTTTCATCTTTCTCTCTGTGGTGCTATCAATAATAAAAATGAACCAATCCTTATGTTGTTCACATGGACGCTCAATTGTTTGTTTTTCTTCCTGAGCATCTCCTGTATTGTGAGCTGAATGCTTCCTCTGAGAGCATTATTCACAATTACAAATGATGGAAATTGCTGGCATGCAGTGACATCTGAATTGAGTTCACATCCATCTGTGTTTTCCAGGATTCAAATACAGTTGCAACCAACTTGTTAGTCTGCTGAATTCACCTGCAGTTTTATTTGATTCATGAGCTGTGTGCTGGAGTCCTGCAGATGTTGTCAGACACTGGAATGGTTGACATGCTGTACTATATAATACAATAGCACAAAATCTTGTATGCAATCAGTGTCTTTGCTTCAAGGAAATTCTCCTTTTTCCCAAAATTTTGTGACTCCTAAATCCTTTTCTTTTATATGAAAAACTAGAAGAGGTTCTGGCATAACTTTTGAGGGTATAGTTCCCTCCATTCACCTGGTATTCTGCCTCTTCTCCCTGTGCCTGACGCAATGGTGAAGCAGCTTTCTAGACCACTAGTCATACTAAACACTTATATAGCACTTTTCGGCTGTTGATTTGAAAGGGCTTCACAAGAGTTTATAAGTATCATTATCGCTGTTATATAGAGGGGGAAATGAGGTACAAGAGAGGTTAATTTACTTGCCAAAGGTCATATTGTGAATCAGTAACAAAGCTGGGAATAAAAACTCAACTCCTGCCTCTCTGTCCTGTGTCCTAGCTGGCTGACATTTCCTCTTTGCACGCTCCTACTGAAATCCCAATGCATCCTTGCATTCAGCTGGCAAGCTGACTGGGTTACATAGTAACCCAGTGACTGGGTTATATAATAAAAAAACTGTCTCTGTCAGCCTAAATGGCACATTGCTACTTTAATTTAAGTGATTCATGCTGCAGTCTGTATGTTGTACTACAGTTATGGGCTGATACTGGCTTATTAGAGACAAAATATGGAGGTAAGGAAAACGACTTCTTCCCACACATGGCTGCCAATATAGAACTCCCACAACTTGTGCACAAGTACAAGAAGAATATCCCTGGGATACTCCCATAGTTGATTGCCTACCAGTTCTACAGTGTTTTAAGGGATGGTGAAATTATTACTTTGAAAAATAGTCACCAGTATGACTAGGAGGCTGAAAAAGCTGCATGTTTAGTGAATAAGGAATTGCTGACTGAGATAACATGTGCCTCTACTGACCACAAGCTGCTCCCTTCAATTAAAATAATGGCATTATCTAACCTCCCAACATTAAAAAGTTGGAGCTTGATAGCAAATTGGGCAGTAAGGCAGACATGACTATTAACTAGTAAAATATATAAGTATCCACCAAGCAGATCAATAAAAGTTGGAAAGGACTTTAAATAAACAAGGAACAACATTTTACAGGAAAGCTTTCAGAAATCTTAAAATGGTCAGTTACGATAGGGCTTACCTGTTGTATTTGATCCTTCAGGCAGGTGTCACAGACACAATATAATGCATTGCATGTTGCTTTTAGAAAAGAATTAAATGAAGGCATACTGTACTTTCCAGCACAAGAAAGTTAAAATGGTTCTAAGATATATTTATCAGTCCGTTCTCCTGCTGTATCAAACAGTGATATAAATACATTTTTAGAAAACGAGTAGCTGTCACGGTTCACACAGAATCTGCTGCTTTTTTTATACAATAAGCTTTTGATGCAGCTAAATACAGCTAGAATAATAGGTAGGAAAAATACATTTAAAAGGCAATGGGATGACAAGTTTCATGACATCTTACTTTGACCTTTTCAGAACATTTTTTTCTGTAAATTTATTGTTAGAAAGAATTTGCTAGCAAAACATTTCAGTGCTAAGAAGACTTCAGTACCCAGATGCTTTTATTATGACTCTAAAGGCCAGATTTATCTAACATAATGACCTCTTTTGAAACCCTGGTTAAATGGGAACAGAACTCTCTTGAAAATATTGCCCCAGTTGTTCATCCTAACCTCTTATGACGCTTCTTGGTCTGCAAATCATGTGACGTATTGCACAGCCGTCATTCCCTCACTGAACCCTCTATATAGGTGAAAGGTACTCGGAATTGCACACGGTTAAGTCCAGGTTGATTTTTCCCAATGATGATTAATCTTTCTGTACTACTTTATTCATCCTAAAGTCCAGCTTACTGTGCATGCTCACATTGGATATCTGGGACACTTTTCAGGGTTACCCGAGGTGTCTGGGGATGGATCACTACCAGCTGCTAACAGCAGGAATGAGCTCCCCCTGTGCCCACAAGGGGAAAATCTTCCCAGCCACTGACAACTGACCACACAGGCATTCTGCTCTGGGTTCCACAAGCCCTACTCTCTCCCAATGCAGGCTGGAAATTCACACAATCATTTTCTTACGCTTGATTGCCCAGTCCCTTATCTTCTCGACACATACAATGCACCCTGATCTGCTGCCTCCATGGAAATGGTGCCCTCCAATCCACTGGTTCCCCCTCAGGTCAATGCTATCCTTAGTACAAGTCTAGCAATTTTGACCCCAAAAGCCTGTCAGCAAACACCAGTCACGCTCTAGCTTCTAGTAGCCTTCGTTACTATATGCAGGGTGACTCCAACGCACTTCCAGTTCCAATTTTTCCCCAAAATGTGCATTCCACCCTTTGCCGGATAATCCATATATATCAGGTCCATTGCTCTTGCAAAGGGATCAATATGCAACAGTCTGCTATCTTAAGTGAAGTAACTCAAACAATTCAAAACACTTGTTTAGTTTTAATTAAAGAATAAAAGCCATTCATTTATCTACAAGGAGATAAGTTTTAAATGTGTACTAGTATAAGGCATTAAAGTCAGAAATAGGTACAAGGGAAATAAAGATAAAACACTTTCTAAACTTAACCAGCTAGACTTGGTTCAAGATAATGTTTTTACCACAGGGTCCCAATAACATTGCTGACCAAGTTTCAGGTCAGGATTTGCTCCCAAAGTTCCAAGGCTGTTTCTTTTATCATCTTAGATGAAAGAAAGATGGGTAAGGAGAGAGAATTGGGGGTGTTTTCGCCCTCACTTTTATAGTTCAGTTTCTCCTTGAAATGCATTTTCCTGAAGCTTATCCCTGAAGCAAACAGTGAAAAATGTGACATGGTGAAAAGGGATATACACTGTTTCTTCTCACCTGTTTGCTGAAATGCAGATTTTTCCTTCTCCTGTCTTTACCTTTCACTGAGGACCAGTGCAAAGAATTCATTTAGTTTCTTCACTATAAAAGGAGTGTTCCTTTTGCATCTCGGTCATCCAGTGATCCCATTGGTTGTTTAGCAGGCTTCCAATTTCTGATGTTTTTTTTTAAAAAACAATTTTGCTCTTACTTTTTTAGTCTTTGACAAACTGTTCTTCAAATTCTTTTTTGGACTTCCTAATTATAATTTTTCTCTTCTCTTGCCAGAGTTTATGCTCCTTTCTATTTTCCTCAATAGGATTTAATTTCCATTTTTTAAAAGGATGCCTTTTTGCCTCTGTTTTTTATTTGTTGTTTACCCATGTTGTTTTCGGTCCTCTTACTATGTTTTTTTTTAAATTGGGGTATACAGTTAAATTGAGCCTCTCTTATGGTGTCTTTAAGCAGTTTCCATGCAGCTTGAAGGGATTTCACATTTGGCACTGTACCTTTTAATTTTTATTTAACTAACTTCCTCATTTTTGTGTAGTTCCCCTTTCTGAAATTAAATGCTACAATGGTGGGCTAATTTGGTGTCCTCCCATCCCCCAGGTATGTTAAATTTTATTACGTTGCTGTCACTATTACCAAGCAGTTCATCTGTATTCACCTCTTGGACTAGATCCTGTGCTCCACTTAGGACCAACCCAAGAATTGTTTCACATCTTGTGGGTTCCAGGACTAGGTGCTCCAAGAGGCAGTCATTTAAGGCAGTGGTCCCCAACCTTTTTTGCAACAGGGACCGGCTTCAAGCAAGACTATTTTTCCATGGCCTGGCAGGGCGGGGTGGGGGTGGGGCAGGGGCGGGGATTTGGTCATATGGGGGCCGGGTTATGGAGGGGGTTGGAGTTTAGCGCATACTTATCATTTAATTATGACATTTATAATGTGAATGTGACTCAACTCATCATAGGTTCAGAAGGAGTGGGAGCACCGGGCTTGTTTCCCTGGATCAGTGGGAGCACTGGGCTTGTTTTCCTGCAACAAGATGGTCCCATCTAGGGGTGATGGGAGATAGTGACACCCGAAGTGTGTTCCTTATGTCCAGTCCACTCCGTAATCTCGTTTTTACTGTTGTCATTGCAGAAAACCCAGTTTCACAAAGATAGGATGTTGGAAATGGAAGCAGAGTTTTCAGTGCTTTTGTGGCAATCTCAGGATATTCTGCCTTGACTTTAATCCAGAACGTTGGGAGATTTGAAGTCTCAAACATACTTTTAAGGCTACCATCATTTGCAATCTCAAGCAGTTGGTCTTCTTCAAGCAAGGACAAGGTCGATTCACCTGGCTTGTTCACAAATGGGTTGCGAATCCATTCCTTCCTAGTTCGTGGGTCTTTTGTGGTTGGAAAGTAACGCTCAAACTCTACTGAAAGCTGAGATAGGTGATCATGCACCAGCTGGGAGAATGAAGGCTCAGGCTCGGTCTCTTCCAAAATCCCTGCTAATGTTTGAAACATGTCAAATATCCCTGTTCTCACTCGCCGTCCCCACACTTCCAGTTTGGCTTTGAATGCAGCAACTTTATCTGCCAACTTGAAGGCAGTTGTCATTCTCCCCTGAAGTGACAGATTAAGTTTATTCAACAAGTTGAATATGTCACACAAGTAAGCAAGTTTTGTGACCCATTCCTTACTACTGAAATGTGCTGCAAGTGGCGATTCTTTTTCTAAAAGAAATCTATGAAGCGGTTCTTGTAACTCAAAAACTCTGGCCAGTGCTCTACCTTTAGAAAGCCATCTGACTTCTGTGTGTAAGAGAAGACGTTTGTGCTCCGTGCCCATCTCCTCACAGAGCTGCTTGAACAGACGTGAGTTAAGGGCGTGTGCTTTGATGTGATTAATAACTTTAATCACATCTTGCAAAACGCTGTTAAGTTCAGGTGACATTTTTCGGCTTGCCAGCATTTCTGTATGCGTAGACTCACATTCAGACGCAACCTCTTTGACCTGAGTAGTTAAACCAGAAAGCCGTCCAGTCATGGCAGCTGCTCCGTCCGTGCATATACTGACACAAAATGACCAGTTTAATTTTCCTGATATGTAATCATCCAAAGACTTGAATAGTTCTGCACCTGTGGTGTTGGCTGGCAACAATAATACACATAACATATCCTCATGCACATCCTCCTGAAAAATATATTGCACATAAACAAGCATCATTGCCTTGTTGTCAACGTCAGTAGACTCGTCAACCTGGATTGCATACCATGGTGACGCATTAATCCTCTCTAACAATTGTACCTCAATGTCTTCTGCTGTTTCATTAATTCGTCTAGTGACAGTGCTCGCTGAAAGAGGAACCTGTGCCACCTTTTTAACTGCAGCCTCTCCTAAAAGTTCATGGCAAATGTCCTTAGCGGCAGGCAGGATCAACTCTTCACCAATAGTGAAGGGCTTCTTAGCCTTGGCAATGTGGTTAGCTACTAAGAATGATGCTCTCAGTGCAGACGCATTTGTTGATGTGGTGGCCTTCAATAGTTGCTTCTGTCCTTCGTGTTCACGTTTTTTTCTTTCAAAAAACTCCAAAGGCTTGTCTTTTGATGCAGGGTGCTTGGTCTGTAAGTGGCAAACCAGTTTTGAAGGCTTCATGGCCTCATTGGATAGCCGGTCACCACATATCAGACAGAGTGGGCTTGGGGCCTGTGAATCGCCTGTTGCGATGAACCCATAATTTAAGTAGGACTCATCGTATTTTCTTTTAAATGCAGCTTTCTTTTTTTTAGCAGTCATGGAGTCTTCATCTGTCTCATCATTGGGTCTTTCTCCCTTTTCAAAGAAGCTCTCCAGCAATGTTTGTTTTTTACTCATTTTACAAGGATTTGAGGCGGAGGCGTAGTGCGCCCCTAACGCTGAAAGATGGTTACTGCTACTGGAGATGGCCACTGCTGATGATGATGACTGCTACTGCTGCTACTGGACACGGCCACTGCTGCTATTAAGGATGGCTGCTATGATTTTTAACTGTTGTTTGCTTTTTTTTCACTTTTTTAACCAGCAAATCTGCTGCTGGGCCGCACCACACCGCAACACAGCTACAGTTGTCACACGGGTGGGACAACTGACGTCATATCTAGCTGCCCACTAGCATCCAGAGCTTCTTCCCCTCCAACTCGCAGAAAATACAGCTAGCAGGAGGGGAAAGAGGGCTGGACACATATGACATTCTTGTCCCTACTCCTGTCTGAGCAAAATCTGCAAGTAGAGTAGCAGCACTGTACATTGAGCCTCAGTGTACAGCACTGCTACTTAGGAGCACTATACACCAAACAGCGCTGTAGACCGGGGGGTGCTGGTGGGACCTCGGTGTACAGCGCTGTAGACCAGTTCCCCACCAGGAGCTATGCCAGGAGCCACGACACTGTGGCCAGATCGCTGACCCGCCCCACCGCGCCCCACATAATGTGCTGTGCCGGGAGCCGCGTCATTGAGGCCAGCCCGCCGCCAAGCCCCGGCACGCCCCGCATAATGTTCTCTGCCGGGAGCCACGTCTACTGAGGCCAGCCCGCTGCCCCGCCCCACACAGTGTGCTCTGAGCCGCCGCAGAGCAGAGCACACTGTCAGTGTTTAGTGCTGGTCTGCGGTGGCACCGCGGACCGGCAAAAAAACCCCAACGGCCTGGTCCTGGTCTGCGGACTGGTGGTTGGGGACCCCTGATTTAAGGTGTCAAGAAACTTTATCTCTGCATCCCATCCATAAGTGACATGTAACCAGACAATAGGGGAATATTTAAAATATCCCATTATTATTGAGTTTTTTATTTGTATAGCCTGTCTTATCTCCCTGATTGTTTCACAATCACTGTCAACATCCCAGTCAGGTCATTGGTAGTATATCCCTAATGCTATATTCTTATTATTCAAGCATGGAATTACTATGCACTTACAGAACAAAATTACCTCTTCATGGTGGGCCAGCACAAGGCCTACACAACACTTAGTCCTTATTTTCGGATTTTAGTGGTACATAGGGTTTATGCTGGCTCCATACGTATGAGTGAATTTCACCCATATCACACATCATACACACTTAGGTACACATCTTAATACAGAATTAATAATAGTAAGCAACATGTATATTGAGCGTACATTGTTATATCATTAACATTTCCTTTTTTTTTCAAAATTATTTAAACATAATCTTAGCATGGTGAGTGTGCACGCGTGTGCATGAGTATATGTATCAAACAAGTCATATTGATGTTTTTATTTTCATTTTTTGTGAAGTTGAATGTTTTCCCATGGAAGGGGAGGAGAGTATCAGGAAGGAAAGCTAAATGGGAAGAGGGGATATAATTCAATTATTATTCTTGATTATCCTATCAGGATACAATTACTGTATTTCACTATGATTTCACTATTTCTATTGTGTTGTCTTCCTGTGCAAATATACTATTATGTTTAGTCTTTGTTGAGAATTTGTTACATCTCCTTTTACAAGATATTCTATTATTTATTTCTGGTTTTTTCCCTCCAGGGATCCACAATAGGAATCATTGCTTGTGTCAGCAAATTTAAGGTTTATTTTTTTGGTCTATAAAGATCAAGAATAGGAGTAGCTTCTTTATTCCTGGTTTGAATCTTTTTAATGGGGCAACTCCTAAAACATGTCTCTCTAAGTCCTGTCCGAATTCTGATGCTATTTTTTTCATTTCTTTCAATGTGGTATTCCAAGTTTTTTAACCATCCAGTGTATCATGTGTATGAAACAGGGCCTTTTTGTTTTTCATTTCATACAACTATCTGGGAAAGCATTATGTATTATATTATATCGAGATGAAGAAACATACATTTTGCAAACTGAATAGTACTAAATTTCACAGTTTCATTAGCATTAGAACTAATATTTATCAACTGTGTTTTTCTCATTTCTCTCTCTTGTTATTTCATATTTACTGTATATACTCCATAAATTAATAGCTTTCTATGGTTTGTTTTTTAAAACAGTCATTAAATTATATGTCCAATCTAGACATAATCTTGATTGCTGAAACTTTAAGCACGTTTATAAAATTTTCATATATATATATATATATATATATATAGAGTTTGGTTGGTTCTGTCTTTGAAAGTGTTTTTACTAAAGCTAACAATCTATATAAAGTCATGTTGCACATACTTTTCTTTTAATATATCAGCTACATCTGCTTAAATTGTCAATCCCTAAAGAAATCCTATTTATCATTAGAATATTTCCTCAAACATCCAAAAGTTTTCTTATTCAGAACAGGTTTAAAAGCACTATTTTTTATTTTTATATTCCTGAGATCTGCTCTTTTTATCTTTTTTTTTATCAAGTTCCTCATGTCTGCCCAGTTAATGAGTGCTCTTTCAAATAGTAGATGATATTTTGTGGGGTTCCAGAATTCTGGGACACAAGTCCATCACACAATTATACACTGAGATTGGATTTGTCATTTTCTGTTCTATCTGTATTTTTATGGATTCTCTGTATTAGAGATCCATTCCAGTACTGGTCTAATTTTGCTGCCCTATAATATCTCTTGAAGACTGGTAGCACCAGGTCTCTCATTTCAGTTGGATGTTCTAGTCATTCCATTTTGATATTTATTTTTCAATTTGACCATAGGAATCTTTGAACAATTTTTTTACATTTCTTTAAGAAATTTTTAGGAGGTCTAAAAAGAATAATGGAAAAAGGGTACAAGACCCTCAGCAGGACATTCATTTTAAGAACATGAATTCTACCTATTGAAGTCAAAGATAATGAGGTCCATCGTTCTGTTCATTGTAAATAATTGTTAATCCCTCAGTATTTAATTTAAAGATTTCGCCCACTTTATGGGATACATTTATTCCAAAATAGCTAACTTTATTATCCACTACTGTCAGTGAGCATTAATGATTTATTGAGTATTTTTTGGAAATGAGCTATAGTATCTCTGATTTAGAGTAATTTATTCTGTATCTCAATTCCTGACCAAAGGAACTCCTACTTCTATGTTTTCGGGAAAGGAGGGAGGCAAGTGGGGGATGAAGCCACAGTCTTTCACTGTGTAAACCCAAGTCATGAGGCAACTGAACCTCTGACTCGGTTCCAGAAATGATGATAACGTAGAACCAATTGGAGTGGCCTCCAGCTTACTCTGATCTTCTTTGGTCCTGCCCCTTCAACTCTTTTCTCACTTGTCCTTTGCTCTCGTGGATTCCTTCAGATCCAATCAGAGATACAAGATCTAAGTGGAGAGCTCTGCTCCAAATTTTGCTAAAAATTAGGGAAGGAGTGTGCAGGACCTCACCAAATCTGCTTCTTAGGCTGTCGTGACAGTCATGTGAACATGCAATCTGTTAGGTGAAAACATCCTTTCCAAATTATTCAGAAATTTCAGATGTGGCCTCTACATTTTGGATGCCTAAGTTTTTGGAGTTTACAATTTTGAGTCACCAAATTTTGAGAACTTGAAAATTCAGTTTGCTCATGCATGTGGAATTTACATCTATTTGACTAGATATGCACATGTAAATCTTTCTTCTATGTCACCCAAACTTGTGAACACAAATATAGAGACCAGGTGGCAGCTACTTTAAAATGGGACAGAAAAGATTCCAGTGTTTCATCTTATCTCATAAGATTTCTAGCCTGTATCAAATTCTTTTGGCCAGATAAACTTCACAAGTCAAATTACTTTCAAAATGTTTCATAATTAACAAAGATATAATTCAGTACCTTTCATCACACATTAAAATCCAGTTTTGCTTTTGAAAAACAAAAACAGGGTTCTGTATTTTCTCACACATCACAGTATTTTAAGTAAATAAATACACTTTTGACATGCTGTGATAAAATGCAGTGAGGAAATAACTACTTCAGGAGTATGAATGATGGAGTCTGAATACAGTACCATTAACAACAGCACTTAGCCAGGAATAGAGTGACATGCCTGTCATAAGGAAAGCTTCTTTGCTACTTGTTAGTCAACTGGCTTATTATATATTCAGATGGAAAGATAAAATTCCAGGATATTCTTCTGTTTATCCCCTTTATTTTCCGTACTCTTATCTACAGATGCCCCAATTCAGCAAATCACTTAAACACATGCTTCAGATGCTTTGCTGAGTAAAGTTGAATTTTAGCATGTGCCCATCTTTATTCAGCAAGGCACCCAGCCATAGGACTTAAGTATGTTTTTAAATGGTTTGCTTAGTCCTTACCAAAGGCTAAGATACCAAGGGGGGGCAGATAATAGGAAGACAAAGAAAGCACTCAAAATTGCTCTCAGACTTAACTAGCCTACCAAGAAAGGAATGAATAGGAGTTTCAGATCCCTTCTTTATGTGAAGTCAAAGTTCAGTGCCATTAGCCCGTCAGACAAGTCCTATATTAGAGGCTTTTGTAAGTCTAGTTGAAATTTCTCAAATTTAAAAAAAAATATTTTCAATTTCAATGGAAAAAAAAAGGGAAGAATTTATCTCAAACATTTTCCCATTTGTTGACCAGGTCTGTGGTGAAATCCTGGCTCCACTGAAGTCAATGGGATCTTATCCCATGTCATTTGTTTCATTTTCCCCTTATGTTACTTCATTGGCTATGGTGGAGCATGGAAAATTTAATGTATTACATAAAGATGATAAGGGATATCAATGCTACAAAAGATTTGTCTGTCTCATTCTGGGTGCTATCCAGAGCAGTGAGGTGTTGTCACTGCGCCCCTCACCCTTGGGTGCCTTACAGTGCTTTGCTGTTGTAACTCCCATCCTTGGCTTCTTGCAAACAGCCTACCAGCATGCAGGTCACACCTTAAGTGTCTGTGTATAGCTACAAACCTGGTCCAGTAACTCTGACCCCAGAAGCCTATCAGCAACGCACCAGCTGGAGACTAAACTGGAGTCACCCAACAGTTCAAACACAAAACTGGATTAATGTAGATTAAAATAAAACAATCTTAGTTAAATAAAAAGAGAGATTTTAAGTGAGTACAAGTATACTGCATTAAAGTCAGTAATGTTTACAAGAGAAATAAAGATAAAATGCTTTCTAGTAACTAAAACTTAACGAGCTAGACTTGGTTCAAACTAAAATGCTCACCACCTCTTCCCAGCAACATTTCTGACTGAATTCATAGGTCAGGAACCCCAAAAGTCAAAGGGCTGGTTAGTTTGCCTTGGTAGGCAAGAGATAGGGAGGGAGAGATATCTTGGGGTGTCTTTGCCCCTCACTTTTATAGTTCAGTCACCCTTTGAAGTGGATTTTTCTGAGGATTATCTCTCACAGCAAAGCTTAGTCAAACAGTAAAGAAGGCAACAGCGAATCTGTTGGTAAATGTTGCTTTATGCTCTTTCTTCTCCTCTGTGCATGCTGAAATGCAGATTTGCCTTGTCTCCTGCCATTTCTCCTGCTTGCTGTCTCAAAGACCCCTTTTCTTATGTATATTATGTAAATTGAGGTAAACACACCTTCCTTTGTTTGGGATAGTCTTGTTTAACAACTTTTGCCATGTCAGGGTATGGGATTTGAACATATGATACCAACATCATATAGAGGAAATTTATAAATTTACATATAAGGTTGCGTCATACATTTCACCATGATATTATTGACCAGCAAGTTATTATCTTTCAAATGATACCTCAAAAAGCTTAATTTGTACAAAGATTATTACAGTAGTGTGTAGGGTGTGTGAATACAGGTGTGCTTTTGGTCATACTGTTCAACTGATTGTTCTAATTTTTTTAATTAGAATTTTTAAATTTGTTAAAATTTTTATTAATTATTTAAAATGTAATTTAATTAAATTCTATTTTATTTTAAATAAATAAATTAAATTTTATTAAATTTTATTTTAATTAATTATTTAAAAAAACCCTACTTTTCTACTCATGCTTCTCAGAACATATTTTTATTTTTCTTAATGAATTAAAAAGCACAAAAATGATGACAAACAATAGTTTGAAGCATAAATATACATAAGTGGTTGGTCCCCGTGCTGTCTGGCTATAGATATCCTAAACAAGTCTGTCTCAGAATCACCTGTTCCACTTTAAGCAGGTGATTCAGGTTTCAACTTTCAATTCACACAGTTAAAATCATCTTTACACTGGCTCTGGGTCTTGTGAGTAGCTAACGAGCTGCTGCTTTTTCATCAGGGCATTTTAAATCCATCCCTGTCATTTCTCTAAACTTTACTCTGTTTTTCTTTTAATTCCTTCTCTTCTGTTTTCCTTTGTTTGCTTTTGTGTTTTATTTTGTTCTTGTTGCCATTTCCTTCTTTCCTCCACTGTTCACCAAACTGAACCCAAAAGTAACATAGTGCTTGGCTAGGAGAAAGACAAGTGGAAAAACGCTTCCTCTGATGTTATAGCTACACATTGCTAACAGTTGTGGTGGAATTTTGGAATTTTATTAGGAATTTGTGAAGCTAACTTGTAAACACAGCTATTAAGCAAGAGGTGTAAATTGTCAAGAAAACAGATCCGTTTCACAATCAATTTGTACTGATCAAAGCATGAAAGTTGTTTGTGGCTTTACCTACGCTTGTGATTAAAGAGAAGTATTATGGACCAAAATTTTTTTAAAAGTTAATAATGAATAAGAAAAGTACGTTATATTTAGAATCCTATATATTCATGCTAAATTGTATAACTTTAAACTCAATGCAGTTGCTATAATCTGCAAAATTTCTATTCTGTGTATGCAGGAAAATTCAAGCTTGTCAAGGTCTGAGACTTGCAAATATTCTCAGAGATCTTCAGGTATTTGTGCTGTGCCTGGTTGCAGACTTTCTCTGTTTTGCAAATATGTATGAAGCCAGGTAAGTGAGAGCCTGTAAGCTCTATAGTGTTATCCAATCTAATCCACAATATTAATGGTATACAGAATATTAATACAATATAAAATATTATGTATAGATATAAATTATTTTAGGCTTGTCTCAAAATATTTTTACTTACGTTAAACCAAAGGAATATGTGAAGTATTGGGCTAGGTATAAAGATATATCAGTGAAACAGACACCTTTACACTTTACTGATTTCTACAAGGCTATGCCTGGAATATTCAAAACAAATTTCTTTTCCTGTGTGCGTGCACCTCTGATTTGTTTAACATGCTGGATCTGTATAAAATTGAAAACAGGAGATTTATGCTATGCTGAAACGTACAAACCTAAACAAACTACCTGGTATAGATGCCCCTTTTGCTTTGAAAACATGTCAAAGAAGCAAAATAGGAGATGAGCGGTAGGTTTATGCTAATACAAAGAAAATCATGAAACTCCTTCCAGTTAGGTATAAATAGAGCAGGGTTAACCCAAAATGTTTGACAGTTTGACTGCTACAACCACTGTCTTCCAGATGGGGTTGTTAACATATGGACTATACCTTTCTGTATTTTTCTGTATTAATCTTTGACTAATAAAAAATGACTAAGCCTAACTTATTGACATCTCTTGTTATTAATTTATATTAAACTCATAACACCACTGTCCTGTTTTTTATCTTCCCCTCTTCTTCCCACTCATCCCCTTTCCAATACCCTCTCCTTCCCTGTCCCTTCTCCCTTTCCCCCATTTTCTGTCCTGGAAGCAATGCCATTCACGTACACTCATCAGCTGCAACCCCAATGGCTCCCACCCCCAGACACTCCACCAACCCCCAGAGCCATTACTAATGATGTTTTCAAAGACAGGGAGATGACAATGTCTGCCTTCACCAGTTGCAATAATAGGAGGGTGATAGTCTGTATACTAGGGATGAGATATCTCTGTGACCTGTACCTGTAACAGCATTCTGTACTAGGACCCAGCCAGTCTCCCTCTCTTCAACTTGGATATATAATTCTTTTGCTTGTTCAAATATCACAATAACCAAACTTCTCTAATCCTGAATGATAATAGTAGCTGTATGTTAAAATCATGATTCTGTCACTGTTCATATCAAGACAACACAGATAATTTGTTGGTATCTTGACCAAATTCTAAGCTCTTTGGAAAAACAGACTATGGCCACTTGCAGCTAAACTCACTTTAATTTTCACTCATATGTTATTTTTTCATGGATACCTTGTGACGCTGGATTGCCTTTATGCAACAGAACACACACCAGCAGAGATCACTGCTAAGGTAGGGACTACAGAGGGATTGAACACAGTATATTGAAAGAACACACTGCAAGTAATGATCAAGTTAAGGGAATGTCTATGCTTTCAGGAGCAGTGAACCTTTCTCTCTGCCTTTCTAAATTGAATCTCTGCCAGTTATCTGCCTGCCCTAATAAATTAGGTTGGTAAACAATATGGGCTACCACACTGAGAACTCCATCTGTTGTGAAGTAGTAAGGAAAGGAAGTCCTGATACAGGCAATAGATCAATTGATACCAGGATTTTTAAGCTCCAGCACCTCCATTTACCTTGTTTAACTGCTTTATCCCCATAAAAGATTCAGACAGAGCTCTAAACTGGATGCTGCTGATCAGAGAAAATCTGAGGCTGACTGTGTTTTCAGCTGTATCTCTTTGTGGCATCAGTAGTCTTATAGTACTATATTTGGGATCCCAAGCTGCAATTTCAACTATTATTGTCTGATTTTGGGAGCAGGAGAAAAACATGGTATTTTGCTGACAGAAAGGAGTGGGCAGTTAACTGAAAGAATTCTTCCCTCTTTTCTATAGTTAGCCCTCTTTTTTGTGAATCAGTTGTATCATAAAATAAAATATGAACTATTTATATACAGGCCTGATTAAAACAAAATCTAAATTCAACCTATGGAACAAAAACAGAGTGACCTGCTAATGAATCACCCATCACTTTAAATAGCATATTCCAAATCTGATTACGGTACATTTTTCTCTCCCAAAGTACCTAAAAGATATTAATGTAGAAAAGTAAAAACTTGAAAGTATTTTGGAACTGAAAAATGTCTGCATCAAGGCTGTTATGTTTTCTTTTTGGTGCCTTGGAGCTGCCTGAAATGTGATTGGGTAGAAAAATATAGACATGACCGTACCATTTGTGACAGGGTCAGGCCGGACGGCTATGAGAGAGTGTTGGAAGGCATGTATGTTAGCCCCAGGCTCAGCAAAGCCCTATTCCCTGGGTAACTCAGCTGGGGATGATTAGGCAGTTAGGCCACCTGGGGCTGTTTAACCAATCAGGCCAGCTGGGGCCAATCAAGGGGCCCCGCCCCAAACACTTAAAAGCCTGCAGGGCAGGCAGGCAGTGTGGGTTGTGGAGTTTGGAGAGAGGAGGTGTGGAGGACGGAGGTTGGAGTTATAGTTGGAGTTAGTTATAGTTTGGAGTCACAGTTACAGTTTACAGCTTTGGAGGTTTGCAGCTCGAAAGCCTGCAGTTGGAGTTGGCGGCTTGGAGCTGGCAGGCTGCAGCCTGCGGCCTGCAGCCTACAGAGGCTTGCAGCTTCCACGGTTGCTACCGCAGCCCCGAAGGGCAGAATACCTGGCTGGGGAAGCAGGGAGCGGACCACGGACTACCCCGAAGGGAAGGTGGCAGTACACAGGGGCAGAGCGGGTCCCAGCCCCTCCCTTGACGCTTCCCCAGCTGCACCACCGGCCAGGCCAGGAGAGCGCGAGACCCACGAGGGCGGAATATCTCTCCCCCCCCCAACCTTGTCACACATTACTGTTAGTGTTATCTTCTGAAGAGTTACCATCCGTTTTTTCCTTAATATTCTTCCTAGCTGGGGGAGGAGTAGTGAGATTGGGAGTCAAACATTTATGTACATGTGGCCTTTTACCCTTATTTTTTATTTAATCATGCTGGACTGAGATGCCAATGCTAGGGGTTTGGAAAAAAAAAAAAGAAAAAGGAATTCCCTCCTAGTATCCAAATTTTATCTTCCCTCTTGCCAGCCCAACTGGCATATTTTTCTAAGATTTATTTCATACATATGTCAATCCGAAAAGTTTATTCTCTGCCCTCCTCCAGCTGGAACAGTCAGTTTGGAAAAGAAAAAGTTCTACATTTATACATTACTGCATTGGCAGGCAGCCTATAGCACTCTTCCTTCACATCAGTCAGAGCATCTTCATCCTCCTCTTTCTTTTCCACACTGAGCGGTTCTTGTAGGGCTAACTCCTTCTCCTAGTCTGCCTACAATCCAGAGTAAAACTCAAATACTGGGTTTTGCTTTTTTGACTCATTCTGTTTGAAGTCATGGGGTCTGCAATGGATGTAACTTGATGTAGCTCCCCTAAAATCAGTGCAAGTTTACACCAACTGAGGATATGGTTCACGACTCTCTAGGATTAATATAAGCATTTTCTCAGTGCTCTAGAATCATTCCCCCCACACACACACACTCTCTCACCCTTGTTTGTTTGTGTTATGAACGTGAGATGGAAAATAACAACAAGGTTCAAGGAAGGTTCAGAGAAATATCAGCCAGCAAAAAGAAAGATTGAAGTTTAATTGGGAGAATGCGTAGCAATCCTTTCTTTAATTATAAATGTCCTTGTCCCCTACTCTTTTTGTGCTACACTTTGTCCTGGATGACCCCATCTGTCCTCTTGGCTCAGATTCCATTTTTATACTTAAAATCACTCTTAACTCTCTTCCCCACTTGTTCAGTCTTGTTTCCATGACTGGCTTGCTTATATCTCATCCTGATTGTCTTGCCACCTAATTAAACGCAGTACAACTAAAGCTTAGCTCCTAACTTTTTCCCTGCCAGATCATCTCTTCTTCCTTCCTTCATCCCTGTCATTGATACCACTATCCTCCCCATCACCCATGCTTGGAATCTGTTATATTTTATTCTTGTTCAGAGACAATTCTAGGGCTATATAAATAAAGTGTCTGCACAAGGTGCCCCATAGTCTGTGGGCAAATCCATGCTGTTGGGAGTAGTTGAAATAAAGCTTTTCTTTTTGTTAAAAGGTAGGTGAATAGAAGGATCAGATGGAGGAAAGGAGGGTGATTCAATAAAGAGAGCCCCTTTAGGCAAATCTTGTACTTCCTAAAAAATGTGCAATATAAGCAATATTCCTACTGGGTCTACAATATATAATACAAAAAAAAATCAAATTTTTATTTTCTATTTCTCTAGCTGTAATGTTTGCCCTTGCCTTAGTTTTTTCCAGCCCTGACTACTGCAACTTACTCTCACTGGTACTTCTGAGTCCCACTTCACTCTCTCTCCAACATATTCAAAATACTACACCTGGATTCTCTCCTCAGCCTGAACTATGTCCCCCGCTTTGAAAGCTCGCATGAACTTTTTCTCACTTTCTGCATCATCTTCAAACTTCTTGTCTTCTTCTTACTGTATCTGACTTACATTTCTTAATTATGTAAGGGTATAGTGGGGTTAATGAATGTAACAGACAAAATTAAGAGTCTGTCTATGATACATGTTGGTAAATGGGTATGAGGCTAAGGGAATCTAAGTGAGTGTAAGGTGTTCTATTATGTACTTAGAGACAGAACAAGGTCGAAGTTATACCTAGTCAGACTGTCTTCAAGTCACTTAGTTCTGAATGTGGACCTGCCTGTGTGAAATTGAGAATTCTTATAGGGCTGTCTGAATATTAATGGTCCCCTAGTATTATTTTCAGATGAGTGCTAGAGGCCCTGTAAGAAGATACTGCATATTTTAACAATTGAGGGATTGGAGAAAAAAATCATTACAAGATAATGGTACTGGGCCAGGGAAGAGTACGAAAAGTTATCTTGAGTGATCCAGAAACTTTCTTGAACTTCATAGTACAAGTATCAATTACCAGGTTGACTAGGCCTCTTTCCTGAAATGTATCAAAAAGGAACTTGAAAGTAATGGACTGGTCTCCTTTGAATTGATTTCTTTTAAATGTTAGTGGTTATAAAAAATTCTCAAGGACCAGGTAGTCTTTCTACAAGAGGCCCTATCTCCATTATGAGAGTGGCATAATGATGACTGGTAGAATTGTAGCTTCAACTGTTAGCAAGAGCAATCAGATGCGTGCTTTGTCGTAAAAGAAAAAGTAACATTTAAATATTCTGCAACTACATTTTACCATAAGAGTGTAGAATCTTCATTTTGGCTCAGTTGTAAAGTTAATGATTGAATGAGCATATTCTTATTTTGTGCTTTTACTGTATCATCTGACACATTCCTCCTGTTTTATGTAAACTTGAAGTGATTTGGTTCTGACTTCTCTGAGAGAGAGGTTGGCTGCTGTGGCCTGGCTGCTGCTTGGAATGTGAATTCTGTCCTTTTACTTTAAATAAAGGCAACATTCTGTTTCAGTTTAAAGAGCTGTGTAACATGTATAATAATATAATTCAATTACTGTAATACCTAATGGGCAAGATTCTCTATTGGTGTAAATTGTAGCTCCATTTAAGTCAATTTATACCACAATAGATGCAGTCTAGTACTTGTTTCTAAATTCCTCAGGCAAGTGTAAAGGATTGTTAATAATAGATAAAGATGTATAACATGTACTAATGCATACAGTTCCGCTTCACACACACCCCATCATCCTAATTCATCACATCATCAGAGAATTCTTCATAGTAGTAGAATCACTGCCCTGAATGATGTCAAAGTAAGAGAAAGTATGTGGGGGAAAGTTGAAAATATCAATAGGGTGTGAGGAAGAATTCTGCTCTTTTCTCCACCAAACTTATGGTTGTATGGTACTAAGAAAGAAAGAAAAGTCCACTCCTCACCCAGAAATTGTAGCATCAGCATTTAGCACCGCTGAAAGATCAAGGATAAAATACCTTACAAACATGAAGATGAGAAGAGAGAAACTAAGAGTACTGGAAAAAGTTATTGTTTAACTATGTTGTCAAGATACTCACAGTGAAACTTTTCATCTTACTCTATCACAGTGCCTTTAATATCTTTATTTTCAGTGACCCTTGTAGTGACATCACTAACACTGTAGGTCTCCCTGATTGACAATGTTAACAGAAAAGCTAAGGGGTGAGTGGATAACGAGATTGAACTTCCCTTATCTTTGGAGGTGCACCCCTTCAGGTCAGGATGAAGACGTATTGATGGGGGCAATATGAGGGAGCTCATGTTGATACTCTCAATACTATGTTCGTTCTCTGGATTCTTTAACATAGGAGTTCAGTTGGCAAGCCTATCAATCTGACAATTTATATTAACACCAAATCACTCAGGAATTTTTAAAATGAGGAACAGGAAAAAAAATGCTGCCACTTCCATTTACTCTCTTCTTAATAATACACAATATAAGATAAATATTACAGATGAGAAAGTCATACATTTAAAAAAAAAATCAGTATAAACATTTGAGAAAAGTCCAGTTCCTTCCAGCAGTTTGTAAATATTCCCAACCCCCACACATTTGCATACATTGGTAAGAAAAGTAGCAGCTTGAACACTTATTGGACAGAGAAACCAGATCTTGGGAATGTTTCTGAAAATCTTATCATTTCTGTGTGGGCAAACTGTGAGGCCCTAACCTGGCTTATTTTTCAAGGCAGTGCTGGGAGCGCTATCCCTTTCCTCACACTGGCTATAATGCCGGCTTTTAAGGGCCGCAAAGAGACTTATACCTACCATCCTTAGACTCATAGACTTTAAAGCCAGAAGGGCTAATCTGACCTTCTGCACATCGCAGGCCACAGAACTTTGCCCACCCACTCCTGTACTAGACCCCTAGCCTTTGGCTAAGTTGCTGAAGTCCTCAAATCATGTTTTAAAGACTTTAAGTTACGGAGAAGCCACCATTTACACTAGTTTAAAGCTGAAAGTGACATGTGCCAAATGCTACAGAATAAGGCAAATATTCTGTTTTTGCCAATCTGACCTGAGGGAAAATTCCTTCTTAACTCCAGTCAGTTGGTCCCTGAATATTCGGCAAGACCCAGCAGCCAGACACCTAGGAAAAAATTCTCTGTAGTAACTCAGAGCCCTCCCCATCTAGTGTCCATCATTAGCCACTGGAGATATTTGCTGTTAGCAGTCGCAGATCAGTTACATCCCACTGTAGGCAGTTTTATTATACATTCCTTCCATAAATTTATCAAGTTTAGTCTTGAAGCCAGATAGATCTTTTGCCCCCACTGCTTCCCTTGGAAGGCTGTTCCAGAACTTCCCTCCTCTGATGGTTAGACACCTTCATTTAATTTCAAGTTTAAGCTTGCTGATAGTTAGTTTATATCCACTTGTTTTTGTGTCAACATTTGCACTTAACATAAATAATATCTCTCCCTTCCTGGCATTTATTACTCTGATGTATTTATAAAAAATAATCTTATTTCCTTTCAGCCTTCATTTGGTTAGGCTAAACAAACCAAGCTCTTTGAGTCCTCTCATAAGGCAGGTTTTCCATTCCTTGGATCATCCTAGTAGCCCTTCTCTGTACCTGTTCCAGTTTGAGTTCATCTTTCTTAAACATGGGAGACCCAAACTGCACACAGTATTCAAGATGAGGTCTCACCAACACCTTGTGTAATGGTACTAATACTTTCATATCTTTACTGGAAATACCTCACCTGATGCATTTTAGGATTGCATTGGTCTTTTTCATGGTTGCATCACATTGGCAGTTCATAGTCATTCTGTGATCTTCCAGGTCTTTCTCCTTCTCTGTTGCTTCCAACTGATATCTCTCCAACTTATAGCAAAAATTCTTATTGTTAGTTGCTAAGTGGATGACTTTGCACTATCCAGTTTCACCCCATTTCTAATACTCTATTTTTCAAGGTTGTTCAGATTTTCTTGTTTGATATTCCATCCCGTCTCTGTAAATAGCTCCCAACATTTGTCATCTGCCAATTTTATTAGAATACTCTCACTTTTTGTGCCAAAGTCATGAATAAAAATGTTAAATAAGATAGATCCCAAGACTGATCCTAAGTAACTCTGCTAGTAACTTCCCTCCAGCCTGACAGTTCACCTCAGTATGACCTTTTGTAGTCTTCTCTTTAACCAGTTCCTTAACCAGTTCTCATGTGAATCTCCCTCTTCTACAATTTAACTAATAATTTCCCATGTGGAACTGTACCATGTAGATTAGATCTATTGCATTTTGTTTGTTTAAAAAATCGTTTTTCTTCTCAAAGAAAGAGCTCAGGTTGGTCTGGCATGACCTTCCTTTTGTAAAAAGATATTGTATTTCATTTCAATTACCATTTGCCTCTATATCCTTAAGTACTTTCTACTTTCACTTGAATCAAGACTGTCCCCTACACCTAGTTCTTCCAGGAGGTCCTCACTACTCACCAAAACCAAATGTTAAAATACTATGACTTCTTGTAGGTTCAGAAACTATTTTGTGAAGAAATCTGTCAGCTATCACATCCAGGAAAATCTGGGCCTACTATCATTAGTAGCACTTGTCCTCCAATCTATCTCTGGGAAGTTAAAATCTCCCATAATTACACACTTTCCATTAGTATTTATTTTATTAAAAACATCTCTATCCATTCCTACCTCCTATCCCAATACTTGGACAATATCTCTGTTAGAGAGAAAAAATTATATTTGCAAGAAAAAGTTTCTCCCCTTGCATGCATCTTTTCAGTTTTTTCTACCCCATGAGAGAGGCCTGTTCTATGACCTGAGACCAGTTCTTTGTTAGGGTACTTGTGCTCGAATGACCTTCTGTGACTGATATTGTTAACTTCTGCTCTCTTGTTATGTCACTGAAAATACTTCTGAATGTTTTAACTCAAACACAATCTGGTATCCTGGAACTATTACTCATAGAATAACAGAAGCAGAAATCAACATGCTCACTGCACCATGAGAGGAGGTTTTGATCCTCCATCAGTCCTTCATTAATATTTGAACTTTGGGCCAGTTCATGATCATTATTTGCAGGTTGAATTACTGTAAATTGGCCATCTGGGCATGGCACGCTCTGTGTGAGTTGTCTCATACACCCCTATTGTTGAAGATTGCATAGATATTTGTATTCCTTACATAAAAAGAAAATTCTAAAGAACTGAGGCTTTCTGGAGAATTGAATGTCTCTCTTTTTGTATTTGTTACCCCAGGGAGGCTGGTATGCTCATTGCACTGGTGTTTTTTAATATAACCACTTTGAATAAGCTCAACCTCTAAAGGAAGCATGGCTTCTCTTTTCCACCCAGCAATGTCAGTGCGACTGCCCCATTTTTCTTGAGACTACCACTTCAAATGATGTAGAATTGTTGCTGGTGGTAAGTTCCTTACTGTGCAATATTATTGTACCTTCTGAACCACTCAGCCTTCACCACCTGGATCACATTATGGAAAGACTCAGGTTCTCAGGGATGGAGAAAAGCAAACATACATGATTAAAAACAGGCAGTTGGTGGTCAAGTACTCCTCAGACTTCTGATCTAGCTCTAGATGCTTGAAAATATTGGACAAAAGAACCTTCTGGTAATCCTGGTGGCGTGGAGAATAAATCTTCCCCTTTGGACAGAGTTTGGATTAACAGATATTTTGATTCATAGAGTCCAAGGCTAGAGGGGACCATTGTGATCATCTAGTCTGACTTCCTTTATAACACAGGACAGAGAACTTCCCCAAAGTTATTCCTACAGCATATCTTTTAGAAAAAAAATATCCAGGTTTGATTTAAAAAATGTCAGAGATGAAGAATCTACCATGGCCTTTGGTAAATTGTTCCAATCTTAACTACTCTCACTGTTAAAATATATGTTCATGTTGAGCTGATTATCCACTATGACATGCAAATCTTTTTCTGAGTCACTACTTATCAAGATAGAGACCCCCATTGTGTAAGTATTGCCTACATTTTTTGTTCCTTGATGTATAAATTTACATTTAAGTGTATTAATATGCATATTTTTGTTTGTGCCCAATTTACCAAGTGATCCAGATCACTCTGAATCAATGACTTGTACTTTTAATTATTTTCCACTTCTCCAACTTTTGTGTCATCTGCACATTTTTTCAGTGAAGATTTTATATTTTTTTCTGCATTATGGATAAAAATATTAAATGGTATGGCCAAGAACTGATCATGGTGGGACCCTAATGGAAACACACCCACTTGATGACTATTTCTTGTTTACAATTACATTTTGAGACCTATCAGTCAGTTTTTAAACCACTTAGTGTGACATATTAATTTTATATTGTTCTAGTTTTTAATCAAAATGCCATGCAGTACCAAGACAAATGCCTTACAGAAGTCTAAGTATAGTACTTAAATATTAATTATTTTATCAGTCAAACTTGTAATCTCAGCATAAAAGATATCAAATTGTTTTGACAAAGCTATTTTCAATATACCCACGTTCATTTGCATTAATTGCATTTCCTTCCTTTGATTCTTTATTAATTGAGTCCCATATCTGTTAGAGACTTTCCTGGAATTGATGTCTGGGCTGACAGGCCTATAAATACCCAGGCTATCACTTTTCCTCTTTTTAAAAATTGGCACACAACATCAGCTTTCTTCAGTCCTCTGGAACTTCCTCATTGCTCCAAGACTTACTGAAAATCAACATTAATGGTCCAATGAGCTCCTCAACCAGCTCTCCTAAAAGTCTTAGATGCAAGTTAGTTGCTAGGCCCTGTGTGATTTATTGTCACCTTTTAGTCAACATATGTTTGGATGGCATTGTGTCTCTTACTCTTTACACAACAACAAATATAATATGAAAGAACCACGGGGGCACACTGGAGTCCCAGTAGCCAAGTTCACTAACAATACACAATATTGTTACATATCCACATTGCTGCTCTGGCAGGTTTCTAAACATAGAACACAATGAGCATCACTAGAGGTCCCACAATGTATCTAAAGGGATATCACTCAATTTCAACACACTATAATTAAATGTCTCTGGCTTTGCTGCTGCTGATTTTGAGACAATGTATTTAATTCCCCTACTCTGGAAATTATAAGACTGCATCAATTGTCTGTGCACATCCTACTCAAAGCAGTGTTTTGCTTTGATACTTTGGACATTTGTTGCCCTGTCTCCAGGGAAAAGATGATGACAGTTTGATTTTTATCTTTTTACCTCTTTGCTCTAACACTGGTATTTGAGCTCAGGAAATCAGTATTTGTAGATCCAGTAACTCCCCTCAGTACAGGTTGCAGTGTTTATAGTGGTTGGACACTGTTACTAGACACCATAGGTCTTTCAGCACCCATTTCCTAAAGTGCTAATACTTAATTCCTGTTTAATGTAAATTTGCTACAAGGACCGGTGTTTTAGATTCTACCTGCCCTTTATTTTCTGGACTGTGCAATTTCTTCTCTCTAGTTAACCTTTAGAGTGCAGAAGTGGAGATAGTCTGGACTATGGTCTCACTGCCTTTTTACTATATCTCTGCCTGTCTCTGCCCTGATGATCCAGTATTCTCCTTCATCCATCCCTTCAAGCATCTCAGTATCTCTCTGACACAGACCCACCTGTCAGCACAGCAGCCTCTTTTTTGGATTCACACTTCGGTCTTTTTGCTGGAACTTCTTGGGTAGCTGTGAATGTCATAGTTCAAGGCATTTTTCACCAGCCCCTTTTGGGAACAAGCTTTTAAAGGGTATATGACGTCTCAACTCCAACTGCAAAGTGTTTTGTTTGCGTCTCTGAAAATCTGTTTTTAACATATGCTGGGCCCAACTATAGACAAAATCACAACTCGCTTTCTACTCTTTCCAGATTAATTTGTGATTTACACCAGTGCTTTACACTCGTAAATCAGTTAGGAGCTATTCCCATGGTAAAATTGGAGTCTTCATTGTACTAAAATGTTGTCAACCACAGGTGGAAATTAAGCAGGACAATGGTGCCATCAATGTCTGAGGCCCCTGCAGTGTCAGAAAATCAGTTTTGTGATATGGGCCCAGCAAAAAGCCCCTGCTCAGTGCTTCAGAAGGCATAAAACTGCCAAGATCTCGGCAATTCCAACCTGGAGGAAAATGCCTTTGTGACTCCAAATCTAGCGTTTTGTTTAAGCCTGAGCATGAGAGCAAAAGTGGCTTAGCTAAGCACCTAGGGCCATAGGATTTAGTAAACTGCATCAAACCATTGGTCCCAGTTATCCTGGTGCCCTGCTTCCAGCTGTGGCCAATATCTGATGCTTCAAAGTTAGATGGGGAAGGATGGGGGAATCATCTGGCTAAATTTGAACAAAGGGAGAAGAACAATTTACTGGCCTAAGCACCTGTGAGCACTTTGGCTCAAGTGGAAGAAATCATTCCCATTGTCACACATGGCTGATCACCTGACCTCAGGAGGTGTTGGAGAAACTTGTTAAAAGCTGAGGCGTCTTTCTCTGAGGGCTCTCCCCTAGAATCTATCTCCCAAGCAACATCAAGGACTGGCACCTACCCACGGGGAGGAAGGGAGGGGGGAGGGTGAGGGCGAGCCTGGTTGCAAGAGGCATCGCAACCAGCTGTGGGTAAGCTATCTTCACAGACTGGGAGTCTACTGAAATATTAATTTTAGTTCGGATGCAAGTTATCATTTAGTTAATTGTGACCAACTCCTTGATGTATTATTCATCTCTTGATTTATATTAATCTGATTTAGAATCACTTCAAGTCTTGCTGTAGTCAATAAACGTGTTTGTTTTATCTAAAATTGTGCATGTAGATTGCAAGAACAATGAGAGTCCTGTAGCACTTTAAAGACTAACAAATTTAATTTCTGCAGGCATAAGCTTTTGCTTTTGAAATCAGGTAGGGGGTGTATATATACATCCAAGGGCAAGGAACAACAATGAGGAGGTTAGGTATAAGAAAATCCATTCAGTTAGAGTAGATGAGGGCTATTCACGATTGATTAGAAGGTGAGAATGTGTGAACAGTGACAATTACTTCTTGTAATGAGATAACCATTTCAAGTCCCTATTCAGACCCAGTTTGATAGTGTCAAGTTTGAATATGAGTTCCAGCTCTGCAGTTTCTCTCTGAAGTCTTCACTTATAGTCACAGAGCTGAGGCACATCAATTTCTTTGATAAATTGATGGACAAATGTAAATGAGTTTGCAGGGTGCAGTGTACAGCACTGAACTCTGCAAGATGGCAATTTCTGGGGTTGCATCTGGGGCTGTAGGTATTTACTGGGAGTCTATCCCATGAGTGGCTGGCCAGAAGCACTCCTTCACTAGCTCAGTTACCAATTACTTGCAGGAGGCTAGGTGTGGGCTGACCCAGGAGTGGGTGTTCCACACAGTAAAGCCAGGTAAGTTGGGGCCCAAGAGTGAGGAACTGGGTGACACTGCTACACACCAATCCTGATTGGGGGGGAGGAACATCACAGACCCCAATACCTTTTAGGATTTCATGACACATTACAAACAGAGTAAGAGACAGTCCTTACCTGGAAGAGTTCAGCATCTAAGTAGTTAAGACAGAATAATAAAGAATGAAGAGGAAACAGAGGCAAAGTGACTTGTCCAATGTGACAACAGGTCAAGGATAGCGGCAAGATTATAAACCTCATCTCTTGATTGCCATTCCTGTGCCCTATCCACAGGACAATGCTGTCTCTCAGTTGAGTCCTTTTTCTTTCTTTCACACCCTAGGGCTTCTGGTTTCTTTGTGAGGGATTGGTTATATATAATTGTGCACCACAGGGTGAGAAAAAAACATGTGGACATTATTTATAAAATTGTTCACAAAGATATTAAACCAGGTCGCTTTGACATTGTGAAAAGAGTGTAAAAGAATCATCATGAGCCAGTCAGAGAAGAAAAACTGAACAACAGTTGAGAAACAAGGAAAGAGAGAGTGGAAAGAAATATTGTGAAAATAAGATACAGATTTACGGTCACTCTCAAACCCTGTATCCAGTCACACTCAGATTTTAGATTATTTAAAATTTGGATTTGAAATTTTCAGCTTGTTCCTGATCAGTGTTACTGATGACACATCATTGAGTGTGAGTTCAGAAAGGCCTTGAAACATTCTTTTCCCTTGTGCATATACAGAAAGGGAGAGACCAAAAGAGTGGTCAGCTATTTGCACTCTCCATTTCTTAGTACTTTGAGCAAACTCATTAGACTTCTCTGTGGATCATGTGAATTGGTGAGTATCTGCTTTCATGTTTTGTGATATTATCATAATATTATCTATTAGAGTTGGGTGAGAACTAAACCACTGAATCCAGCATTCCTGATCTTTGGGAGAAGGGTTGAGATCCAGATCTTGATCTAAACTATTTGGCTTGGGCCATCTGTAGTAGCCATAGAGCATGGCTGGTAAAGAGTTGGGGAGCAGCTGCCTCTCTTCCTGCCTCTCTCTAACCCAGGGAGGCTGACGTGAGTCTTCCCAGAACACACTAGGGAGATGAAGTCATCGGCATTGTAACATGCAGTTTGACACCACCTTCTCTGAAATGCTGCTAATCAATGAAGTTGCTGTATTTTCAGTGATATCACAATCCAAATCCCAGCCTTTGTGCCCAACTACCTCCCATCTCATCGGGGCTTGTTCTACATTTTTTATTCTAGTTCTTCCAGTTCCTTTTATAGGATACCTAGATGCTTTACATGGGATAAGTCTTTTAATGTTACTCCCTGCATCCACCCAGCTCCACTGATTTAGAATAAACTGAACTCCATACTGGCTGGGCCATTATTCCATAATCAATAAAGGAAGGCACTAGAGCTAAAAGATTTATGCCTCCAAGATGGCATCCCTCCTCATGTTAAGGAGACAACTTTTTGTGAAAGAAGACTCCTAGAAGCACACACTCCCCTCTGTTCCACTGTTATATTGCTCACAGTGTACTCCATTCCTGAGGATCCTCGTGCACTCACTGTGTCCATGATAGGGCACCTAATTCTCTTTTACCTTTTTCTTTTGGTGTTAAGAAGCAGTCTTATCAAACTTACTGTATGTGTATTTGAGCTATGACTGAGTTCAATGCTTATAAAAGGCTCATTCCTGAACCCTGTGTAAGGTAGACACCAGGACTGTTTATAAGTGTAAGGGTTCCAGAATCTGGCACTAAATGCACAGTTATCAACGGTAGCTTGCTAAACATCCTGTCTTGATAGTTTATCTTTGTAGTTCTAACAGCGATGCGTCTGTAGTTTCCATGTATCAGCTACACTATGGCTCAGCACCAGACTCCAAGAAAAGGAGAAAACTTCACTTTTGACTGCTCTCTTGTCCTGTCTACAGTAGTCACTATATAAAACTTCTTTGTTACCTTTTGCAGGTATAAAGCTTTCCAATAGTATTGCTTGTGACCCATCCATGCCCAGGGTAGCCAACTGATAATGCCAGGGTCAGGGCAGGCTGTAAAAAGAGAGCAGATTCTCCCAGCACTGGTGGATGTCACTGGAGTTAGACTTCCCCACAGTCATAAATAGTGCTTCTGATTCCCCCACACTGGGAAATACACACAGCCCCCTTTACTGCATTTCAGTCTCTGGCTCTCAAACTGACACTAGGTCCAGTAAAGAGACCAGTTATTAAACTCTATGCTCTTTACTCAAAAGATTCCCTCTGATCCCAAAGGACCAGCCACAGTTCCAATTCACTATAAGTTTGGATCTTACCCAAAATACCACGCTGCCAGCCAATCCTTTAGTAACTAAAACTAAAAGTTTATTATATTAAAAAAAAAACAATGAGGGAAATGTTAAAGGCTTAAAGCAATCAGATACTTACAAATGATTTGAAAGTCCATATACATCAGGTTTTTAAAAGAATTGTGGAGTTGCAGGCTTGTATAGTCCCTCTGGTATACATCCAGTACCTGGATGAGTCTACGTCCTTCAGTTCAATTGCAAAATGAATTGATCCAGAGGTGGGTAGGTGTGTGTCTGCAGCTGGACAGGAACAAAGACAAAATGGTTTCTGTGGTTTGATCTTACATACCCTCTGCCTCTGGCCATGCTGTTTGTAGAACTTTACAGCAACCAAAATGGAGTCCAGAGTCACATGGGCCAATCCTGGTAACTCTTCAGGTATGTCCTTAGTCCCTTCCTGGGCCTTTTGCTTCTGTAAAGGTCTTGATGAACCATTAAGGGGGCTATTGTCCTGTGGCTTCTCTGTCTGGGGTGTGTCTTATACAGCATAGTTAGAAATACAGGTATATCAAAGAAATCCATGACTTCACTCACACATATCACACATGAACACAAATATTATCTTCTTACTCAGCCCGTTATAACCTTTCTAACAGAACCTGGCATGGCATGTCTCACATGAATCACTATGATTTTGACATACTGATGTCAAATAACGCAAATGCCCCCGTCCCCCACCAATCCAGCCAGTGTGACACCCCCAATGCGAGATTGGTGTAGAAGGGAATAATCGGAGCTTCTGCATATACCTCAAGGCCCGCCCCGCAGTCTAGTCAGCATGACATTGCTGTTGCAAATAGAATTGTAATTGTCATGGTATAATGCTTTTCTAATCAAGTAAGAAAATGTCTCCCATCTAGTATTCCTAAGTAATCAGTTTGCCTTTGGATGTGCAACTGCAGGGATTAGACAGATAATCAGTATAACAATCATGAATATTAAATATATTTAATTCTCTAAATTTTAAGTACCTCCTGACTTTTTGAAACCCATCATATTTGAATGTGTTGGTTATTACTCTGGATACTACAGGGTTAGTTTGGCTAATAAATGAAAGTATTCATTTTGTTTTTAAAAATGTTAAAAGATAACATTTCCATTCTTGCTACATACCAAAGTGTTTATAATAGCAGGGGCTCAAACTTCTTCATAATGTACACCATATGTACATTAGAATGGACATACTGGGTTGGACCAATGGTCTATCTAACCAGTATCCAATCTTATGACCAAGAACAAGTTTATAGTATGTACATTAGGTATATCTGGTTTTCATGCTCCATCTCTAAACTCACTCATGAAACTCCACTTGTCTTGTTCACGAGCTCCTCTGGTCACTTAGGAGCTAGTCTTTAAATCCTGTTATCCCTGAGTTTGCCCTGACTCCTTCAAAAGAGATCCTAAGGGGATTCAGATTTCTTGTAGACAACCAACCTACCATTTGCAATTGCATATCATCCCTGAAGCAACTACAGCAATGGCCTATGTGGAAAACAGGTGAGAAATGTTTAGTTATCACATCCATTCAGCTCTTGGCCTCTTTTAAGGCTGGTAAAGAAGAAGATTTAAGGTATTTTTAGTTTCTAATAGTGCAGTTTTAGCAGCTGGCCAAAAAGGAGGGGTAACTAGCACCTGGTGACCAGCCAGTTCTCTACACACTATCAGCAAAGTCCTGAGTGGATTACTAGTGCGCCTCAAACCACAGCTCAAAAACTCTTGTATACACATCACTTCACCCACCTAAATGGATCTGCTGGTGTGGTCAGCAGAATATGATTAACAGTGTAAACCCACACAGTGGAACAGGAAGTGAAGAATACCATTGAAATAGCAGGATGAATTTTGAGTAGGCAAAACGGGCTGATCAGAACTGGATTTTGGTCAGAACACCATTTCCAACATCCCTACTCTTACAAAATAAGGTATATGATATTTAATTACCATACTGGGTTAGAAGCTTGCTTTTGCCTTTGCCTCTCATCTGAAAGAGGGTGCTCTCCACACTACAGCACCTCCTAACAGTGTGCAAGAGTATTACTTCAGTACTTTGTCAAAGAAAAGAGTGTCATCTTATGCATCATTAACATTATTTTGCGTATCACATTGGGTTTTGTTTGGACAGCTCATCTCCGAGTATTGTCCTGACCCGAAAGTGCTTCGTTGTCAATCCAGTCCCCAAAATGTGCTTTGTGTTCAGATTCCAGATAGATACAGAATCTTCCCTGGAATTATTGGAATGCTAATTAATTTGGGGGATTAAGTAGAAAAATCAATCTGCTGATAATGCTGTTCAGAGGTTTACTGTTTCCCTCCACTGTAGAATCAATGCTGTATGTGCTGTATACTGGTAAGAAGTGTCTGCTGTCAGAGCTTTCATTAGTCTCACTCCCTGACACTTCTCACACTGATTGTCAGGCAGCCTCCACGATCATGCTGTGCATGAGCTGAGACATGATAAACTGCCTTCCCACATCATTACACTTCTCCCCCTCTACTCTTCCGCACTAAAAGGAGATGACATTAAACAAGACATAATCCCTTTTTTTATGAAAGAAAAGTTAATTTGAAGAAAGTAACTGAAAGTAACATTCAGAGATGGTGTGTAAAATGATGCAAGTGATATGTCATTAAGAGAAATGTAAGAGCCAAAGGGAATTCAGAACCTATACATAAGAGAGAAGACACTTTGGAGGGCATACTCCATGGCCAAAATCTTTGGTCTTGATCCTGCAAAGAGCCCTCATGTGAATGCAGAGGTTCACTTTCATGGAACATCTTGCAGGTTTAGAGCCCACAAGACAATTGGTTTGTTCTTTCTCATCTGGTTTTAAATTATCAAATGTTTGAAGTAGAGAAATTGCAAAGATTATTGAGGGAAGATAGTCACATGAGGTAGAAAGTATCTTCTTAATACATATAGATCAAACTGTCTTTCTGAATTCATTTTAGTCCAGTTTTGGTTTCCTTTGACTTTTTTAGTTTTCTAAGTGGCAGTAGCAAGTCCACTATATGGTTTCATCAGTTTCTCTGATTCTAAGAATATCTAGGATTAGTAATAAGGCATCATTTTCCAGTTTGTAGGTTAATTTGATTTGGGGATCATCTTTATTCTGACACTGAGAGTATATGAGTTATGAAGCGCTGACTTTTATGCTGATTTTTTTGTTGGTGGGGAGGAAATTATTTTTCATTTATGGTGTGCTACATATATTTCTGGAACACTTTTATCCCATGACAATTTATTTAATTTGATCACAGTTATAGTGTATCTTCAGCAAGGTATAATAACTTGATGTTAAAAACATGGCAACCATTAATAACAACTAGATTTAATATTTATACCCTTGATTGTGAATTACTCTTGAATGTGTTTTTGTTGGATGGAATTGGTCCTTTTGCTAAATTTTTTCTTTTATGACTGAAACTTTGTCAGCCTATTCTAAGAACCCTATTCAGCAAAGAATTTAAGCATGAGTTTACATGCTTTTCTGAATTCGGGTTTACATTTTCTAGCTGTTTCAATTGTACTCTGTATTTATATCAGATATTCCAGGATTACATTCACTTTAATTTTCACATTCCTGAAGTCACCAACTTATTCACACAGCTCCCACTCTGCAGAAGAGCTGTGGCACAGGTAACTGACTTTATATCACTTCTACTCCCAACCAACCCTGGACTGGCTAGAGGACAGTTCAGCCCTCAGAACTGAGCAACCTTGGGGCTGCTTTAGGGTATGGCTGTTAGCCACGCCTCTTTAACACAGCCATGCTAAGGAGCTGGGTGTTCAGAGGGTTGTGACAGGATGATGTAGGGATGGCATACATAGGGGGAGTACACAAGGAAGTTGGTTAAAATGGCTTTCCAGCTCCTTTGTCCTATTAAAGTGGTGCACAGTGACAGTGCTGAAATTCTAGGCAAAAGTATTTTCAGGTATTTTAATTTAAGCTTGGTCATCTCTCTCTTGAAAGGACACTAAACTGTCCTTTTTCACTCCTAAATAAGAGTGTGTTCCTGTGTGTCAAGCTGGCTGTGACCGAAAATGGGTTTGCATATTTAAAGTGTAATTATAAGGTGAATGATTATACTAATGGTCAATTAAAAGGAACGTTATTAGAGGATGTAGCTACCTTGCAGGAGAAAGTTTTGTACAGTAGCAGGTGGAATTCAAGATGGGTTTTGTCCAATATGGCCATTCTATTCTAATAGTGCCTGCCATATTTTTATTCTGTTGTTGATAGCACTGTCTAGGAACAATATCATAGAGTCAGCTGAACGTTATTATCCAAGGCTATGATGTAATTCCTCAGCCAGCTACTACTCAGGGAAATATTTCCACATATGCTGCTTTCTGAAATCTGGGCACTTACGTAATATCTAACTGGTCTACTTCTGAAATCCTGAGAGATGCCCCCAAGAGGACCGAGTAGCTTGTGATCAAAGGTATTTGCTTTAATGAGCCATGTTCAATTTTTGTCTTGTAGAAAAATATGTTCATGTGTAATGCTGTAGAGGTTGATTCTTCATTTGGTTAAGTGGTATTTCATTGTGGGATTGTGATAGCAGGCCTCTTGTCTGGGATAAGATGTTGTTGTTGACAATGGGCTGTAACACACCACTGGTTTCTAAAAAGAACTCTCCATTGGCTTCAAACTTAAAAACTGATGCCATGGTAAGGCCCAAGGAAATCTAATTGTAAAATGGAAAGAAAGGCACAATGGCAATTTCAGGGTCATACTATACAACAGTTTTTCCTATTGTTAAAAAGAATACATTTTTGCAAAAAGAAAAGCCCCAAATTAGTCCATTTTATACCAATACAACCCCACTGAAGCTAGGTGTATATTGGAATAGAACTCCATGGTAAGCTACTAAAATGTGATCATCATCCAGATCTAGCATTTTACAATTATGTGAAAAATGATGGTGTGAGTATTTTCTACATGAAAGTAATATGAAACTAGTTAACCAAATTCATTCAGCAGGATGGGTCATAAATTACAATGCAAAATGGTGATTCACAGTTCAATAATGAATAGCCAGATTAAAATTATTCTTACTATAGTGGTCCTGTTTGTTAACAGGAGCAGAACACAAGGCTTAATCATAGCTTGGTATTGAGTAGAGGATCATATGTAAATCTATATTATTCATCATTTTATTTATCACTTTCTGAGGATAAAGTACTATTTTGGAAAAAATGAATAATGGCTTGAAGCACTTTACAGTTGACCAATTTATACCAGTTTTCAAGGTCTAAAAATATCCTCAAATATAATAGAACTATAATTAAATATTTCATTTTTATATGAGATGTTTTCCCAAGGTTTCTGTCACTGTAACATATTCTGGTATGACTTTTATTCTTTTGTGCTTCCAAATGTTCAGTTTTTTTCAAATGGATTCACTGGCACTGAAGGCTAAACCAGCTATAATCTTTTGTCTCTTTTACTATGAATATAGTTCAAGAACAATCAGATGTGCTCATGTTAATGCTAAGAAACAAGAGGTATGGACGAATAATCCATTGTATAGATACAATTTCCCTGAAGTCAGGAATAAAGTGTCTAAAATTATCAGCTAGTTTGAGAAAACTCTGTATGAGAAAATTAACCAACCTTTAAAAATTCCTGAATCACTTCCAGTCAAAATAGGATATAACTTGATATTTTCCATTATTTTTTTCCTGTTTTTTCCCCTGATCATCTCTATTTACTTTGAAAAGTAGTTTAAGTAAATACATAGATACAGAAAAAGAAAGAGGATAAAACAAGAATTTAAAGAAAAAAAGTGATGAGGAAGAAAAATGAAAACCTCTGTGTATGTATGTGTGTATTTATTTATCTATTTTAGTTAAAAGTTTGTTTCCAAACAGACACCAAATGGAAAAGTCTGATTCTATAATGTTTTCATTGTATAACTTACTTGTGCCAGTAGTTTCATTGACATCACTAGGACACAAATGTGGGTAAGTGCTACTTATTGAGTAAAGGTTACAGAATCTCATCTATAATCTATGTATTTATTCCCCAGCCTTTTTCCTGGGTCTCTTTCAAATCAGTTCATATTTTGCGTATTTATCATGTGCTCACATGTATGGCAAGTCACAGTATTCAACAATATTAGAATAGTGCAAAAAAGTGAACACATTAGCAATAAGTACTTCTGAAAGACCTGTGAAAGCAAATACAGAAAGGTGTAATGCTATGACAGGAACATCTGTAGAAGGAAACTTTATAAAGACTAATGTACAGAGGGATTCAGAGAAGGGGTTTAATGCCAGAAGGAATAATTAAATCATTCAGCTTGACCTCCTGCATATCATTAAATTTCATCCAGTTACCCTACATTGAGCCCAATCACTTGTGTATGACTAAAGCTTATCTTCCAGAAAGGTATGCAGGAGGAAACTGCTTTTAACAAGGTGCTTCACTAGCATCTGCATAGCCACTTGATTTGAAGTATAGCTTTAACTGACACGAGGAAGGTACATCTTAGTTACATTCTGTTTCTTCAATCAAATTTAATTTTAGCATCTGTTTTTATGTTTATCAGATAAAACATCATGGCTTGAACGCATTGCAGTTCAATTGATGCATCCTTTTAACTCCCTTATATTGCTAGTTAAAGTTCCATTAGTGATTCCACCATAACCTTCCAGTCTACAAAAATTTACATGAAGGAAAGTGTTATGGTCTATTGTGCTGTCAATTAAAGCAAACTGCCTCAGACACAGGCACAATTGAATGTAATAGCTCCAATGAAGCTGTTACAATATACTATATTGTATCTGAAATCTGTGTAGGAATGAATCTGCAAGTGTAGCTCTATGTTTTATATTGCTGCTCCTTTGGCTTGAGCATTCCACCAATATTTGGGGCCTTGAGGATTGTTTCCATTAGGATGAGAATTTGATGATTCAAGGTAGATATATTAGTTGGTGTAAACTTGTTTGTTTATTAAAAATTACGCAAAGTCCTGTTTGCCTGAGCACAGTAAAAACAAACGGCAGCTGGCAGTCTTCTTGATTGGAAATTCTCCAGTGAATTCTATGCCCAAGGAGCTCTGTCTTGCTGCTTCGACTTAGTGCCATGCTCACAACTGATTCTCCAGGTTTTCTGTTGGCTGTCTCCCTTATTACACTCAGGCTGCCAAACTAGTATCCTAGGCCCTGCATTTGCAATCAGTCCACACAGCTTAGCTCTGACTGTCATGTACCTTGGGCAGTCCCTTCACTGTTTGCAGCTGTTCCTGTTACAAAAAGGCAATTAACTGCTCTTTCCACTGAGTCTGAAAGAGTGCTTAGCATGTCAAATGATTTTAACCATGTCTATAATTTTCTTTCAATCAGACTCATCTGATGGCAGTCATTAGCATCTTTCGGCATAACAGTATTTTGGTAGGTGGATAATGGACGAGCGTTGGCATGTAAGAATTTTCTTTCTAATCATTTTTGCATTCGTGATAGCACATGTTTTAGATAATATGCCAGACTACATGTTAGAAAAGTCAGTGTGAGTAATTGTGATTCAGGTCTAAATGTATCCTTACCTTCTATGGCACCCCCAGGAGCAATTCCACTTGTCATTCTGGGACATCCCTGCTGCAGGTGGCAGCAACCCAGTCTTGGATGCTATGTTTTTTCCTGTATGCGCTCAAGATATTGTTTATAGGATCTTCAGAAAAACAGGCTGAGACCTTTACCTGTTAAACCCATGCATTTCTGAGTAAAATAATATATAAGAATCACTACTCTTTAGGACAGGGATTCTAAATATACATTATTTAAAAATAGCAAATATAACTGTCTCCCTTTAAGTAATTTGCCTAGTGTCACAAAGGAAGCCCATGGCAGACCCTGAGATTTAGTCACAAGGTAATATCTACATACACTTTCTCCAAATAGGAAGGCTAACCTGATGCTGCTATTGCCAAATCTGGAATTGTCCTTTGTGAAGCTCATTTACATAGAAAACATAATGCTGATGTTTTGTTTCTAAATGAATTCAGCATTCAGCTGGTTCGGTGCTTTTCTCATGTTTACTTTTCCCTTTTTAATCCGCTGGAACTGCTTCTGTCTCTCTCCCCTCCCCCACTTTGCCTCAAACTTCATTCAATTTCTCTCTTACTATAATTTTATAAACAATTATTAGAAGGCACGTAGAGTGTTTTCTGGTATTTTCTTTGTAATTTAGAAATATATTTTATTCTGAACATGCTGAGACTTGTACAGCATCTTGTGAGCAACAAGGAATTTCTTTTTAGACTCACATCAGGAGGTCCATCTTACTATCTTAGTTGTACCCATCCTGTCATACAAACTGCAGTTGCTAGATAAAACGGCAGTTTTCACTTAGAATATACAGGAAAACTGCCTCTGGCAAAATCTGAACCTGTGAGTTATGGTGAATAAATAAATACATTTCACTTGTTTGTAACAGATATGCACAGGCACTATGGTAATGGGGTCGTATTAGTGGGGTCAGTGGTAGATCCCACTCCACCAAACAGAGAAGCAGGGACTTACTTAAACATAAGAACATGTACCCCACCTGAGGCACCCCACTTCCCAAAGGTGGTAGAGACCCTTAGTCCTCCCTTTTCAGCGGTTTGGCAACCCACTTTAGGACCAAGGGGCCCTGCTTTGTTAGGTTATGTCTATATTTACGGCAGCATGCCGTACTGTGGGAAGTACTTCTCTCAATCCCCCAACTGACAAGGGGACTAAGCACTAGACATCGTTATCAGTGACAGACTCAAAGCTTAATGTGTTATCAGCCAACAAACCATAATTAGAACTGCAAATTCACAGTCAATTTTCAATTCACAGTAACATGCTTGGACCATCCCTAGAGGAAGTCCCTTTTTCATCACTGAGAAAAGTAATACAGCTAGGCTTAGGCAATGAACAAAAACCCTAATAACTAATGGATGTATCATTGAAGCCATATGGACTGTATCAGATGACAAAAGAACACAATTAATTAATAATTTCAACAGTAGAAGATTAATCTTTTTTCCTTTCTTTCACCATCTAATATGATCCCAATGGCTCCAATATGCCTATTCAGAGTACACCTCTTTTCAATGGTATATATTACAGCTAATGCCCTGTTTTCATCTCTTTTCTCTCATTTCCCTTTTAAGAACTATTAAGCAAATGTATTATTTTTCTCAAATACTTTAAAATTGGGTAATTGAGTTCTTAATAATACTCCTATATTTGCCATAAATCCTACTTTTGTTATGCAGGAGTCTTTCTTTGGCTGCTTTATACATATTTCTTCAACCCTCCTGTATTTATATCTTTATTTGATTTTGAGCATAATTTTGCAGTTTGGAGCACTTTCAGAATATAATGATTTAGACTGCTAGAAACTGAAGGAGCGGAAATGCAGCGTGAGAGGTTTTTTCTGTGGGTTTGAGATGGCTACTATACTTCATATTTTCCCAGTGAATTAAAAGATATTCAGGGAAAGTATAAAGAAATAAAATTTCTTACCCTAGACACCAAATTCCAGATATACACACCCTAATGTCAGATGTCTAGTAAGCACGAGAACTTCTGGAAATCTGTTTTCTAAACTTGGAATAGTGACTCTAAACCAGACTTTATTTACAGGTGGAAGAAGAGCAGTGGCACAAACATGGACACACCACTGTAGTTACTCAACCAGATCCTAACCTCCCCGGCCCTGACCTCTTAGGGCCAGAAAGGGCCATGCCATCTGAGGAGCACCTTTGTGTGAGGGGAATCTCTGACTTGGCTGCTGGTTGAGGTAGAAAAGGGAGCTCTGTGTGACACGTTCCTGACCACCTCCTTGCTCTGGCTTAGAGGGAGTATTATTTATTAGAACAAAAGTATTTCAGAAAAAAATCTCTAAAACAATAAAAAAAATATTATATAGATGCCTGCTTTCCCCTAAGACTTACCATTCCCAGTATCTGGGAAGGGCCAACTACACAGACCCTTTGTGTGTCAGCCTGTCTCCTTGGACTTCTGGTAGGAGATCTGCCATACTTCTTTCCCTGTGAAGTGCTTTTAAACACTTTAGGGTCCTATTGGGGTGCATTTAGCTTTGACAGGCATCTCTTCTTTTCTTGAGCATATAGAGGAGTCATTTCCAATTCTCACAGTTGTTGCAAGATGTCTGACAGCCATTTCTGTACCTGTAACGTATCTTTGGATTTTGGAGCATGTCCTTTTCCTATGTCACCTTTTGAGAATGAAATAGGGAGGGGAGGACTACTATCTTTTGATCTCCTGCCTTCCCCTTACGCAGCCCACATGGGGAAAACTGACCTGATAGCAGAGAGCTCCTGAACTGTTACTACTCACTCCCCCACAACGTTCCTCTGTGTCACCGAGTGTGTTGGGGGACAGTGAGCAGCAACCCCAGGCACTCTGCACCTGCGAGTCACTCTTCCCATGTAGGCTGAGTGGTGAGCCATCAGGAGCCCCTCTCCTGCCCTCCCCTTATGCAGACCACATAGGGGAAGCTGACAGTCACTGCTCCTGCCCCTGCCCCTGAACTTTCCTTTACAAGAAGGAAGAAAGGGCTAACAAGGGAAAAGAAATCTGGGCTTATGCCTCCCCATCCCCCATGCATCGCCTCGGCACATATCCAGTTTGGGGAAGGCAATTTTACTGGAAAATATTTTATTGGTAGTTAATTTTCTTTTTATTGTTTGGGTAGAATCATTTTTAATTTTTAAAAGAAAACAGGAACATTTTGGAAACAAAAGAGAAGAAAGCTTCCTCTTATGATTGCGCCTCATGTTTTTTAATGACACCTCTGATGCTTTATATGTAGAAACATGAATCCCTAAAAGCTTTATACAGATGATTAGGCATTCCCTCCTCCCCCCTACACACACTTTCATAAACTGGAAAATTGAAAGGTTAAGAGACTGTCCCAGAGTATCCCTGTGAATCAGTGGCAAAATTGGAACAGATTGTTCCTTGGACCAGTTGCCAAGAAATTCAGAGATACTGATATCAAGTTGGGGGTTATATTTTGATCCAAATTTGCTTTACAATTAAGCAAGGGTTTCTGGTTTGGGGCTGAACCAGATCTAGAATTTGAGTTCATATCTGAGATTTGTCAGTGGTATCATTTTATTAGCTGTTTTTACAACATTTATACCCTATATGTTGGAAACCATGTAAACTTAACTATTGTAATAAGGATTTGGCTGAATTCAAAACAGGAAACAAGGTCCCTTCAATTGTCAGATTTGATCTAGGAGTAAAATGTTACAGATTAGTTAATATATGGGTATTTGTATTGGATCCTGTCTCCACAAAATGCAAAGGGATTTTGACTTCAAAGTTTCTGTGTGAGTCTATGTTCAGAAAAAAGACTATATAATTATTTGATACAGTTACAAGGAAAAGAAAATTAGTTGTCACTATAGGTTCAGGTTCATAATTCTCAGTCTTATGAAATTATATCGAAGAATAATTGTTCCCCCTCATTCTGAAAGAAATATTAAGTTACCAGACCATAATCTTCTGATAGCTGATTTAGGTCTCTAATAATTTAGTCCATATGGTAATTCGCCTATTGATTGTGTCAGACTTTGCATGTCTGTCTAGTAGAAGATGATAGTGAAATGGTCTTCCTTCTCATTCCTTTGCTAAATATTTTTAACAACTGTTATTAGCATAGTGTTGTTGCATATGACGCTGAACAATAAAGCCAAAATAGTATTTCTGTGAATGAATGTATGACTTATCGTTCCATACTGGTGCATCAAAATTTTGTTTATTCTTGTCATGCAGGATGGTTGACTGATGCAAGCAATGCTCTTTTCTTCTGAAAAGAGAGTCAGAAGCATAAAATAGAAAAGGTCACACACTGAGACACATCTGAGATACAACAGAAATAAAACTCACTTTGGGGACACAAAGCAATGATTCCATTTTTGCTCTTTGCAGCATATTGTCTTTTATGCCAGTAATTTTTCTTTTCCTTTTATTATTTGTTTGTGGTTTTACATACAAGAAAATGACAAATATAAAAGCCAGAGCAAACAACATGGAAAACTGTATCAAAGAAGAGGCATAAACTACAATATTTAGCACTACCGATTTTAAGGGTATGTCTTGTCTGCAATCATTGGGTGCGATCACTGCCCGAGACAACATACCTGAGCATGCTTTAATCTAGATAGCTCAATTTCTGGAACATTGAAGCCACAGTAGCACAAGCTAGCCCCACAAATAATTACCCAGGGTTCCACGCAAGCTTGTACAGTCCATGTTGAGGTCTGAGCTGCCACAGCTTCGCTGTTCTGGGACCTGAGCTAGCGAGCTTAAAGGTAGTTCAGGCATGGTGGTTCAAGGGAGGGATTGTAGTCCAGACCTACACTAAGTGGAGGAAGTTGGAGATTTCCAAATGAAATATGAGAATTATTTTAGATGTAGACCAACACCAAGGTATGGTGTTTGCTCTGAACTAGTTACTATTAATAAAGGATTCCCACTCTGTGTCCCTAAATTCCTGAGCCTGTTTATTTTCTGCTGTCTGTCCAACTACATCAGCAGAGGTATATCACAAAAGGTTTACAGTGCTGCTTCCACTGTGGTTAATAGAATCAAAGCTTTCTGGAGTGAATTAGAGCCACTGCTGATTGGCAGGCAGCAGATGGAAAATAAACATCAGCTGTACTGCAGGCATTATCAAATATATATGTCTGAATAACATGAAAAACAATTTATTTGCTCATCTCACCTTGGCACTCTGGCAGTAATTTCCTTCCCTGTTCCCTTAAAAATGAAGCTCCTGCAACCGTTGGTCAAACTACACTAATACAACAACAATCAATCCCTGGTTCAGTAAGCAATCTGTCTCTTTTCTTTTTATAACTGTTTGGATTATTAAAATTAAATTAGTATACTGAGTTCAGCAGAAAGAAACATTAACTTTTTCCTTTATAAATGCATATTTTGGACAATCCACCCTTATTCTGATCCTGATTCTGTTGAAGTAATTGACAAAACTCATGATTATTTAACTAGAAATAGGATCCGCCCACATTTTTTAAATTATTATACATGTTGTTCTAACAGAAACCAATCCAATATCCATTAATATCAGTGGAAGGACTCTAATTAAATCCCATGTGCTTTGGATTGATCTAGTAAAAATTATTTGTCTTTTGTACTTGTGAGCATAGAATTTACAAAAATAAACATGTACACCTATATAAATAAGAAGAGCAATAACACATTTTGGGCGGGAAGTCTTAAATGAAGTACTGAAATGATTTATATTTGGAGGTTCTTAAAAATTGTTAAATGTTGCATTATATTAGCACTGTCAAACAAAGTATATAGTTTATATCCTAAATAGACAAGGGGAAGAGGTAATATCTTTTATTAAACCAACTTCTGTTGGTGAAAGAGACTAGATTTCAAGTTATAGAGGTCTGACCTGAAAAAGGACTCTATGAAGTTTGAAAGCTTGTTTCTTTCACCAACAGAAGTTGGTCCAATAAAAGATATTACCTCACCTTACCCACTTTGTGTACCTAACATCCTGGAATCAACATGGCTACAACACTGGAAACAACAATGGATTATATATTAGATGGCAGGATGTTATTTGGAGATGATGGATATTGACACATTCTTGTGTGATAGAAATTGTTTCAATGTGGAATCATCATAACATTAATAGGACTGTATATATCTTGACAGAATAAAGCTGGCTGCTGGTAACTGTATGGCAGTTACCGTCATATTCATGTCAATAGCTTGATATTTCCTAATGAAATGACTCAGGAACAACAGGCAAAATAAAAGATGAGCTCAGGCTAGGTTCAAGGCTTGCGATTCAAGAGAAGATGTCTGTTGACGTAAGAAATAAGAAGCAGTTCTTATGGTTTATGATGAGCAGTAGAATTTTTGAAGGCTGACTGATAGCCTTGATGTGAAGCTAAAGGTTTTAAAATTAAAATCTATCAAGGAGAAGGTTAAGGCTTACACTTTATGAGCTGGGGGGACAAGAGGGTACTGGAAAATATTATGTAAGTAGTGGGCATTTATCTCGCCCACCATATAAACATAATATATGTCTTGGTAATTTGTGCAACAGTCTGAATTTATACCATAAATAAAAATAAATATAAGGGGCATGTTACTGCTCTCACTTGCACCAGTGTAACACTGTTGAAAGGCAAATCAGCCTCTTTATCAAAAAGTCCATTTTGAATATAACAATTAAAAAACTCCTCTTTTTTTAGCAATTATGTTTAACAATTATGTAAAAAGTCCAATATAGGGCTTGTGAAAGTTATTAGACTGACAAGTGTGGAAATAAAAGATTTCTGTGTAGCCACATAGAAAAATGCAGCTGTGATGTACACCTCTCCACACCTAGCCACTCAATGTATTGAATCTGTGCTAGAGGGACCATCTCCGTTTGTCAGAGGATAGATTACTCTACCTGCCCATTCATTTATTGGTTATTGCGGGAACTCCTGAATGGATGTTCTAAGGCTTACTGTATTTTATAAGAAGTAAAGGTGTAAACAGAAATAGAATGCCAATCAACTCATAATTAATTCACTTAGTATTGAAATTGAAAATCTGTTGGGAAGTATTGTAATATCTTTTGCATTTCAAATAAATAATCATGGTTGCACTGTTTTAAATAATGGCTAGAAAACCCTAGTCTAGTGATATATCAGCTATAAGTCTTTAAAAACAATAAACTGATTAATTAATATTCATTAAAATAATGGAACATATGTAGTATGTGATGTGGCAGTTGGATGCTGGGGTAATTGTACATTTATTCACAAATGCAGGAACCTATGAGAATTGCAATAGCTAATAGACACTCTTTCACATGAATTTTTTATTTATTTTTCAAATAACAAAGCATATATGTTTGAGTGTGTATGTGTATATAAATACATATAGGGGAAAGTTTCCATTTCCCTTGTGCATTTGGCCACTGTTCAGAAGTATTGTTACAGTGACAGAAGCATTGTAAATATTTGATGTTTGTACAAATTCAGACAGTGTGAAATCAGCCAGCTGAACAAGTGGCATAACAAATGAAAAATGTTATTGTAGGAGAGTAAATCTAATCTGACTGCTCTTCAAGTGGATATATAAAATATTCAATTAATCTCCTGTATTAACAGTCAGTCAGAAGATGTGACAGTGAATGCTCTGGAAACCCTTCCTTTGTGTTTTTTGCATAGTCCTCAACAGATCAAAACATTCTGGCACTATATAAAATGTTTCTCAGTTTTTGATGATGAGAGCAATATAGAATCTTAAAAACTTCTTTCCACATATACTTACAGCAGATAGTTTTTTGATACAGAAAAAACCCCCAACCCTTTGGCAGCCCTGCTTTAATGAATTGTAAGGCGTCACAACGACAACATTTTTAAACACTTACTAGAGAAGCATAATGCAGCCTAGGGTCCCATTGGCGTGATAAGAACCTCTCATTCCCAGTAAAGGCAGCCTGTAAAATCTGTTTGTTTTCTTAATGGATTGGAAGCCTTGACTGATTGCTGGAGGGAATATATTGCTGTGTATGCCTTTGTTTTCCATCAGTTTCACAAAAAGAGAATGTAACTGTGCATGTCTCAGTCATTTTTCAGCATAAGCATGGACAATAGCAAATCATAGGCTCATTTGGAAAGAAAATGTAACTCTTTCCCTCCTCATACATTTATCTGAGTGTGGCACACATTGAATGCTTGTACTCTTGTCTGTCTGTTTCTCTCCCTAGAGCGAGCTACAAGAGAATACTCATACAGGCTGAAATTCAGCAGAGGTCCATCACAAGGCCCACGCATCCAATGTTGAGGTCTTAAGTGCTGACGAGGTCTTCTGCTGGCTCACTACAAAGGACTGAATTTCTTCCTTAGTTCTGGCAGTGAGCATTTGGATGTTGACCCATTTTGGTTCCTTTGTACTACCAGATAGTACAAATTCTAACCTTTTTGAGCAATGTCCCAATACGTCAGTACCATACACACTCCATGCTTACAGATGCTATAGAACATTTTAGGAACAAAGCACAAAGACATTGTAGAAAGTCTATTACCTTCCCTCTGCTAAGGCAAACTTGAAAAACGTTACCAACCCTTCATCTTTGCCCTAAGGATTCCTTCTAAGACATTGCCTTCACTTAACCCCACTAAGCTCTGGACACACTACTGACATGTATGCCACCAGATTGTAGACAATTCCTTTGGCAAGAAGACACCCTTATTGTCAGGATCCTGACAAGGGCAGTTAGTACCAATGGTCAAAGGAGGGTGAGACCTGAGGCTGAAATTAGCAGAGGAGTCAAATTCCAGGTGGGGGTTGGTATCAAGGATCAGAATCCAAGTCAGGTTTCAGGGTCCCCGTCAGGAGACAAGGTCCAAATCAAGCTGAGGTTGAAGCCAGGAGTTCAAGAGCAGGGATAAAGAAACAGGAATGGCTGAGGCAGCCACAGGAGAGTCATACTGTTTCCTGAACAGTTTGTGGAATTTTCCTTGGGTAGGTATAGGGCGGGGAGCCAATAAGGAGTTATGAGGCTGCTGCCTTTCAGTCCCCTTCCTATGACTTGTGGCTACAGCAGGTTGTGTTTAGTGGAATACAAGCTGGTTATAGCTGCTGCTGGGTGGCAGCACGGAGGTATTTGCTGCCTGGGCTTGAGACCCACTGGGCTTACATTATCACCATCTGGGGGTTCCCTCTGCCAACCTGGCTTTGTTGGGATGGGCCATATGGAAGGCAGCCAGGGGCATGCACTTGGGATGCTGACTCCTAGGATTGCTTTTTAGAGCCATAGAGCCAGCCTACAAGTATCAGACAGAGTTGCATTCGATTTTTTAGTCTAGCATCTCATGGACCTCGTACTCATTCTGTCCTTGGACCCATGCTGGGGGTGGCTGAGCCCAGTGAGTGAAGGGGGATATAGGGCTTTATCAAGGATAAAGTGAAAAGCTAAGTATATTTGGAGGGATCTGGGTAACGGAAGCCTCACAGTCACTGAGTTGATTACCTGGCTGCTGGAATATGGCCCAAGGTATCAGTAATTCATTTTACAGCATGAAGAGTTGGTGCAGAGGTTTCAGGCTGAGAGCCACACTTTTTGCCTAATAGTGAATACCAGGCCTCTTTTTTCAGGTATGCCTTCAATTCCCCTTGGACCTCATGGATCTGGCACACCCAATTAGCAGCCAGGGGATTGGTGGAATTGGCAGGAACAACTGCATTTGCTGAGAATGAGCTCTGCCCATTGGAGACCTGGTCAGCATTGTTGTAAGCAAATTGTCCTTGGCATAGGAGGCTCCACTAGTTATCCTGGTGAAAATTCATGAAGCAACACAAGTATTATACTAATACTTGATTTGCTTGTTCAGACTAACTGTCAGTTTGTAAGTGATAGCCAGTGGATATGCAAGTGCAGACCCTGAGCAATCATGGCATTTCACGTCAAAGCAGTAACACAAACTGCGAACCCCGATCAATTGTGATTTGCTCTAGGAGTCCATGAAGATGGATGATGTGTGTCACTAGGAGATGGGACTTTTCTTTTGCAGAAGGCAGGTGCACAATGGGGACAAAGTGGGCTATTTTTGTTAATTGTCAATTTTTGTTAATTGGTCAATCTTGGTGAGCTACCCTGTGCCCATTAAACATGGAGAGCTTGACTATAAAGTCCAGGGTAATTGCTGCCCTGGGTCTGGATGGGGTCTCAGAAGGCATTAGTGTGTCATGGGGTTTTGAGCATGGCATCTTGATGCTGGCACATGTTTCACAAGAATCAGGTATGAGTATATTGTTATGCACAGTGGGGCTACCAGAAGGAGTGGGCAGCCAAATGGAAGGTCTTGAGGTCACTAGATGGTCTGCAAATGGCATGTTGTGCCAAAGCCATAATGTCTCTAACAGACAGTTTCAGCAGACTACACAAGTGGCCCTTGACATAGAGCATGCCATTCTGGACCTAGTGTTGCCCCAGGCTTGCTCCTCAAGTTCCTTGGCAATGGGTTACTTTTCTGTAGCTCAGTAGATCAGTAATCTGAGATGTTGGAGAATCATAGCATCCAAGAAGTTCTGGGATTTAAGAATGAATGGGAACACAGCATGAGGGAGAGGGGCTCTTAGTTGTCAAGATAGTCCCTTTTTTGGGACAAGGTTGTTAGAAATAAAAAACAGGTTGTCCCTGGGGCAGATTGGGGAGATGGAACCTTTTATTGCCTATTTGTTCCACCTCGACGTCACGAGTAAGCAATTCTTTGTAAACAAGACTTGCCCGTGCTATGACCCCGTTCTCTGTAACTTAGGCCTGCCCATTTGTCCATTTATCTCTTTACTCTTCTACAAATTAGTGGCAGTATTGTTCAGGGCCCCTTGACTGGTATGTGATGGTAAAATTGGAACACATGAAGAACAGGGCCCAGCAAACCTGCCTCTGGTTCAGTGCTTTAGCTTGGTGAAAGTACTTCAAGTTTTTATGATCTTGATAAACCTGAAATGGGTCCCAAGCACCCTCCATATAGTGGCCCTACTCTTTGAAGGCTGCTTTGATGACTCCTTATCTAGAATTTTGTATTTCTGTTTGGGTGAATAGTAGGCTCAAGTCAGAAGGTGCTGTTGGGGACCACATCTTTGAGAGAGTATGACCCCAATTGCAACATTGGAGGCATCGGTCATGACAACAAAGGGTGGTAGTTAACATAATCTTGAGCTGGTTACATGCTCTTTCGGCCTCCAGAGCCCAGATGAAAGTGGTTTTTGTGGAGAAGCATTGTCAGTGGGTGATTTGGCCTGAAAACCCAGAGATGAATGCCTATACAAATTAGCGAATCCCAGGAAGTGTTGTGGATGTTTGATTTTCTTGGAGGGTACCCAGGTTCATACCATCTCCACCTTATTAGGATTCATTTGGAGGTCTTTGCGTAACAGGCTGTAGCCCAGGAACTCCATGGAGCACTGGTCAAAACTGCACTTTTCTAGCTTTGCATACAAGCTGCGTTAGTGAAGCCATTCAAGGACCGACTGGACATGGTTGGTGTGTTTCTCAGGGTCCTTGAAAAGATGAGGATATCCTCTAGGTAGATTACTATCTACTGGTCTAGGATGTCATGGAAGACCTTGGTCACAAAGTGCTGGAATGTTTCAAAGTACTTCATGAGGCCAGATGGCATTATCAGGATTCATAGATGCCATGCTGGCTACAAAAAGCTTTCTTCCACTTTTCCCCATCTTAGATCTGAAACAGGTTCTGGACCCCACAGAAGCTGGAATATTGGCTGCAGCTTGTGTACGTTGGAGGTAGGAGAAGCTAGCACAAAACCTGGAGAACAAATTGTGAGTGTTGCCTTGAAAGGAGCCTGAGGAATGGAGCTTCTTCCATCAGCATTTACTACAACAGCAGATTTGGAGCAAGGAAATTTCATGCTATTTGTTTATTTCTACTGTGTATAGGAAAGAGGACTCTGTATATTTTTATAAATAAATAAGGATTTATTGTTGGATTACTCCTTTCTACCTGCCCAGAAGCCTGTAGGTGATCAGTGAGACAGAATTTCTGCTCAGTTCCATACAATGCAACATATTTTTCATTATTGTCCAGTGAAGTGGGATGCTTAATCTGAGTTTGTGTATATATTGTGGGATTCCCTATCTATTAAATCTGCTTCACCAACAATTGGATTGTACATAGAGATGTCCCGTGCCTACCAATAATGGGAGTGGAAAGTGAGGGCAGCTGGCTTCAGCAATGTTACTGAGTGTGCTCAGTTTGTGTGAACATGCTCAGTACAAGTGAAGCACCAAATCGGGAAGGAAGAGGAGGAAGAGGGAGGCTGTGACTCTGCATTACCCCCTCCAGCCCCTTCCCCCCCAGGCTGTAGGCAGAGCTGAGTTATTTTTCACTAGTATTGCTTCAATCTGTTTTGTAAAGGGATCCACTGTCACTAACAAATGGACATTCTCTTTAGGGGTTTTAGGAAATGGCTCTATACAATCAATTTACAACATTTCCCAGGGCTCTAAAATTTGTTGATGAGCAAGTTTAGGTTTCCAACTATTTGCATTGCTCTGGGCATACATCAGACAGTTAGCACAATATTTTTTAAAATCTTCATCCAGATCTAGCCACCATTCTATCTGCAAGATTTGTGCCTTTGTTTTATCTGTAGCACGCTGACGTCCTTCCATAAGAACATTATGGCAAATATATATCAATTTGTGCCATCACTGTTGGAAAAATGATCACCCACTGATCAGCTTGATGGATCATAAGGACCTATTGGTTATTTAAAGGACTTTTTTTTAAGGATCACCCCCTTTCACTCCCTGCCCTGCAACTTTATATCCCGTAAGAGTTGCAACAATGAATCTGCCTTTTGAAGGCTTTCAAGATCTGGAGCTATATGTAATATAGCATTTTTGGCTAAAGCACAGTTGGTAATCAGGCATACGTGTGCTATGCTACATGTTGACTGCCATAAAGGAGCAGTCTGGGCAGCTTTCTTAGCAAGAGGGTTTACAAAAGCATCATCATGAGTACCCCACATGGTTATGGATGGTAATAGTTCTACCTTGTATTACGTCCCAAACATTTTGTAGATTCCTTGGATGGACAAGGTGCTTGCCATCTACCCAAACTAATCTATTTTAGCCCAATAGGGATTTGCACATCCATTTAGAGTCAGAATAAATAGTAAGTGCTGCATCTGCATACCATACCGCTTCTGTTGCTAAAAGTTTGTCAAATTGTGCCAAGTATGGCAGGTAAGAATATTAGTTGCAAACTCTTCCTTGGTCAGCCAGAGGGCAAATCCTTCCACAGGTTTTCCCTCAGCATAATAGGAGGAGCCATCAACAAAAATGGGCCATCTGGGGCTGTCATTCCATGTCAATTCCCATTACAAATGGGGATCTGACAACATATGATGCTGGCAGAGGGCAGTGGTGAGTCTCTCTCCCTTAACTAAAAAGTGATAGGCTGGGATGGATGGTTTTTTACATATTATACCTATAAATCATGGTGTTGCAATAAAAGAGACCAGGGGACTAATTGGGAACTGGACATATTACTTTCCTTAATGTGAGCAGAGAACAAATACCGTGGTGGGGTATCTGTGTATAAATTACCAGTTTCTATAGTGCCATTCTGTATGCAAAATGTTTGAGTGCTCAGAAAATGACCAACATGTGGACCTCACAAAGGCCATACGTCTTTTCAACGGGATAAGTAGGTGCAAGTCATATGCTGTGGGACACTGCTCTCCTTGGTGTTCCTAGATTAAGAAGGCTGCTAATGCATTGCCTGTTGCTGCTGCTTCCAAACTGAAGGGAATTAAATAATTTGGCTGAACCAATATTGGGGCAGATACCAAGTCTTCTTTCAAGGTCTCTATAGCTTGAATAGGATCCGAGGTCCACTGGCAAACTATCTCTTATTTAAAAATTTTTCTCTAACCTCTTCCAATTGTCCTAGAGCTTCCTTGTAGGAGGGACCCTGTCTCTGCACTCTCTCTCTGTTGAGTCCCTGTGATCAGTTTTGGAAATAATAAGAAGCTAGATGATGATTTTCTCTTTGTGTATCCCCATCTAATTTTTAAAAGTGGCCTTCCCTGGACTTTGTTTTTGAGATTTCTGTGTGGCCGTATTCAGTTGCTTCTTACTATATCCACACATATTCCATGCTGTCTCCTTTATTTTCCATTATCTAATTAAATTGTGAACTAATTTGTTACTAGCACTTGCACGATCTTTTTAAGAGAGTGGGACATATTAGTTAGCAGCAGTTCCTTAAAAGGTACATTATTCTGATTCGGATTTTCATACACCGTAGTATCATTCGCATATAACTGTGAAACATAGTACTGAGGATGTTTTCCATCCTGTTGTCAGGCATTAGTCAGCATAGTATGCAGCATAGTATGCAGCATAGCATTGTCCCCTTTAAAATCAGCGCTACAAAATGCACAGTAAGCTAAGAGATAAGGATCACCACAGGCGTCTATTTCTTCAGGGAACATTCCCTTTAATGAGGACAAGAGGGTAACTTTTAAGACTTTGAAATGATCAGCCTGCTGGTCAGCGTGAATTCTCCAGCCCATTCCTGTAGCCGCAGAATATGTGGAATGTGATTCTCACCCATCTCAAAGTTCTCTACCATTTTCAAAGCCTTATGGAAGGTCTTGGTGGTGAGATTAATTATTATTGTTTCTCTCTCTCTCTCTTTCCTGATCTGCTTGCTCTTCTCTTTTAACTGCAAATTTGTGCATAATGGTGGCAGTTTTAACAGATACCTTTTTGTTGCTGATTTCCTGATAATGCCATGTATCATTTTCATAATCATAATATGAGGGTAAATCTTACCTCAGAGTGGATGGGTTGAGTGTTGCAATAGTGCTCTTACTTTCTCTTAATTGGGTCCTCAAATTTTCTATAATTTAATTGCACTCTTCATGAGTGGCCATACTATCACGTATCCTACCTTCCCACAGTTGCACTGACTTCCACATTCTCACAGCACTGTGGCTTGTTTTCATAGAGAGAAGTTAGCTGTTTGCTAGGTGGCTCCTTTTGCTTTCTAGCTTCATGTATCATTGTAACTACCACTTGCTATGGCAAATCTGAGCCTTTCTTGCAACTTCAATCCATCTGCGCCTGGCTCTCAACTTTCTTAGGTTCTCCATCGAGTGATTGCTCAGATGCATTCCACTTAGGTGTGTGCGCGCCCACGTGCACAGATCTGCGGAGAACTTTTCTAGCAGCCCCTGCAGGGGCCGGTCTCAGCGCCCCCTGGAGTACCACCACTATGTAGCGGTATATATAGCGTGACCGGCCCCTCCCCTCCTCAGTCCCTTCTTTTTGCCCGTGACGGTCGGTTGAGAACTACCCCTGCTCTTCAAACAGGCTTTTTTCTCCTTAAAGTGAGTAGTTAGCTTAATAGTTCATCCCGAACTCAGTTAGTTTACAGTTAGTGAGGGTTTTTAGTTAGTTTAGGGAGCCTTCGGGCTCACGGCGACCCGGCCATGCTGGGCTCGCCGGGCTTTAAGCCATGTGCTGGCTGCGGCAAGGCCTTCCCAGCCAGCGACCCCCATGACCGTTGCTTGCGGTGCCTGGGGGAGCTGCACCGTACCGATCGGTGCAGCATTTGTTGGCCCTTCAAGCCTCGGACTCAGAAGGAGAGGGAAGTGAGGCTTAGGACCTTTTTAATGGAATACGCCTTGAGTCCAGCTTCCGAGCCTTCGCGGACGACTCCAGCACCGAGCGTTTCGTTGGTGCGGAGTGCGCCCCCGGCACCGGGGGCCTCGGTGCCGAGCAAGAAGAAGCGCCGCCCGCACTTGCAGCGCTCCCCCGCACCGCAGGAGCGGCCGGGGTCGAGCTTGGAGGTGATCCTCCTGACCGACGTGCCGCCGGCCCCTGCTCCGGCACCGGCACCGGCACCGACCAGGGAGGTTCCCCCTACTCCTGGGAGTGGGGGACCCCCTGCACAGGTTCCTTCGACGCCGGAGGCGTTCGAAGCGGCACAGGCCTTGCTGGCTTTGCCCACGCCTCCAGCACTCTCTTGCCAGAGAGAGTCAGGACCTGTTTCCCGGGGCAAACACGCGATGGGGGGCCCTGAAGGGTGGGCAGCCCAGACGGTGGATAGGCCGCCCACCACCCGACGCCAGAGAGTCGAGCTGGGAAGCTCCTCTCCATCTTCGTCTTTGGACGACGCGTCGCGGCACCGTTCCCAGCACCGCTCTAGGTCCCGGCACCGCTCCGAGTCCCGACGCCGCTCCTCTTCGTTGTCGAGTTCCGGCTCAGCACCGAGACGGCGTTCTCGGCACCGTTCCCCAGCACCATCCAAGAGGCGTCGGAAATCATCTCCCTGGTACCGCTCGTCGTCTTCGGAGTCGCCTCGTCGGCACCGTAGATGCAGCCGCTCTTCGGGATCGTTGCGTGGCGGGTCCCGGAGTGCTTCTGCTTGGCGGCGGCGTCGCCGGCGTTTTTCTGACTCGGGTTCCTGGGCCCGGCGTCAGGAACAGGTACTGCTGTCGGCACCGCAACCGGCACCGGCACCGCAGCCGGCACCACAGCCGGCACCGCAGCAGGCACCGGAGTTGCAGGCGGCACCGGCTCTTCCAGCATCGGTGCCGGCACCGACCCTTGCGGCACCGGTTTGGCCTTCGGCACCGGTGCCGCCCCTGAGCTGGCCACAGGCACCCTGGCAGTGGCCGTTGTGGGCCCAGTGGGCGGCTCAGTTGGGGCAGGGAACTACGTCGGCCCCTGCCTCGGTCACCCAGACACAACAAGCACCTTTGGTGCAGGAGGGTGACCTTCCCTCTGGGGAAGAGGAGGAGGAGGACCCTGGGGAGGGCCCCTCCACGGGACTCCGCCACCCGTCTTATTCGTCCTCACCAGACGAGGCGGCTGTAAGGGACCAAGGGGCCCCATTGGTTGACTTCAAGGCTCACCAGGAGCTGATGAAGCGGGTGGCTTCGAATCTTGGCCTTGAGGTCAAGGTCTTAGAGGAAGAGGTTGACCCCCTCTTCGGGCGTGTGGGGTCACCAGGTCCGGCTAGGGTAGCCCTCCCGGTCCATGAAAGGGTCCTGCGCCTGGCTAAGGCAGTCTGGTAGACCCCCGCCTCGGTTGCCCCTACCTCTAAGGGCGCCGAGAAAAAGTATTACGTGCCGACCGAAGGGCACGAATACTTGTATGCGCACCCTGCAGCGGGTACTTTGGTGGTCAATGCCGCCAATCAAAAGGACAAGCAGGGTGCTCAGAGCGCCTCTCCTAAGAACAAGGAGGGCAGGAGGTTAGACCTATATGGTAGGAAGGTCTATTCCACTGGGGCGCTTCAGTTTAGAGTGGCTAACCATCAGGCCCTCTTAGGCAGATACAATTTAAACCTGTGGGACTCCTTGAGGAGGTTTTCGGAGTCCCTCCCTCCGGACCAGGCCGCAGACTTTAACATTGTCCTGGAGGAGGGTATGAAGGTGGCCAGCGCAGCACTACAAACTGCCTCAGACGCTGCGGACACAGCAGGCAGGGCTATGCCCTCCGCCGTTGTCATTCGGCGGACAGCTTCGCTACAGTCCACGGACTTATCCCCAGAGGTGCAGCACTCCATCCAGGACCTGCCGTTCGATGGAGCTGCCCTGTTCTCAGACAAGACTGATGAGAAGCTGCATGCCCTTAAAGATTCAAGGGCGACGCTGCGCTCGTTAGGCCTCTACACGCCCCAAGCGACCAGGTTGCAGAGCCGCCAACAGCCGCAGCAGCCGCCTCAGCGTCAGCGGCAACAACCGAGGCCGCAGCCTAGACCCTTCCCTCCCGCAAGGGGAAGGGATAGGAGTCGGGGCTCTGGACTGCGCGACCGCACAACGTCGTCCGCCTCCTCTTCTAAAGGACCCTCCCAAGACCCTAAGGGCAAGGGTCGGTTTTGACGGTGTCTCCGAGGGTGGCACCGTCTTATGTTCCCTGGGTGGTCCCCCGCCTTTCAAGGACAGGCTAAGGCCTTACCTCGGCCTGTGGCGGGAAATAACATCGGACCAATGGGTCCTGAACATTGTGCGCTGGGGCTACGCCCTTCAGCTTCTGGCCTTTCCTCCCCACTCCCCACCCCCCCCCCGTCCCTCTTCAGGGACCCCTCTCACGAGCAATTACTCCTACAGGAGGTTCACTCCCTCCTGCTCAAAGGAGCCGTAGAAGCGGTTCCGCCGCTCGAGGTGGGGACGGGGTTCTACTCCAGGTACTTCCTCGTCCCCAAGGCCAAGGGAGGCCTCAGGCCTATACTGGACCTGCGCAGGCTCAACAGGTTCATGAGAAAGCTGAAGTTCCGCATGGTGTCCCTAGTGTCCATCATTCCCGTACTAAACCCAGGGGACTGGTTCGCCGCCCTCGACCTGAAGGATGCGTACTTCCACGTCTCCATCCTTCCCACCCACCGGCGGTTCCTAAGGTTTATGGTAGCTGGTGCCCACTACCAATTTACGGCCTTGCCCTTTGGCCTGTCTTCCTCCCCCAGAGTGTTCACCAAGTGTATGGCGGTGGTAGCGGCCTTCCTGCGGCGCAGGGGGGTCCAGATTTTTCTCTACCTGGACGACTGGTTGATCAGGGGCAAGACCAAGTCGCAGGTTCGCAAGGCGGTCTCCTTCGTCCAGACCACCTGCCAAGCTCTGGGACTGCTCATAAACGAGCAGAAGTCGACGCTGTGTCCGGTGCAGCGTATAGACTTTATAGGGGCCCCCCTAGACTCGGTGCGGGCCAAAGCCTCCCTCCCACGCTTGAGGTTCGAGGCAATGACGGCGATAATATCGCAACTTCAGAGGTGCCCTACGACAACAACCAGGCAGTGCCTGCAGCTGTTAGGCCACATGGCCTCGTGCACCTACGTGGTGAGGTTGGCCCGCCTCAGGCTCAGGCCCCTCCAAGGTTGGTTGTCCAAGGTGTACATGCCCAGCAGGCATGCCCTCCACAAGGTGGTAACGGTGCCCCCTGCGGTGTTGGGGTCACTGAACTGGTGGCTGGACCCCGGGACTGTGTTGGAAGGGATCCCCTTCAGGGCTCCCACCCCCTCGGTCACGCTGATCACGGACGCATCAGACCTGGGGTGGGGAGCCCATATCACCGGTGGTCTGACCACGCAGGGACTTTGGTCCCAGGGAGAGGCTGCCCTCCATATCAATGTCAGGGAACTGAGGGCAGTCAGACTAGCTTGCGAAGTGTTTCGCCACTCTTTATTGGGGAGAATGGTGCAGGTGTTAACAGACAATACCACTGCAATGTACTATATCAACAAACAAGGGGGGGGCGCGCTCCTCGGTGCTGTGCCAGGAAGCGCTTCGACTTTGGGACTTGGCGGTGAAGTTCAACTTTTGTTTAACTGCCTCTCACCTGCCGGGGGTCAGGAACGACGAGGCGGACCGCCTCAGCAGGTTGTTTCTACCTCAGCACGATTGGTCTCTCCACCCGGAGGTGGCGGACAGGATTTTCCGTCTGTGGGGTGTTCCCCGTCTGGACCTGTTTGCATCGGCCTGGAACACGAAGTGCCCGCAGTTTTGCTCGCTAAGGGGTCGCGAGCCGGGCTTTGTTTCGGACGCTTTTCTCCTCGAATGGACGGGGGCGCTCCTGTACGTGTTCCCCCCCTTCCCGCTCTTGCCCAGGGTCCTCTTGAAAATCAAGAGGGACAGAGCGGAGGTCATCCTGATCACCCCAGCGTGGCCGAGGCAGTACTGGTTTTGCCTGCTTCAGGACCTGTCGGTCGCTCCCCCGATCGAGCTCCCGAGGAGACCGGACCTGCTTTCCCAGGACCACGGTCGCCTGCTGCATCCCAACCTCGACTCCCTGCACCTGACGGCCTGGAGGCTCTCTGGCTGACGGAGGAGGAGAGAACCTGCTCGGAGCAGGTCCAACGCGTGTTGTTGGGAAGCAGGAGGCCCTCCACGCAGATCGCCTACAGTGGAGGAGGTTCACCTGCTGGGCGGAGTCGCGGGGCGTAACCCCCGGTATGTCCCCCGTGCAGGCTGTCCTGGATTACCTGCTGCAGCTTAGGCTACAGGGGTTAGCTTTGGCCTTCCTCAGGGTACACCTGGCGGCCATCTCGGCGTTCCATCAGCCGATGGGGGGACGGCCCCTATTCTCCCACCCCATGTCGGTGAGGTTCCTCAGGGGAGTCGAGAGGCTTTATCCGCAGATCCGTGACCCGGTGCCTCCCTGGGATTTGAACCTGGTCTTAGATAGGCTAACGGGACCCCCTTTGAGCCCTTAGCCACCTGTCCAATGATGATTCTCTCCTGGAAGGTGGCTTTTCTCGTGGCCATTACCTCGGACAGGAGGGTCTCTGAGCTGAGGGCCTTAACCTCAGAGCCCCCCTATACTGTGTTCTACAAGGACAAGGTTCAGCTTAGGCCTCACCCAGCGTTCCTGCCTAAGGTAGTCTCCAGGTTCCATTGTAACCAAGATATTTTCCTCCCCGTGTTTTTCCCTAAACCGCACGGGTCCGAGGACGAGAGGAGACTGCACACCCTCGATGTGAGGAGGGCGCTGGCGTTCTACCTAGACAGGACGAGACCGCTCCGAAAGACCACGCAGCTCTTCGTCGCGGTGGCAGAGAGGATGAGAGGCTCCCCGGTCTCCGCCCAGTGCATCGCCAAGTGGATCACCGCCTGCATCCGGCTCTGCTACGAGTGTGCAGGCGTCCGGCTCCCAGGAGTGGTGACGGCTCACTCGACGAGGGCCCAGGCCGCGTCGGCAGCCTTCCTGGAAAGGGTCCCCCTGGATGACATCTGCAGGGCTGCCACCTGGTCTTCGGTGCACACCTTTGCTGCGCACTACGCTGTCGTCCAGCAGTCAAGGGACGACGCGCGAGTCGGCAGAGCCATGCTGAGGGCAGCTCGCCGTTGACTCCTACCCACCTCCAAGGTATGGCTCGCTAATCACCTAAGTGGAATGCATCTGAGCAATCACTCGAAGGAGAAAACGTAGTTACTTACCAGTAACTGTTGTTCTTCGAGATGTGTTGCTCAGATCCATTCCACACCCACCCTCCGTCCCCGCTGTCGGAGTCGGCAGAAAGAAGGGACTGAGGAGGGGAGGGGCCGGTCGCGCTATATATACCGCTACATAGTGGCGGTACTCCAGGGGGCGCTGAGACCGGCCCCTGCAGGGGCTGCTAGAAAAGTTCTCCGCAGATCTGTGCACGTGGGCGCGCACACACCTAAGTGGAATGGATCTGAGCAACACATCTCGAAGAACAACAGTTACTGGTAAGTAACTACGTTTTTCCATTGTTTACACTCTCCTTTGAGCTTAGTTACCCACAGTTGGAGAGTGGTTACAGTTAAAACAAGCCCTCCATGCAGGTGCCCTTTTCTACAAGACTCCTTCAGTTTTTGATAATACATAACTAACAACTCAAGATCGTGTAGGATTCTTCCCCATGGGTCAGTTTCCCACATGGTGATGAAAGGCACAAAGAAACCACGGCTGAGATATGTTTGTGAACATATGTATCCATAGTGACCTTCTAAACCTCTCCTTATTAGAGCACTGAGTTCCTTATGTAGGCACCCTGTACTTTAGGGGCCTACCAACTTAATTGCAGCGGGGAAGAGCCTGGGGACTACAACTCCCATGATGCCTTGGGGAAAAGAGAGAGACTCTTCCCCTTCCAGGAGTGAGAGAAAGGCATGTGGCAGACTCCATTTTGGTGCTGGGGCGGAGGCAACCCAGGCTGGAAGCTGCTGGCTGGGTCTCGCCGCTGCTGCTGCTGTGACTGCTTGTGGACAAGATCCGAAGCTTGCTATTGCCTCTGACCGCTGCTGGGAGCCGGCTGACATGAGGATTTAGCACAGAGCTGCAGAGGGCTTGTAAGGAAGGCGCAGCAGAGAGACTGACTGGGATGGAGAAGAGGCCAAGACACAGTCCCTTCAAGCAGGGCCAGGACTGCCAATCTCCAGTTTGATGCTGTGGCTGAACTGGTGCAGTGACCCCACAGAGCGCGCTCTCCTTCCACAGATCTTCAAGCGCGCCCACACAAGAAAGGGGTCAGGGCCTGAACTCTGGGGGAGTGCACACTCCAGAGGTAGGGTAGATAATGGCACTGTAAATGCCTGATAGACAAGTTGAATACTGGTTTTAATAATTGGTTTGTTCAACTGCCCCTGTGGTTTATGTTTAATTTCAGTCTGTTATGCCGTGTTTCTTTATTTTGTTAAGTAAAGGTTGTTAACTCTAATTTAATTTAAGGATATTGGATGTTTAGTTTGCATAATTGCAATTGTTAAATTAGACTTATGTCTCAGATTATGATAATTTTAGACTAGGTCTAGTCCTGGCAGCTCTCAAAGCCACTATTGAGCTTGTGCAGGGGCCAGCCAGGTGGAGGCACCACCAATTTTAATTTGTTTTAGAAATAAAGGGACTGCAGCAGAGGGGTGGACAGAGGATTCCCAACTACCCCACATCAACACTGGGATACTCAGGATCTCCTCTATTGTTAGAAACCTTAGACGCCCTTGCACACCGGTGAGTGTTGCCTGCTCCAAAGTAACCCAGTGGAGGAAGGGGGTTACACTTACAACCTGGACCCCAGTGTTTATGGCCCACAAGCTAGCAGTCCCATCCTGCCCATATTACAAGGTGCTTTTGGCTGAGTGTGCTCATTCCTTCCATGAGCGCCAATATTTGGGTGAAGACTACCACATGCTCAGGGATGAGACACTCAGTTATATTAATACAAACATTTATTTTAATCAAAAGCATGGCCTTGTTTTAAATGTCTTGATTCTTAGAAATATTTTACTCTAGAATGAAATGGTTAATAAGATCTGTATATAACTTTGAGAAAGCAGCCATAAAAGTTATTGCAAACAAAAATATATTTGACAAGAGGGCTTATCTTTCATTATATCATGAGGCAAATCCAATCATGAACTCTGATCCTTCTTGATTAATACTCCCATGTGTTTACTTGAACTTAGTATTGCTACTATAGTACTCTATATCTTGTATGTTCCTTATATTGTTTCCACTCGCACTATATTTACTGTTCTTCGGTGTACTTAAATTGCTTTTTCCTGCTAATATCTCAGATGTTATATTTGTTTTGTCACTATAGTAATTGTTTATTTCTTTGTCTGGTTTACTTTAAAATTTGCTATAAAGAAGTTTTAACACAAACACACAACAAAAATAAGAGAGGTCGTATATCTTTATCTAGGAGTTAAAATTGAAAAATCAAATTATAAAATTATAAAATTGAAATCAAATTAATATTTGGTACAGAAAACATGCTGCTTCTAGCCAGTATCTTTTTTGACCAATCATCTATCTAAAAGAACAAAGATGTCCAAAGTGAAAATAAATGGTAACATAAAATCAAGGAGAGACCAGTTCTGAACAGACATTAATCCTTTATTTTGCCAGCTACTTACGTATTAAAGGAATATTTTATCTTATAGACTGGACTGTGAAATGTAAAAGAAAATTAAAATAACAGAATTTAAGGCAAATAATATTTAATTTTCTGCTAGAAAAGTGTTTTAAAAAGAATCAGTCATGAAACACAATATTCAAACATTTGAAAATCATTTAAAATATCTGCCTCTCCAACCAGAACCATCACTAATCCTGATAATTCTTTCATTGTTTCTTTTGGGAGAGGAGGAGGGAGGAGAGGTGAGAATAGCATTCAGGTTACCTTGTTTTCATCATATGTGATTAAAATGCTTTCAACTGAACCAATTCAGTGTTCAGAGCTTTAAGAGGGTAACCACATAATCTTAAAATTGTTATCCTCCTCCTTCCTTATTTCATTTATGCAGGGCCCCCATATGGGGGGTGGGGAGAGGGCACACTTTACCAGAACCCGGAAGCCCTGAGGGGCCCGGTCCAGGCTGTAACCACCATTACCAAGAGGAAAATATTTTTCATGGCTCCTGAGATTGTATCTATGGGATCTGGGATTGTGGTATGTGTGTGGGAGGGGGCCCATGTTGCAAGTTTGTACTCTGCCTGCAAAAATTATGCTTGGGCCCTGCGTTTATGCTATTCTGTATGTTAACTTCACTCATGACTACCCTCTCAGATTGGATTGTACGAACCTTGGGCAGGAACCTTATCTCCTTATTTGTCCTGTAAAGCCCCAGCATGCTTTTTGGAGACTATAGTAACAATAATTAATAGTTATTTGACAGGTCAAGAAATACTAACCAAATAAGTGTTGGTTCCAGTAGTAAGAAGGGAAACTTCTCAAAAGAGGTCTAAGGATCTGAGTATTATTATTTTGTTTGTCTTATGGTAATGTCTAGAGAGACTCAAGGAAACACAAAGTACTATACATATACATAGTAAGAAACAGCCCCTGAAAAGATTATCATCTATTAGACAAGACAGTTAAAGGGCGGGAGAAAGAAGTATTATCAGTCCTTGGCACATGAAATTGGAATCTCAGTATAAGGGATTTTTAATTAATCTGTAAATTTGAGGTGGGGAGGAGGTGTCAAACCCCATGACTGGAGAATTGCTAATATAGTTCGTACTTTTAAGAATAGAAAAAAGGTGATCTGGCCTATAAGTTTGATCTGAATTTTATGCAAGGTCTTGGAACAAATTTGGAAAGGAAAAATAGCTAAGAACAGAAAGGTAAATGGTAATTGGGATATATAAAACATGGTTCTAGAAAGAATATAGCATCCTAGACCAATCTGATCTTCTTTGAGATGATAACTTCTCACTAGGCAAAGGAAATGTAGTAGATCAAATCTATCCAGAATACAGGAAGGTATTTGTTACAGTTCCATATGAGAAATTATTAGTTAATTTGGAGAATCTGGGGATTAATATGAGAATTGAAAGGTGATAAGAAACTGGTTAAAAGGGAGACAATAATGGCTCTTACTGAAAGGTGAACTGTCAGACTGAAGGGAAGTTACTAGTGGAATTCCTAAGGGATCGGTCTTGAGACTTACCTTATTTAACATTTTTATTGTTACCTTGGCACAAAAAGTGGAAGTATGCTAATAACATTTGCAGATGACACAAAGTTGAGAGGTATTGGCAATATGGTGCAGGATCGGAACATCATACAAGAAAATCTGGACAACCTTAAAAATTGGACTAATACAAATGTGTTAAAATTTAATAGCACAAACTGCAAAATCATGCACTTTGGGATCAACAGTAATTTCTCCTATAAATTGGGAACTTATCAGTTGGAAGTGACAGAGAAAGAGAAAGATCCGGGTGTATCAGTTGATCACAGGATGACTATGAATTGCCAATGTAATGTGGCCAAAAAAAAAAAGGCTAATACAGTTCTAGGATGTGCCAGGCAAGGTGTTTCCAGTAGAGATAGGGAAGTATTAGTACAATTATATGAAGCATTGATGAGACCTGATCTGGACTACTGTGTCCAGGTCTGCTCTGCCATGTTTAAGAAAGATGAATTTGGAACAGGTGAAGAGAAGGGCTACTAGGATGATCCAAGGAATGGAAAACTTGCCTTATGAGAGGACCCAAAGCTTGACTTGTTTAGCCTAACCAAAAAAGGAGAGATATAATTCTCTATATAAATATATCAGAGAGAAAAATACCAGACAGAAAGAGGAGTTACTTAAGTTAATCACCAATGTGGACACAAGAACAAATGGATATAAGGTGGCCATGAGCAAGTTTAGGCTTGAAATTAGGGGAAGATTTCTAACCATCGGAGGAGTGAATTTTGGAACAAAGTTCCAAGAGGAGCATTGGGGATAAAAAACCTAATAGGCTTCAAGATTGAGCTCAATAAGTTTATGGAGGGGGGGTCATAAGAGGAGACTGCCCTACAATGGCATGTAACTGATCTGTGATTGTTTTAGCAGCAAATATCCCCAGTGGATGATGATGGGACACTAGATGGGGAGGGCTCTAAGTTACTACAGGTGTCTGGCTGTTGGGTCTTGCCTACATGCTCATGGTCCCACTGATCACCATATTTGGGGTCAAGAAGGAATTTCCCCCCAGGTCACATTGGCAGGGACCCTGCGGGTTTTCCCCTTCCTCTGTAGCATGAGTCATTTGCAGGTTTAAAATAATGTAAATGGTGGATTCTCTGAAACTTGAAGTCTTTAAATCGTGACTTCAGTAACTCAGCCAGATGTTATAGATGTATTGCAACGTGGGTGGGTGGATGAGGTTCTGTGGCCTCCAATGGCAGGAGATTAAATTATCTTGATGGTCCCTTTTGGCCTTAAAGTCTATGGGGAATTGAGGAATAGAGAGAGAAAGCAATTTACACGAGTCATAGAAGAAGTCAGTAACGCTGTTCCTTCTGACTTAATACTGAATCGATGTTCTAGTAGGATATTAATGGACACTGTGGTATTGGAGGTGCCTGGCTTTAGGATATATATGGAACTGGGATCCTGACTATTAACGATCTCATCATTATTTTTGCAGGAATAGGGATGTTGATCACAATTTCGGACAAAGAGCTAGGTTTTATCATTCTGCCTTCATAAATATCTCCTAACATTTGTGTTTGATAAAGCATTATTTCTAGTATTTAGCTGAAATTGTAGGTCTGTGCTTTCGGAACCATCGTACCAGGATTCTGTCCCAGCTCCTAATTTGTGTGGCCTCATATAGAGTAGGGGGGCAGTTATCCACCCCAGTCAGGACAGAATAAAACAGTTCCTCTGGGCAAAATCAGCCTCAACCCAGCACACCCGTGCAACTTATTCAGTTTGAACATGGGCAGGTTCTTAAAAGGGAGAATCACTGCTCAGTGCAGGATGCCAACTCCGAAGGAGCAGGACTGTAACTCAGAGCTCCCCAGCAACTGGAAACTGGGGTTGCTGACTATGGACATGGCTAAAAGCCTTGGCTGCCTACACCCACTCAAATAGGAGGAGGGCTGGTACTTTTCCCTCCCCCTCTCCCTCCCCCACCTTCTTTGGTTCCCCAAAGACCTAGGACTCTTTTTTTGTCAGCTGTAGAAGCACACTGATTTTTGTTTGAAATGCTTTAATAACCCCATCTCTCCTTGCAATGGGTTGATACTTGAACAGCACAGATTGTGCCTTGAATGCTGAGACACACACAATGCCCACCTTCCCCCCGAGTTGGTGCTAGATAGGTACAGCCTACTACAATAGTATTTGTTTGCTGTAGCAAGAATGTTATAACTTCTTGTCTATTATAATGCTGTACATGTTACACCCCAGTGCTAGAAGAATGATTCGTTTACAAAGTCTTTAAAACACTTTGAGATCTTTCTGGATGAAAGGAGCCATAGAATGGGCAAGATGCTGCAATTTTACTCTGCTGTTTGTAGAAATTTGTTTGCAGTATTTGTTTGCAGCTCTTGTATGCAAACCTTTTCCAAAAGGTCATAACACAATTAAATGCCAATGTCTCAATCCCCTCTGATTTAGCAAAGGAGCCTATAGGGATTTATTAACCAATATCTATCCAGGGGAAAACATTCCAGTTACATTCTTTTTTCTTTCCAACCACACAAACAATTAGTTATCAAGCAAAGCATGCAACAACCATAGGCTATTATCCGCTTAGTGCTGTGAGGCTTCACTAGGAATTGTTATTTGGACAAGCTGATATACTGAAATTTATTGCTGAGGAGCATGGAACTGCAGGTAGAAAGGGCACACAAACATTTTCCTTGGTTATTTTTTTCTCCATTAATGGAGAAGGGAATGTTGAGTCTAGTAGTTAGTACATGAAAGTACCCATGAATACTCCTTGGTTCTGTTCCTGATAAGATGTGGTTATGATATTTATTCCACAGGTGCACTTTGATGATTCTTAGTATAGTCATTTGACATCAGAGGAAAGGCATTTCATCCTACAAGGCCTCAATATTTTAAAAAGAGTGAATGAGATGAACAGGCTAATTATAGGACTGTCAACCTGACATCAATCCCAGGCAAGAGAATGAAGTAATTGATACAGGACTTGATTAATAGAGAATTAAAGGAGGGTAATATAATCAGAACCAATCAATATGAGTTTATGGAAAATGGATGCTGTCAGACTAACTTCTTTCAAAAGATTATAAATTTGGTTGATAAAGGTCATAGCATTGTTGTAATATGCTTACCCATCCATAAAGCATTTGACTTGGGTGTTGCATAACATTTTTATTAAAACATCTAGAAATATATAGAATTAACATGGTGTTCATTAAATGGATTAAACACTGCCTAACAGATAGGTCTCAAAATGTAATTGTAATGGGGAATTACCATCGAGGCGGTGTAATTCTAGTGGGGTCCCACAGGGATCAGTTCCTGGCCACACACTGTTTAACATTTTTATCAGTGACTTGGAAGAAAACACAAAATCATCACTGATAAAGTTTGCAGATGACACAAAAATTGGGGAAGTGGAAAATAAAGACAAGGTCAGGCCACTGATTCAGAATGATCTGAATGGCTTGGTAAACTGGGCTTAAGTAAACACTATGTATTTTAATTTGGGTTAATGTATGCATTTAGGAACAAAGAATGTAAACAAATGCTTACATGATGGGGAACTGCGAAGCTGTGACTCTAAAAAAGATTTGGGGTTCATTGTGGATAATCAGTTGAACATGAACTCCATTGTGACACTGTGGCCAAAAGGGCTAATGCAATCCTTGGATGCATAAATAGGGGAATCTTGAGTAACAGTAAAGAGCTTATTTTACCTCTGTATTTTGCACTGATACAGCTATTGCTATAATATTGTGTGCAGGTATGGTGTCTACAATTAAAAAAGATGTTGATAAACCGTAGAGGGTTCATAGAAGAGCTTTGAGAATGATAAAAGTATCAGAAAACATGCCTTACAGTGACAGACTCAAGCAGTCTTTTGTGTTAATCTATATAGCTTAATGAAGAGAAGTTTACAGTATGAATTCAACACAGTCTTTGAGTATCTACGTGGAGGACAAATATTGAAAAATGGACTCTTCAGTTTAGCAGAGAAAGGTATGACATGGTCTATTAGCTGGAAGTTGAAGCTAGACAAATACAGACTGTATAAGGAATATATTTTCTAACAGTGAGAGTAATTAATATTTAAATAGCTTACCAAGGTTGTGGTGGATTCTCCATCACTGACAATTTTTAAATCAAGATTGGATTTTTTTTTCTAAAATACATGGGAATTCTATGGCTTGTGTTATACAGCAGATCACACTCGATGATCACAGGGCCCTTGGAATCTATGAATAACGAGCAGCAGCATAATGGTCAAGTATTTGGCTCTGCCCCAGTCTTCTCTCCCAGTAGTGGGGAAAAATGTTTAGGCAAAAGGAATCTGCTCCCCGTGGATAGACTCCCTCACCTCCCCCAAAAATGTGCCCTTCCCTTTGCTCTACAGAAACATATTAGTACACTATCAGAGCCCAGCAGCTGAGGTAGGTAGTAAGATTTGCCCCTAAAACCACAATCACTGTATAAATATATAAATTTGTTAATGGTCTTGTGGTCACAGCACTGGACTGGAACTTGGAACTATGTTCAGTTTTCACCTCTGCCTCAGGCTTGGTCTACACTAAAAGTGTAGTGCTACAGTGATGGTTTTTCTGTCACAGTAGTAAATACACCCACTCAAGGGGGGGTAACCAAGTTGACAGAAGGATTCTTCCATTGATTTTATAGTGTCTATATGGGGACTTAAATCAGCTTAACTACCTCTCTCTGTGGTGTGAATTTTTCCCGAGTGACATTGGTAGGTGAATCTGTTTTAGATGTAGGCCAGGCCTCAGATTTCCTGGGTGACTCATGGAAGCCACCTAATCTCTATAGATAACATCTTCTAAAGCTCCCAAGTGATTCAGGGGCAATGATGTTTGAAAAATTCCTATAGAAACTTTGATGGAAAATGGGTTGTTGACTAAATAGGTTTTTTCACAAAAAGTCTCTTTTTTTTCAGAAAATATCCTTTTTTTTTCCCATAAAAAAACTGATATACTTTTGCCAAAACCCAAAATATTTTGTTTTGGAAATGCTGCTGCCAATGGCCTATGGGAGTGGTGGTTCAGTTGCCTCACACCCCCAGTGTCTTCTGTGGTCCATGTTACCCATCCAGACTTTATCTCCCATGATGTACTGCATCCCTTCGTCAAGAGGGAATAACATAATGCATCATGGGAGATCTAGTTTGAACAAGTTCCACAGGCTATACAGTAGAATGGGAGCATAAAGCACTCAAACTAGAACTCCTATGGGGCACTTCTTCAGAAATTCCAAATCAAAATATTTCCATATTTGAATTTCTGCTGAAAAATGAAAATTTTCTGTTGACTCCTTCTCTATCCAATATTTCAACCAAATTTACTTAGGACCTGAAGTCCCATTTTCAAAAGTGAATTAGGCACTTAGGAATCTAGTTGTCATTGATTTCCAGTGAGACTTAATTTCATGTAATTGAAAATGGGACTTTGAGGCACAGAGGGTAAAATTTTCAAATAATCTGTTTCCCATCAGTAAAATGGGAATAATATATCCTTTCTCACACAATTTGTCTGTCTTGTCAAATAGAATATCAGTTTTTTGGGAAAGGACCATCTCTACCATGGGTCAGTACAGCACCTAGCACAGTGGGCTACTGATTCTTGATATAGGGTCTCTTCCTGCTACTGTCCTACAAAGAATAGCAAAATCCACCACATAATTTGACAAAAAACAGGGCAAAATCCTCCCCCAAACATGCATAATCCAAGAAAAACAAGTCTGATGCTATGATGAATTTAAGAACTCCCTTAATAATCTTTCATTTTAAATAGGCAAAAGTAGAATTCTCTGTTGCAACTCAGTCACTTGTCTTTCTAAAGCAATCAGCACTTCCTTAAATGATGATCATTAAAACCTCAAATACCCAAATTACCAATCTCGGAAAAAGAAAATTACAGGGCACATAATTGGATGACATCATATTGTTCAGAGGAGTCTCCTGGAACCTGGTGGCTATTGTACAATTGCCCTACAATATTTAGAGCTGGGAGATAAATTAGGACAGCAGTTCCCTACATTGACAATTTATTAATATTTGTATGTGCGGCGATTCATTTGGGAGTATAATTGAAAAAAGAAATTGTTAACAAATGAGGTTGAATTGTACTGTATGTAATGATTAAACTGTGAGCCTTATGTTTGGAACTTGAAGCTAGAGCTTAGATTTTAATGTAAAGTCAAGTGAATGCCGACTAGTTACTGTAAAGCTTAGTGAAGGTAAACACAGAAGAAAAAGAACTCAAATTATGCTGGCAAGAAAAAAAATATCATCTGGCTGTAACAGACAAAGGAAGGCATGCTGGAAAGATAAATTAGGCAGAGTCCTTTGCAGAGCAGCTTCATATTTTATATCAAGTGCTCATCTCCATTTGCCATGGTGAAGAGAAAGGTCAGTCTGTAAGCCTGTGAAATTGCCATGAATATATTGCTAGGCAGTGAGAACTGATGTAACTCCACAGGTCTTAACAAAAAGAAACAGCGGGCCCTTGTGACCACTAGCTACTTATTGTCACAGAGGTTTATTGAGTTTTGGCTTCATCACTGTTAGTTTAACATCTTTTCTGACTTGTTGATATCTTTATTACAGTTTACACACATTTTTCTTCTGAGCTGCCAGAATTAGAACATTTTGATATAAAATGTCATAAAGTTCGCTAGCAAGACAACGTAGGTGAAGTGATATCTCTTACTGGAACAACTTCTATTGTTGAAAGAGATAAGCTTTCAAGGTTACACAGAGCTCTTCCTCAGAGCTGGGAAGTGTTCTCAGAGTGACACAACTAATACAATGTGGAGCAACTTGTTTATCAGAACATTTCAAGGGCCTCTTCAAGTTGAAATGGCAAGTTAACACCCGTCCTGTCATAGGAGGGAAAGGAAGGCAGGGGAGGAAAAAAGTCAGCTGGAGGGGGTGGGGCAGGGCAAGTTAGTCAGTTACAGATTGTTGCATTAAGCCATAAATCCAATATCTCTGTTCAGTCCATGATTTTTAATGTGTAGTAAAGTTATGAATAGACGCTCCCAAGTTTGTCTTTTAAAGATGATGTATAGTTTCTTTGGAAATGAAGACTGAGAGGTCAGATATAGAGTGATCATTTTGTGAAGTGTCTAGAACACTCTCACACTAGCATCAGCTTCCTGGATACCATGATCAGGTCAATAATGAAACCTTACAGACAACTATATACAAGAAATCCACAGACCGCCACACCTTCCTTCACAGATCCAGGAACCACCCTATATACACCAAGACATCTGTTATGTACAATCCAGCACTCTCATGCCACAGAATGTGCTATGAAGAGAGAGTCCAGAGTATACACTTTTAAGTCACTTAAAACAGCCTTCACCAAACAAGGACACTCCACTAGTAAATGTTCCAGCAACAACAAAGTGGGTGAAACTACGTTCTTGAATGTACTCATACACAAAAACAATAAAAGACATAAATACCATATCACCAGTGGATTATCATTTTTCACAAAGCGATCACTCTATATCTGACCTCTCAGTTCTCATTCTCAAATGAAACATGCACAGCACCTTCAAAAGACAAGTCTGGGAGCTTAAATTTATAATTTTGCTAGACACTAAAAATCATGGTCTGAAGAGAGATACTGGGTTTATAGCTTATTGAAACAGTCTATAAACCACGAACAACCCCTCAACCTCCCACTGGGTTTTTTCTTCTTCTTTCTCTTCCTTTCACCCTATAAAGGGGGCATGTTAATGGCCACTTCACCTTGAATGGTCTCTTGAAATGTGTATTAACTATTTATGCTAAACAATCTCTTCCACCTTGTGTTTATCTAGGACACTTCAAGAACATTTCCCAGAGCTGAGTACAAACTCAGAAATATCTCTCACCAACAGAAGTTGATCCAGTAAAAGATATAACCTCACTCACCTTGTGACTTTAATATCCTGGGACCGTCATAGCTACAACAACACTGCATACATAAAGTTAACTGTTTAATAAAAGAGGAAGAAGAAGAGAAATAGCCTAACATTTGACCTGATCTTCCTGTCATAATACTTCAGCTAGAGTTGCCACTTTTACACATATTGGCCCATATCCTCAATGTGTGTAAAATAAACAGACATAAATCCCAGTCCTCAGTACCTCAGTTGAATCTGGCCCATTGAGAGTACAACCTGACTGCTTAAGTAGCTTCCTACGATTTAGTGAATAAGTGGCCTGATTTTCAGGGTGCTGTTGAACAGCCTCAATAGGACTGAGTTATACCCTTGACTAGAGTGCTGAAGAGGGGCAATGAAGTAAAAGAGAAAAGTCCCTTTAGAGTGAGGACTGCACACACATGTTCCACATGCATTTACTTTGTGTGCACGTGATGAAAAAATGTACTTTAAATCTGACCGTAGCCTGTAATATACAATTATTTAATTTTTCGAGCACTGATGTTTCAGACAAGGTCTGATTCAAGGGTCCTAGAAATGAAAAGGTTAAAAATGTCCTACAAACTTTGTAATCCTGTCAGTCTAGCTCCTCTTAACCTTGAAAGCTCCTCCCATCATTTCCTTGAAAGGATCAAGGATGCAATGGCATTATCAAACCTTTTCCTTCTGTCTTATTGTTGCATTCATCCAGCAGGAGTGCAGAAACAATGCCATGCAACTAAGGTGACCACTGGTTCCATGGCAATAATAACAGATACAAATAGCAAATACATACTACAAGCACAGCATGCAAACAACTCATTGGCTGAAATTCTTTTATGTAAACTATTCAGTGAATACTTTCACATAATGAATGAATTCAAACAGGGCATATCCTGTTCATGAACAAAAGTCCATCCAGCTAACTCATTATGAAAGAGTAAGGATGTCTACATGTGGATCAGGGTTTTACCAGACCTGACCTAACATTTTACCATTTGGAATAAAGCTAAAATACAATCTGTGTACAGCTCCCTTGTGGGAGGAATGAGAATTGACAGGGCCTATATCTCATGGTCATTTATGTCAGGATGGACTAACAAGCTACCGTTGTACTCTAGAAAATGGTTTCAATTTGGTAGAAATCAATAATTGAATTGCAATGTAAGTTCAAGTCATATGAATTGTGTTTTGTTTAGAACTCTTAAACCATCATCACTGGCTTTTTCTGTGTTAAAATCTGCACTCTTCTCTCCCTGGGATCATCTTACCTTACATGAGCACATCAATACATCAGACTGAAATGGGAATGTGAGCTGAACATGTGCTTTTATGAGAGGTAATAGTTTTGTATATATTGAACTATACTATCAGCACTGCCCTTGAGTGTAAAATTAAGTTACAATCATTTGAAGTCTATAGATGGACTTATAAACATATGTTCAAATGGAGCCTAACTATACAATGGCATGTACTGGCTGCGTGGGAAGTCTGGTGATAATTTGACACAACTGTATGGCAACATCATTAATATTAGAAATTTTTGTGTTCAAATGCTGTGAACACTATAGAATTGCAGCCACAACTATGTTTGCTACATGACTTTTCATCAGTAGCTGGGATTAAAATGTCTCTTAAGGAATGGACGGCAGTTGCCCTCGCCTGTGCAAAGAGATTGATCCCTAGAAAGTGGAAAAGCTTCTGTGAACTACTTTGAAAAGATTGGTGTCTTGACATGGCAGAAATTGCTTCATGACAACATCTTATTTGTAAGATTAATGATACAATTGAAGATTTTTGTGTGATATGGTGAAAATTTCTCTCATCTAAAAGAAAACAAAGGTGTGCAAGTGAAAGTGATGTGAGTTCATTAGGGAAGCAATGGGGAAAAGCAGTCCAAGGTTTTCATTTCAGAAAGTTTTTGCTTTAAAATGAATAAAAAATGTACATAAGAATAAAATAAGCTATGGAGAACCAAAAACCAATGAGATAAGAGGTTTATTGCCTATTTGTGCAAGCAAGGTACACTTTAGTCTCACAAAGCTCAATCCTGTCACGCATCTTATTCAACATCCTCACATGGGGTTCAATCTTTAGCTTGTGTAAATCAGCCTATTTCTATTGACTTCATTGAAGCCATACCAACATATATCGGATAAGGATCTGGCCCATAAGTTCTTGCAGAGCTGTGAGATAGCATGGGTAGAATGCCAGCAGTTATCTCAACTGAAAACAGCAGCATCTACCAGCAGTCTCAATATCTAGAGAAAAGTCAGCCGTTGGATAAAGAGCAACTGATTAGAACATGAGCTAGTTGTGACATTTTTGATAAAATGAAATTTCATTAAAATGTATCTCATGTTGTCAAAGCCAAAATGTTTCACTAAGACTTATCTGTTGTGACAACATTTTTATCAAGAAGGAATGCCTGTTATTCAGTGGTTGGGGCACTCACCTGGAAGGAGGGCAACCTTTGTCCAGCCCTCTTTTCCAATCACTTGAATTATTTATCCACAGTGGAACAACTTGAATAGGAGAGCTTGTGGAACCCCCACATCAGAATATCTATAGCATAGTGGTTAGAGCCCTCTCTAGTGAGGTGGGGGACCTCTGTTCAAATATTTTCTTCCTCTTAAGCAGAGAGGGTGGGAGAAATTAAACTTCATATCCTTGGTGCATGCTCTAACCACTGAATTCAAAGATATAAAGTGGGCACCACCATCACCTCTCTCTAATCCGGATGGGTTTTGACTGGGGCCCATTCTGGTAGGCCTTTGAGCACCTCTACTAGTTCGAGTCCTGCACGTGTCTTGGGTATTCAGCTGCCTATCTTCCTCAGTCATGAACGCTCTGGGGCTTAGGTGGAAGATAGGCATCCAGATGCCTATAGGTATGCAGAAGCTGAAACTAGGGAGCTTTTACCCAAACTGTAGGTGTTGAATGAGTTTAGGATGTCTCCTACAGGATTCATGCATCTAACTATATTTGTGGTTTTCACTCATGCCTGCAGTGCCATACTTTTCCAGGAAGAGGTACTGTGGGGCTGCTATGCCTGTGACAGATGAGACTTTGAAATACGCTTTGCATTTGGCCTATCTCTGCTCCCATTAATTCAGAGGAATTGGATCGTTGAGTTTAATGGGAGAAGAATTAGGTCAGCAACGAGCACTTCTGAAAATTTCACTCCAAAGCAGGACTGGAAGCAGGTTGTTATCATCTAAGCACACTAGCTGATGCAATCAACTTTCCCCTCAGCAGTTCATCAAAGCTTGAATCTGGAAAGTTTCATTGTATGGTGCATGTTTGTCCCACATAATCATAACTTGAAGCATATTTGAATGTATTGGTTAGCCTTGAAAGATCATGTTAAAGGGGTAGTCTTTTAATGAAGTCAGTTTCATGAGCATCATGATATTTTTCATCTGGTTGCTTTTAACTTACTGAGAGGTATTCTACAGTACCATAATGCTTGTGTTGTTACTAAGGTACAGCTTTTTGCTTGTACCTAATGTGTGTGTGTGTATAAGTATTTGCCTCATTATGGATGCTCCCAGCTTTGATAAGGCATACTGTATTCAGAGGTCTCTAGACATAGAAGCTACTCAGGAAGAACACGACTCAAAAAACCCACCTCTGTTGTATTTTTAGGCTGGAAAGGGTTATGAGTTTGGGAGGTCCAGGAGCTGGAGTTTCATCAGGCAACCAGTCCCAACTGCTTAATATATAGATCATAAAGACAAAGCAGACTGAGGCTTACAGTCAGTGTGAGGTAGTATGTTTATTTTAGGACTTTATTTTTAGCCTTCCCAGAAGCAAAGAACTTTATTTGGGGACTATTTTTTTTTGTTCCTGAGAGGAGAGTTTAGAGGGATCCAGAGTGTGGGTGTGGAAGAGCCCAGTTTATGAGATTATCTACCCTTGACTGTCCACATTTGGTTTGAAACAAATGAATGGGGACAGCATGTGGAAACCTACATTCTGAGTGTCTATGCTACTCTATACTTGTTCTGATTGCCCTCAATGTTACCCCTTGCATGAGTACTAACTTCAATTAAAAATAAGCCAGATAAAACCATAGAGTATACATTAAAAGTGGTGTAAATGACACACACTACCCTTAAACATTAACAGGATTTAAAATGTATTCATTTCTGCAAAAGATTCCTATTTAGTTTTTCTTACTGAAACTGTAAGTGTTCTATAAGCTCCTATAATCCCTTTCCCTGAAAATTCCCTGATTAGGTTATAGCAAGAGGTGAAATGCCTCTACTTATTTTTACTGCACAGTGCTTGCATAACTTTCTTTAATTTCAGCCTTTACCAATGTTGGAGATCAAACTCTGTTTTAAATTTGAATTAAAGGCGAAAGCTGTCTCCCAGGCAACCAAACTATGTCATATTTGCTTTGTGGAAAAGAAAAGAAGCTATTCTCTGAATTTCTCACTATAACAAAAAGTAATGTTCATTGTTTATACAAAGATGCTTGCAGTGTTCAGCTCTACTTCAGTAAAATTTTCCTCATTGGCTATAGGAAATGCTTTATCAGCTGCATTTGGGAAATTTGATAAAAGATGTCAGCAGAAGAAAGGTTGTATGCCTAAGATTAGAAAAATACAGTGCCTCCATTTTTTTCCCCATTTGACTTTTCTTTCTCTGCAATATGCTGTAATTTTCTACAATGCTCTTTCTATAAACTTCTTCCTTCCATCTAACTTCTTTTTTTCATAGTCTAATAGCTGAATATATCTAACACTTAAGTTGCCATGGCAAAAATATAATACAAAATGTTTCTGTATATAAGACACAACTTCTGAGGTAGAAGGGATGGAATTGTTCTGAACTTAAATTCCAACCTCAGGTTAGAAACAGTTCATTATATAAACACATAGAGAAACACACCTTTTCTCCACCATCTCCCTGCCCATTCTTTAAGTTTTCAGGAAATGTGCTCTTGTGTTAAATGGACTGGACTGGGAATCAGGAGATGCGGATTTATTTCTAGCCTCTGCCAGAGATGAGTTCTCTGTCATTGATCAAGTCACTTAATATCTCAGTGCTTCAGTCCCCCTAATGATAGCAATACTTTAGCTTGTAATGTCTTATGGGCAGGGACCTTCTCATGTGTGTATACACACTGGCTAAAATGGTGCCCTGATTTCATTTGGGGTTTTTGGATACTACTGTAATACTAATAAAACATTTGGTGAGTTCTTCAAATTTAGGGATGAGTAGGCATTTTGAGATGATGATACTAGGCAAGTTAAGTTCACCAGCAAAAGAACAATTAAATACAAAAACCAACCAGAAGAATCATAATAGGAAGTGAAACTCTATTATTCACCTGGCCATCTAAAAATTAAGTAAACCCACTGATTATCATCTTGAACATATGAAATGATCTAAAATTATATTGAAAAGTATGTTACATTTGGGGTAATGATGAAGCCTTCAACTTTTTATATGTAACCAAAACCTATTTGGAAAACACTGCTAGCCGTCTGTTGACTTAGTTGTCACTGGCCAGGTATTTGGTGCAGTGTGAACTAAAAGGCAGATTAAAATCTAGTAGTGGTTGTGTTGCTCTATTTCGTTTGAAATGTTGCCCCAAAAGTGTCCATTTATTTCTGCAAGTCTCAGTTTGGGTTAAGATGGGACTTATTTAACTCTATCGGTCATCCCAATGTCTTGCAAAGCCATAGTGTGAACTGCTGAGATTCTTTGCTTTGGAGGTTTTGGAGTTATTGAGACTGATTCTGCTTGATGACAATGCTTTTTGCATCAGCTGAAGATATCCCTGAGAACAAGGGGAGTATCCCAAGTGCTTGACGGCTCAGTTAATATCTGGCTGTGCTCTTGGTTTGGTTTTTGGGGCAGGATTGAGTTAGAATGTTGGAAACTATGCCATGTCACGGACAAGTTATTGCCTGTGATAAAAGATCAGTGAGCACCTTTCCTATCAGGTCAGGGCAGTTTTTGCAATGGTCCATCTTTGGAGGTCAATGGAAACAGTGCTTCTAGAAGGCTTTGAGGGTAGACTAGTGCAGTGGTTCCCAACCTTTTTGAGTGAAAGCCCCACTAGTTAACCCTAAGTCAAACTCGCCTTCCTCACCCCCCGATCCGCCACCTCACCAGCCATAAATACATATAACCCCTATAAACACATGTAACGATAATAATAATAACACTAAATTACATTAGTAATAATAAATTACTCTTACTTGAGTAAGAAGCTAAGCCTTCCCTGCCGCAGCCACTACCACACATCCAGTGTGCCCTACCCTTTCCTATCCCTCATGGACTGAGGGAAATGGAGGCAGGCCGTGGCAGGTTGGCTAGAGCTGCTCCAGGCCACCACTGGTGTGGGGTTGCTTCTCTCCGGCTGGGCACCTGGCCAGTGGGGGCTGGAGAGGCTGCTCCTCTGCTTTAGCCAGAGTGGAGCTCAGGGCTGCTGTTCCCTTGGGGGCAGCTTCTTCTTCCCTCTGGCTGGTGTGGAGTTTGGGGGCTTGTGCCAGGCCAGCATGGTGTTCAGGGGAGCTGCTCCTCCGCTCCAGATAGTGAGTCACTTGAGGCTGCCATGCTCGGCACGGAGCTTGAGAGGGCTTAATAACCTCAATATAGATGAAGCCTCATGGATCCCTTGTAATCTTTGGTGCCCCTCTCAAGGGTGTCCCATGCCCCATATTGGACTGGTGGGTCATGACACTGTAAACTCTTCAGGGCATGGACTGTCCTTTTGTTCTGTGTCTGTACAGCACCTAGCACAACTGAGTCCTGACCCATGGCTAGGGCTTCTAGGTGCCTCAATTATACAAATGATAATAATATGTTACTAGAGATTCCCAGTACCTCCCTAAAGAGGGTGGCTGCCAGTCATCCTTTAAGGAAGCACTTCAAACATTTCTACTAAAGAGGAGAGGAAAAAACATTTATGAGCTCTGCCTGTGGTATTCAACAAGTCCCATGAAGGATTTATCCTGAAAAATCAGGTTTATATAGCAAATTTGGAGGAGGTGGATGCAATGGTGTTGCCGTAAGTATTACACCTACTTAATGGCTGAAATCTGAAAGGTCTTGAAGTCAGTAAAAGTGGAGGGTGTTCAGGACCTTGAAAACATCAGAGCTTAGATCTGCCCTATCATCGTTAGGAAAAAAAAGATCTAGGTAACCATCACTGGAACACTGAAATGTACAAACAAATGCAATCGTTTCCTGATCATCTTCATCCCCTTGACTTCATGAACATGTATGAGAAAGCCCAATTAGTATCTTAAACAAGTTGTTCCTAGTTAAAGATACTTTTAGCCAAATATCTTCTTTTATCTTGTTTCTTTGGAGACCAGTCCAGCTTCCTGAAGCTCTGTTAGGACTCTTTTTTGCTACTGGTATTTTTTAGGAAAGACCTGGAATGAAAAAGTGTTACTGCCAACATTTTCTCCCAAGGTTGTAATTTTGTTTGCTGCCAAACCAAACATTGTTGATAGCAATACAATCCTGGCCTGCTGGTGAGCTGATCCCAGAGATACAGACAGTCTTCCACATACAGAAACTCATTACCTGCCAGCAAATACATTAAATCTCAGAAGGAAGGTAACGTAGCCAATTTTAAAATAATAACAATATTATCTCAAGTTGTTTTAGTATTATAAAGCATAGCATTTTAGGGTCCTGTATATTAGCGTTAAATTGCATCTCACAGATCTGACAATGAAACAAAGATTTATCATACCTTCCCTTTAGAACAATGGTTTAAAAATAGATAAATCTTCTTCCCTTGGCTGCAAAATCAATGTCATCTCAGATACTCTGGCTATGTCCCTACTTCTTTATTTTTTAAAAGCTTTCTTTCATGCTGATGTGTTTGTAACCCACATGCTTGCATTGCAGCATTAAGTGGTATAAGTATGAGAAAAACAGTGGAAGGACACATAGTTCTTGTTTTTGTTTGGGGGCTTCTATGAGCCCACAGACTTCTTAGAGATGGGTCAGGTGATAACTTCATGGGCCAGAATCATCCAGAAATTGGGTGTGGTGGTCATTTGGAATGCTCGTTAACTGTTTGAAGCTATGTAGGTGATTTCTATTGTTGGAAGCAGCCAGGCAGAATGCATCCAAGAGTCGCTCTGCAGGCAGATCTACACATAAAACACTGCGCTTCTATGAAGACATTACTACATCGATGGGAGAGCATGTCCCATTGATGTAGTTAATCAACCTCTGTGAGAGGCAGTAGCTGTGTCAATGGGAGAAGCCCTTGTGTCAACATAGTGCTATCTACACCTGGGATTAGGTCGATGTGTCACTCAGGGTTGTGAATTTTTCATACCCCTGAGTGACGTAGTTATAATGATGTAAGTTTATAGTGTAGACTTGGCCTGAGATTGGAACCAATGGGATCTCAAGGGAAAGGGTGAGGGAGGTGTGGGAGCAAGGCTAAAAAACACAGCAGTATAACAGCTTTGCAAATTACAGACTGTGTTGCAAAGACTCAAAAGGAGTTTAAAGAAGACCTTGTGTTTATCACTTTTTTCCCCAGACCTTAAGGAACTTGTGGGCCATACGGAGGGTTTGGCCATCATTCCACAAAGACTTAGAAGAGTAAACCCCTCTAGAGAAGAGCCCTAGGAGGGTATATGCAGATAATTATATTTTGCATTTGAAATTGTGATAGAAACAAGTACTAATCTTAGTGGGAAATGCCTTGAGAGTGTCATTAAAAGAGTTACTGACAATATAAATAATCATTTCAAGGGTTATAAGTAAACATATGTATACTTATATATTGTAAACATTTTCCTTCAGAGGTTATTGCTGTTCTATCAGAGATTTAACCCTTTCTTGCATACTTGCTTTCTCTCTCTCAGATATATCATCACAAAATTCTAAAAAGACTAAACTCTGGTCTGTACCACAGCAGTGGGGGAAATAAATATTATACTTGACATTAACAAATGACTTTCCCCAAATCTGTTACATGTAGAGGGACACCCCCTCCACAGAGAGCACAGCCCCTTGATGTGCAGAAAATATTGTCTGTCGTCTTTACATGGCAAGATCATTGAGATTATTAACAGGAACACCGGGAAAAAAAAGGACCTGCCCTGCCCTGCCTAATCACTAGCTGGTGTCTGCCAACTAGTGCCTGATCAACCATCAGACTTGGCTTTCAAGAATCGGACGTGTTAAGGAAGGTATAAGTGCTAGAGTTAAAATGGACAATACAGATGAATCCTCACCAGCAGAAGGGGTGACAAGATCATACTGTGCTGTTGATTTATTTTGAATGATTTATGTTTGTAAATGCTTAGGCCAGAAAGATGGGGCATCTTTTAAAATCCAAATAATAAGTATAAAAAGTGGTCCAGAATCTGTCACCCTGTACTGCAGAATTGTAAGAGAAACAGAAGAAGATATTGAAATGACAGTGGAAATTTTCAAATCCTCACTGAATGCTGGAAAGTTACATAATGAGAAACCAGAAGCAATCATAATTTCAAAGAGGTGTCAAATGAAGAAAAGATACTATAGGTCTACAACTCTGATCCCTGTGCCAGAAAATATTCTAGAATGTTTAGTTAGACTAAAGGAAAGAGCAACCCTTGAACAGGTACACATTGTTCAAAGACATCAACATAGATTTAAAAGAGGAGGTCATGCATAACAAATTTCAAGAGCTTTTTTGAGAAGGTGACAATGAAAGCTGACAGGAATGAAACAGGAGACAAGCTATTTTGAAAGCCTTCTAGATGTCAATATAAAGTAGTACTGAAAAAGGAATTAACATGGCAGTTTAGTAACTGAAGAGATAGAGTGGTGGTAAATGAATTCAGAATTATTCAGCAGAGAAATGACAAGTGGAACAATCTGACACACATTGCAGACAAAATTGGATCAGTGATCTGAAGCAAGGTTTTAGCAGGGAAGTGTACGTATATGCAGATGATATGGAGCGTGGAGGCCTAGTTCAGTCAACATTTAAGAAATGTATAGCAATTGAATCTACATAGTCAAATGAAGGGTGTTAGTCTAACTCTTAACCCTTCAATAGCTGAAGGAAAGCTCCGTACAAGTCCAGGAGGAACCAGGCAGCCCTTGCCAATGGGTGCAGCCTGCAAGTATGTGACCTGCATTTACTAAACTGGCCACAGTGGCAACAAGAGGAGTCACCAAGGCCCCACTGACAGTAACTAGCAGTACAAAAGATCATTCCACATCTGAGGTGATTGAGCTTTACCATAGATGGTGAGGAAAGTTAAAACCATGCGGCTCAGCTGTTGGATCCTCACAATATAGGGCTATTTTGAAACTTATTCTTGCCACCTGATATACCACCTGGTAATGATATTGAGGATCCTTGTGGGAAATGTCCAAACAGGATGTCTTGAGCTCAGACTGGCTTGGTGGATTAAACACATATTTAAACTGGGGTAGATGGCATGTCTTCCACCTTAAGGAACAAATTCTGCAAGGTGGCTTGTTGCTTGACATCTGAAGGGGCAATGTTGGACAGAACTGGCAGCTAGACCAAGCTGGTACATCTCATGGTAAGTGTTGTTTAGATGGATGGTTTCATCTAGCTCATTGCTTACTAGTCCTGTATGAGAATAGCTGAGCCACACCAGGAAGCAAAACTGTGATACAGAATAGCAAAAGACAAACCTAAAGTTTCTTAATATCTGTACATTGGCACTGCAAGTAGAACCAATTAGTTTGCTGATCAGGTTATTTCTTCTCTTTATTTCTAGTGAGGTGAAGTTAACAACAACAAGTGCAGAGTCCTTCACTTAGGATGGAAGAGTTCCACACTCTGCTACAGACTGGGGACCAACTGGCTAGGCAGCAGTTCTGCAGAAAAGGATTTGTGGGTTACAGAGGACAAGAAGCTGGATATGAATCAACAGTGTGCCCTTATTACCAAGAAGGCTAACACTATATTGGGCTGCATTAGTAGAAGCATCACCAGCAGATCAAGGAAAGTGATTATTCCACTCTATTCGGCACTGCTGAGACATCATTTGGAGTACTGTGTCCAATTCCCGGCCCCCCCCCACACTACAGAAAGGATGTGGACAAATTAGAAAAAGTCAAGTGGATGGCAACAAAAATAATCAGGGAGCTGAAGTACATGACTTATGAGGAGACGCTGAGGAAACTAGGCTTGTTTAGCCTGCAGAATGAGGAGAGAAGGATTTGATAAGAGCTTTTAACTACCTGAAAGGGGTTCCAGGGAAGATGGAACTAGACTATTTTCAGTGATAGTAGATGGCAGAACAAGGAGCAATGATCTCAAGTTCCAGTGGGGGAGGTCTAGGTTGGATATTAAGAAAAACTTTTTCATTAGGAGGGTGGTGAAACACTGGAATGGGTTACCTAGGGAGATGGTGGAAAGTCAATCCTTAGAGGTTTTTAAAGTGAGGCCTGACAAAGCCCTAGCTGGGATGATTTAGTTGGGGTTGGTCCTGCTTTAAACAGGGGGTTAGACTAGATGACTTCCTGAGGTCCCTTCCAATCCTAATCTTCTATGATGAAACTTGGTAAGTTATGCCTTAATAGTCAAGGTATGATCTAATGTAACAGCTAGATATGCAGACTTTAGGTTGTGGTCAAGCCTGTGTCCACTGAGGAAGATGGGAAAGTGTTTGAGGGCCCTTATGTAGTATAGATGGAAGCAGAGGGAAACTGTCTTTTTGGTATTAAATTTAAGTATCCATCTTTTACAATAATGGGTCATCATTTTTATGTCAGCATTTGGGACTTCTTCTAGATGAGTGAAATCCTCATTCTGTACTTCGACACATATATTTTATGTATATAACAAATGTCTGGCAGAGGAATTAGGAAGATCATTTGTGAAGAGGTTAAAAACTAGAACTGAGTCCTGAGACAGACAATTGTTTTGGGACCTCCAGGATGTGGTAGTAATGCCAGGATGAAGTGCTGGTGCTTACCAGCTACCCTGAGAATGGCTTCCAATATAAGGCCGAAGACAGATGCAGTGCTCCTAGATCTTTCTGCTGCATGTGACATTATCTGGCAAATAGGCCAGATGTGATGTTGTACAAAGATTTTATCATAAAGTTGGGAAGAGTACATTACTGAAGAGTGACAAAGCCATGAGTAATTTATGTAAGCCATCCCAAATGAATGTGGATAAAGATTTTGTACCACACCATGTACTGCATGTGTACAGAAAAACTGTTTTAGAGAGTTTACAAGAAATGTTTTAGATTTATTTTTTTTAAATCTGACTGAAAAATCAAGTGTTTCAGTTACCAACTATGGAGCTTAGAGACAGATTTGGTTTTTTTAGGAAAAAACTTCTCCAGATATGATCAAAACTAGTTTTGGTTTGGTTTGGATTTGTGTGATAATTTTAATCTTAAGATCTTTCATGCCTGGAAGCATGTACTCACTGGAAAATTGTGAATTAAGTATAGACCTCCCATTTCTAGTGCTGCAAGAACACAAAATACTGGTGTTTAATGTGGTGGCATTATTTTAATGTGTAAAAAGCTAATTTAGATTCAGATGTGATCTTATTTGCATAGCAATTTTGGAGGGAAATTCCTAAGTTATGGAGAAAATGGGGAAATGCTTCTGGACTGGATAACTTTTTTTAAAAAAAACAGTAGCTGGTTAATGCTATTAGGTTTTTAATCTGAGGGGAAATTACTTAAAGGACAAGTGAAGTGGACAAAAATGCATGTTCAATGACTTTATCACATGGCTATTACATCCACTTATGTGTTGAGGGATTGTCCTAAAGAAAAACATGAAGACTGTGATTAGCGAACGAGACTTAAAACCGATGTCTGGCAACAGATAAGAAACCAAACAGAATCTACCAATAGAGCATATATCAGTGATTATTATGCCATTAGTAAAAAGACTGTTGAGTTCTGGGCTATTCTGTATAATTTAGATCATTATATTATAGAAAAAGCATTGAATACTACCGTACTGCAAACAAGAGTGTCTCATTGGTAAAAACTTTCTGTTTATTAGAGAAGAAGATATAGGGGGCACTAGTGAGCACAATGTGGATCAGACAGTGCGAGAGCAGCTGAGATCTTCATGTAACTTAAATTTCTCTCCCTCTCTCCAGTAATTGTAAAAGCACCCTAATGTGCACCCAACAGGCTAAATTATGTCAAATGTTTTTCTGGGAAGAAATAATGGAAAAATTTGAAATCCACTCCAGGAATGAACAAGATCTAAGTCAGAGAAATCCATTCTCAAGCACAGAGGATCCTGTACTAGGAATATTTGCTTTTACTTTGCAGTTTGCTCACAAATAACTTTTGAAATGGAACAACCTCTCAGCTGCACACTACTTTATTTTCTTTACAATGTAATGTGTTACAGAGTGGAACTAATAAAGAAGAATACTTTGGTGATGGCTAAAAAAAAGGATAACAACTAAAGCTTAAAGAGGGAAGATTGTCAGAATATATTAATGTGAATTGGATGGTGGAATAACTTACTATGGGAAGCTGTTGAGGTCCCCTTATTAGAGTTATTCAAAATGTAGATATGAGCGAGAGTGACAGAGCACAGCTAGAGCAGAGTCTGGCACCAGAGCTCAACTGCAGCTGTTGACTTAGGGCTTGGTCATGCAATGAGTATGGTGCAGGAAACCGTTTTGACTTCATTTGGGAGAAATTTCTTCTGCAGTCTCTAGAAGAAATTGAACAAGTATGTTGCAATGATGTGGAGAGTAAAGGAAAAGAATAAATTCTCTAAGTCTTCCATTACACTGCTTTTGCCACATTGACAAGATGAGAATTGCCCGAAACTCAAGCTAAACTGTCTGGTAAAAACAAGCATAAATTTTCTGAATGAAAAAAATTCCAAGTACTTGGTTGAAGAGTGGAATGTTTTAAGCTGAGCTAATCAAATTAAAAATGAACTGGAAACAACAGCAAAGACTGAATTAAACAGATATTGCCTCAACAAAATTGTAGCCAAGATTGCTTCTGTTTAATAAAAGCCACACATGTACACAAGGGACATAGACAGACAAACCTTAGAACTGAATGGTCAGAAAATCAGATCAACATCAAAGAGCATGAAATCTTGGGATTTCCAAATGAGAGAGAAATTACAGCAATAGAGACTAGGGGAAACATCTCTTTCTCCTTCTGGGGCAAGAAACAGGGGAAAATCCAATTTATCTGGAATGATGTTATAGGATTTCTTCCAAATACGAATAGATAGCAAGCCACAATAGTCAACATTGCATTAGACATGGTATCACATTGGAGGGCTATAAGAGATTTCTATGTAAACTCAGTACTCGCTCAAAAGTTGAAACTGGGTAATAATTTGTTTGGAACAGTTGAGTGAGAAAAACCCTTCGGAAGACATTAGTACCATCTTTTCAAACAAAGAAGCACTGGGTTTGGAGACTAGGAAGGCAAAGTTCAGCAGGATCTAGATGCAGCTGGCAATGCAGAATTTACTTGATTGTAACTCACAGGTTATAGAAACTGAAGGGGGTCTGTCAAAAATAAAGATTAGGTTACAATCAAAATGACTTATTTATATCCATGATCTATTTTCCATCTAGCCTTCCGAAGCAGTATCATAAGTGATGAGGCATACCCCAGAGTCATAGTGGCATACATTAAAAACAACGCTTGCTATCTTTTCCATTTTTGATAGTAAGATATTTTTTCCCTAATGGTAGGAGAAAATAACTGAATTCACAGTTGTACTATAAATGCCTGAAATTCACATAGATGAAAGTCTCACAATATTTGGTGTTTTTCTTAAAGCCCCTGAGCTCCTGGTTTTAAGGGAGAATGAGAAACTCGTCTTTTTTTTTTTTTAAATATAGTCCTCAGTGTCATAGAGAAAAACTGGTAAACATGAACCCTGCAAGCTCAAAAACCAGAAGGCAAATGAAAAGAATCCAACATAATTATTTTATTTGGACACAGGTCTGATTCATGAACACTTGATGACAATATTGCAAGCCACTATCAATAATCTAATACGCTGAGCGGTGGGAGGGTCCCAGAGCTCGGTCTCCAGCCTAAGCTTAGAAGTCTACTCAGCAATGAAACAGCCCCAGAGTGTAAGCCCTTTGAGCCAAAGTCGGTTGGCATGGGCCTGCCATTGGTGTCTAGTTGCTATGTAGACATACCCACAGATGGACATCTACACTTGCACTGTAGTTCAGACTATGGTGGTGTGAAGGGCAGAGCACAACAGAGTGTGGCACTGTGTGGATTGTGTTGGTGAAAACTAAAAGGATCCTGGTTTGCATTAACATAGCCCTCTTCAAAGATGACTACTTTAATGCAAACTAGGAACCTTTTAGTTTGTGCCTGCAGATTTCACACTGGGAGTTACAGTGGAACACTCTGGTGTGCAATGTTATTCATACCCAAACTTCAGGGCAGTGCTTCCATGCCCAAACTCTCTTGAATATCAGCCCAAGATGGAGGTATAAGGCAATAGGGAAGACACATTGTGGTTTACACTCAAACAAAATGGTATTCATAGTTTGAGATAGATATATACAGACCTAATTAACCCATCACATGCTGCATTTACAAATTTGAAACAATATAAAGGAAGCCATCCTGACTGTTTAGCACAAGTTATTCAGCAAATAGGTTTCTTTATCCAGTGACCGAATACATTTCTGTAGAACAATGTAAGGGCTTTTTCAGTGGAAGCTGAGATCCATTTTTTAACGTAATTTATTTTTTATTTCCTCAGATGCTGAGAAGAAGAAACTGTATGACATAGACAGATGACTGCTAAAATCACTGTTAAGTATATTGAAACTTCAGTACAAATTAATTTGCAGTTGTGGAATAAAAATATAGGTAGAAGGCCTTATACTGGAACCACACTAGTAATGCAAACTGGTTGGGTTATGTTATAAGACAGTAACTGCTTTTGCAGCCACTCCCAGCCATACCCTGTCAGGAATTCCTGCAGGCTACCAAATACTGTATGTGCCTCAGGACTTACTGGCACCAGGAGAATCTCTGGGACTTACTGATGCCGGGAGAATCCCAGCGTGAGGTATAAGTGCCCAATATGTAGTAAATGACCTGTTAAGTACTGGAAAATCGACTATACGGTCCTGTATGTAATATGTAAACTTTGATAAACCTATATAAACCCTCTGTAACTTGAAACCAGTGGAAGTGCCAGAGTTCAGCACAGAGACATGCTGCCTGGCCTTCCCTATAGCTATAGCCTTCTAGGTACCTGTTAAGATTAAAAGTTCTGCTCGATCCAACCAAAACTGAATGCTGCGTGATTCTTTCCACGACACAGTGCCTCCTTTGAAAATGGTCTTTAAACAGTTCAATTTTGTAGGGTTTTTGGCATTTTATAGAAGAAACTCCAGACACACACATAAGTATAGAGTTAAATGGTCTTTTGTTAGAAAAACTTTAAGCACACTGCTCCGCGTGCTAGTCCAGTGCAACATCTGGAGCTTTCCAGCCATGCTGGTCCTCTCAAATTATAAAGCAGTGGCCTTAAAGGGACATGTCATTGCTTCTGTCCCACTTTGCTTTACAAACCCATCCAGTTTTCTATTCCTAGTTCACTGTCACTATTGTAGCTCATCATTGGTTTTCTTTGCTTGTTGAGGTCACAGTCAAGAGGTTGCTTTTCCACTTTTATTTGCAAAGGTTTCAAGGATTCCACTTTTCAGACGTTTCAGAGGCACTGTTATGATTTCGTATCATTTTACTATGAACAGTTTTCTTAGATTGTTAGTGGTTGCATGCTACCTTTTCCCCGAGGAACTGTCTTTCTTTCCTTTGCCTCTAAGGAAGCAAGAATGGAAGACAATATAGATTTGTCTTCCTGGCTCAGTATTTTCTCTGCGTGAGAGGCAGGGACCACTTCAGGGCATTTACAAAGTTCTTCCCCCAAAGTCTGCTGCATAGAGGAGTTCTCTAAGTAGAACAAACAGACAAAAGAAAGGTTCTTCCCTCTCTTCCTTACAGAGAGAAGGGAAACGGAGTGAAAGCAAAGAAAGGCAAACATGGCCTGTCTCTCAGGCAGTCTTTCTGGGTTCAGCTTTTTTCACTTAGCCTATCAGCAGTTTTGTTGTCATTTATTAGGATTTATCTCTCCCTTCTCCTGAGGCATCTTGTTTTGCAACTGGTCTGTGTAGCCTCGGGGAAAGTGAAGCCTGCGGCCATCTTCCTCCTGGTTGACCTGTCTCTGTTGTCAGCAGTCTCAGCAGAGGAACTCCTGTTCACCACCTTTTCCTGTGGAAGGTTTACCCCTTTTATGCTCCCCCTGCTCCAGGCAAAAAAAAAGCCTTACAGGTGCTCCTCGTTAGTGCTAAACAGGCCCAGAAGAGCTCATTAGTCTCCCCTCTACTGGAATGGGGATGTGTCCCTTCACATGCTGTTATATGGTCAATGTAATCTCTGAGTTCTACCAACTGATCCACACCCCCCGTTGTCTATGCTAACTATAGATTCGTCCCCATTGTCTGATGCAGCAAACCATATTGTCGGTCCAGCTCTGTTCTCTTTACACTGCCAGATGGTGCACATGCAAAGGAAACACCCCCCCACGGGACCGGACATACAATCAGCCTCGCTTATGCTGGTGTAACCCACAGATGATAGTGTTTCAGATCCCCCTTCTGTACCTCATCCACAAAGGATAGGAGTCTAGTACAGCCCTAGCTAGTGAGCATTGGCTTTTGAGATCATAGCAGTTTATTAGCTCTGACAGTTCCTGTTGTGTCAACCAAGATGGTGGCCATCATACTAGCTCTTGTATATTAACAATTTACCATCTTATTTCCGTATTTTAAAACTGCTGTAAAAGCATGGTAACAGAATTATTGGAGAAATATATAAAACTCACAGATTTAAAAATGAATTGTCATTTTAACATTCCATTATTATTTATGAAGTGTTGGAAGCTGAACAATATTCGTTTCTTATCAGCAGTATATGTTTGGTTACACAGCATCAGCTATTTAATCAGTAAAAATATTAGGAAATCTTTTTCATATGGTACAAATTTAACAACAATGTATTTTGTTGCCTCAGCAAAAGTACAGCCAATTTACTAAAGTGCAAGCTTCCTTATTTGTTAAATGCAAATGTGTTGCATTAATTATAGAACACATCCATGATTGTACGAATGACACTCCCACGCAGAGCCCATTGACTTAAATTGAGTCTGTACGGGTGAAGCAGTCTGCCCACACGCTATCAATTGCAGAACCAAGGCCTAAGGGCTTATCCCTGCAAGCACCAAACATATGAGTAACTTTACTCACACAAGTGATCCCGTTGAGGTTAAAGTTGCTTGTGGATAGCTGTGTATGCAAACAAAGAACAAACTAGTGCCAGAAAAGCAAAAGCACCAGTGCTTAAACAGTTCAAAGAAAAAAAGAGACTGAAGGAGAAAAAATGTTAAAATCGATACATAGTTTTAAAAATCCCTCTACTAACCTACATGAATACACCATGTTGTAATAATCTGACAGTGGAAACAGCTGCAGCTGATAATAGTAAGTGATAGGTTAATCAATCATAAACATTCCCACATTTATAAGATTGCTGGTAATTGTGTGTCAATATGTAGATTTGAGGTTGTGATCACTGAATGCTAGTCTGTCTCCATTCGTAAGTAATATAAAATTGAGTAAAGATACACAAAAGTAGATTGATGATAAAACACTTGACTGAACAATTCCACCATCTGTGGTGTATTACACTGATATTGAGGCTGAACAAAAGCTGAATATATCAAATGCAGACCAAATAATTTTTATTTTTTAAATCCCTAATGACTGGGTAATGTTGTTGTTTCTTTCCCAAACACCTTGTGCCTCTCTAACTACTCTCTTGTGGAACCCGAACTCTTCATGATGGTGTAGTCTCAAGATCTCAGCAGGTGAGAAACATCAGATGCTATTATAATCTGTAATTATCAGAGACATGGCTGCCTCAGTTTCACATTACTTTCTTGTGTACTGACACAGGAGTGTCTGGTTTGCAGAAAGGCCATTTTATAGCGAAGGGATTATGTTTCCCTTGTGCACTCAACAATATGTACAAATGCTCCTAAGTGTTTAGTCAGAAATGTTAATGATTGAAACTGGCATTTTCAGTTGATTTATTTTAAAATATCTCCTTGAAAAGAGTGTGGAACCTTATAATGATACTTCATGTCACAGCATAGCAAGTGTAAGATTTTGGTACCATGTAATGTTTGATTTGTTTTTCATGGGTTTAACCAACAGGAAGGAACTGCACATAAGTAGTGTTTCCATCAGGTAGAACAGCCTTTATTGATGATTTGCTCAGCAGTTTAAAGTACTGTACCAAAGCTAACATTGGGCATTTTTACAAGATCAAATTCCTATAGGTTCAAATAAGCAGAACTTACAACCTTATCAGTAACAACGCCATCTGACAACTCCCAATAATATTACAGGTAAGATACTCAAATTCACGTGATTGATTTCACAATACATCATTCAACTTACAGACTTTTATTAAACAAATCACACTTGCCACTATATATTTGGAAATGAAAATTGCAGCAACCTCACAAAATGCAATGCACCATTATCTGTACGCTGATGCTTCCTTTAGCTAAAAACTGATCTCATAGACTCGATATTGCTATGACATATGCTAGTGTAACTAAATATAATATTTTATGGATATCATGCATACATCGCTGACTCTACAGTAGGATTAGTGCCTATTTCCCCTAAAGACATGCATCTCACCTACTATTGCCTATTTGGACTCTGTAAGTACCCAAACACAGTACCGAATACTGATGCAATAGTATAGTTTCAAAATGATTATTTCCATTGCTAAAAGTCAGTCCCCTGGTTGTAGTCATCTTGATGTGATAATTGAAGTTCACACTGTATATGGCAGCACAAACTGTCACAGAGAATGTGGAAGTATAAAGGGTAGATCTGTAAAAGGTTTAGTTCAATAACTCAGAATACTTTCATTAAAATTCCATTAACAAGCTCTTTAAAGGCCAGTGGAAAATCCACCTGCAAGGTACGTGCTGCAGAGTTGGCTTCTTACAGTTACCCTTATTTTAGAGAATAAAGACTGCGCATTTTTACTTTGGGACAATACTTTGGCAATTTCCTTTAGAACTGGGATATGAAGTTTGATAGTAGCTGTTGGGCTCCCTTTTGGATCATGAGGGGCTATGGCTATGCCCTTATACAGTGCCATCTGGTGTTAAGAATGCACCACTGAAGAGTGAAGAGAGGAAAATTGTCAAATACTAGTTTTTGTTGTTAGTATGCATGTTTTCATGCACAGTTTGGTGGTGGCCCCTTACTACTCTCTACCCAGAAGTAGTGAAGTAGAAAATTGTTTTAATATAAGAAAAAGACAACACCAAGCAAAAAACCACTGTGCAGAGGGAGGAAGAACTGGATAAAGCCAGTAAAAGGGTGGGAGCCAATGAACTATAAAACTGGTTGCTAGTTATAAGTACTTTCTCCACACTGGGAATTCATTCCAGTCTAGTTATCTGTTCTTGATTAGATGCTGAATTCACATCAGGAACTTGTGTTTGTTAGAACAGTGGTTCCCAAACTTTATTAGTTCACATACCATCTTCTTAAAAATGTTTCTTTTAAGCAGCCCTTGCAAATTTCCCCTTTTGAGATATTGGTGAACTTCAGCCAAAGGTCCAGTTCTTCATTAAGGTTCAGCCTTTACTTGTTTTCGATGACAATGTGGGTAGAAAAACAAATATCATAGAGTTACATCGTGCTGGAAGTCATCAAAACTGTCAAAGGTTTATCTGATATCAGGCTAAACATCTCACTCCTTCTGAACCAAAAGCTGCTGAGCTGCATTTCGTTGAATTTGAGCTCGAGTCCATCATCACATGACAGTTGAATCAACTCTTCCTTTGCCAAGAAGCCACCTGACAGGATTTTGTTTTCTACTGAAAATGGGCCCTGCTCCAATACTCATTTGTTATGCTATCGAGAAAGTATTTATTAAACTTGATGACCAAATCCAGACAATATTCCCTGGTGTCAGTAATGAAATCAGGGTGAATTTTCAATGCATTTTCAAACTATGCATTTTCAATGCATTTTCTAACTTTTAGAAAAGAAAACTTTCACCTCAGAATGGAGTTCAAAGAGATGAGTTTACATCTTACCACATGAAAACCATCTCACTTTTGCATGTAGAAGCTTTTGATGATCACTGCCAATTTCATTGCCCAAATCTGGAAAGAAGTGTGCATTTAATACTTGTGCTTTAAAAAAATTAAACCTTTTTTACAGCTTGATTCAGAATCACTTTCAGACTAACACCTTTTTTTTCTTTTACCACTAGTGCCTCATGATGAATACTGTAAGTAAGTGAATTTAGCATTAGGCACCAATTCTTTAATTTTTGTCCAAACACCACCTAATTTCCCAGTCATTGATTGTGCTGTGTCAGCAGTTTTACCAGTCCACACTGTTTGCTGAGAAACTCATTCAGTTTGTTAAATATTTCTCCTACCATTCTACATCTTGATAGAGCTTCATAAAACAAGTACTGTTCTTTGTCATTTGATTCAAACCTTACATACACAAGAAGCTGAGCAAAATTTGTGATGTTGGTGCTTTTGTTCAATTGCAATAAAAAACACACTGATTTACACATTCTATGAACATTTCCTTTATTTAAAAAGCCATGTCTTTAATTCTTCATGACCCAGTGTTATTAAAGAAATAGTGTCAGGCTATTTTGCAGCTTTATCCTCAATAATCAGCTACACCGTGTCTTTTGCCAGAGGCAACATGAAAATCTCACTAACTTAATGAGGTTTCCCACTTGAGCAGTCCTCAAACATACACAGCATGACAGTTAGAGCCTTCACATTAATATCACCAAGAGACATTGTTTTCTGACTGCCTTTCAAATCACTTAGCTTACTTTTGAAAAAACAAAAAACGTGAGGTTTGTCTTTAAAAGAGTTGTACTTTGTATTGCGGTGACACTGACTTAAGGAAGGTTTCACTGAATGATTGGATAACAGTTTATAGGAAGTGACTGTGTGAGGAGCTGATTCATTTTTTTCAACACTTAAAGTATATTCAAATGATAAATAGTTGGTATCAAACCCTCTAACAAACTTGCACTGTTTACTTGTAGCACGAAGCCCACCAGTAATCTCTCCACTGTAATCTCTCCAGTTTTTTTTTCACTTGGTTCATGCTACTACCTGTTTCATCAGTAGTCTTTTATTGTATTTCTGTATGTTCTTTTTTGAAACTACAGCTATTTAGCCATTTATTCATAGTTGAGGTTCACACTTATATTCACAAATACAAAACAACTCTGTGAGGAAGAGATTAAAACAAATGTGATTCCAAAGCATTCAGATGAGCAAATTGAAGGTGAACAAACATTTCTGAGTATGCACACACACTGTTTTTGTTGAACCAGGGGGAGTGCCGTATTCCTGGAATGTATGTGTGCATGTGGCCTGGATGAAGGAGATCTGTCTGGGGGAATTTAAAAGAGAAAGGAGCTTGGCTGGGCACATCTGGATGGATGGATGGATTGGGAGGGTTGTAGGTTGGCTTTGGTGGCATGTGTATAAAAGGGCAGAGACCTCAAGGGGAAGAAGCCGAGGTGGGGGAAAATCATTTGGTGAAAAATCCAAGAACTTTTCAAACAAACTCTTATGGGTTTCAGTTTTTCACAACATGAACATTTTCCTTGGAAAAAACTTTGACAAAAGTCAATTGTTTTTGAATATTTAGTGGAGGAAAAAATCTATTTTTTGGACCAGGTGGCTGTAGCCATTCATGAGATAAGGAAACTGATATAGAGTTTAAATGACCGGCCCAAGGTCACACAGCAGCAGGTCTGTGGGGGAGCTAGGAGTAGAATCCAGGTCTGCTCAATCCAAAGCCCTACCAAAGAACTATTCATGTTCAATGGGCATCCTTTCCAAGTCATTCTTAATGTCTTAAGTTGTTCTATTTATTTTCATATTTTCCATTTTTAAAACCATTTTACACTTTTTATGATTAATGCTAATGAAAAGGACTGTCTCAAAGGTCTTAGAGAATGAACACAAACCAAATATAGTCAACCTGTGGGAAGTTTTTCCCACATTTCTCCACCAATGTGTGTTGATCCCATTTGAGTCAAATGTCTACTGGCCCAGATGCTACATTCTGAGCTCTTGAGTTTGGAGGCTAATGTATTCTGGAGTGCTAATGATTCAAGCAAGGCCTACCGTGTACAAGATTTGCTTTTGGCAGAGAGAGTTGCGCATACATGCGACCCTTGAGACGCAATATCACAAAAGTTAGGTGTTAGGAGTAGGGAATTGGTGGTGTTAGGAAACAGGGATTTCCTATGTGCAGGACAGGAAGGGAAAAGCATGTAGTTCAGTTGGGATGAGAAAGAGGATGACAGAAAAAGAGCTTTCAAAATGTTTAGATAAGTTTCCCATTAGATACCAATATTTAAGAGTTCACTAAATGAAAAGAACTCATGAACCTTTAGATGATAATTCATCATTCATTTTGAAATGGTTATTTGTTCTCTTCCCTCCCTTTCCCAAGAACCAGTTTACTTTAAATGTATTTGAGTCCTAAACTAAGTCCCTACAACATGAATCTGTATGTTGTATTTTTTCCAAAAACACCAGCATATTCTTTCACTGGAAGCTCTGGAAGGTATTGAAAGGGCAGTACAGTTATTCTGCAATTACAAAGCAACCCATTATTAACTGGAGTAGTACAAATCATTTGAATTGTTTATTCTGTGTCATCCATTAAAATTATAGTTGTCTATTCTGTACAAGTGGACAAGTGCTGTAATTAATTATATACACAATATCTTCTGTAATGATACATTTGGAGGATCCAGAGAGCTATATCTCAGATGCCTTACGATAAAGGTACATAATTAATCAAAGGGAGGTACGGTGAGTGGCATCCCTGGAAGACTAAAGGTATGTGTACACTTGGACGTGGAAGTGAATTGCCAGTTCAAGAAGATATATCCATGTTAGTTTTGATTGAGCTAGCATACTAGTTAGTTTTGATTGAGCTAGCATACCGAATAGCTGCAGTGGCACAAGATGCAGGGATGGGCTAGCCACCCTGAGGATGTACATTGGCTCTCAGATGGTTAGGTACTCAGGGAAGCTAGCCCCTTACACTGCCATTGTTACACTTTGTTTTTAGCTCTGATCGTGCCAGCATAAGTTGGTCTCTTTGAACTGGGATTTACACCGCCAGTTTGAAGTGTAGATGTTCACTAGGGGTTTTTTACTCCTACCACTGAGAGAATTGCTAAGTTTCTGTGTAAGCTCTTAACTGGGTGCAAACTTTGTTGTCTTTTGCACCGTTGTAAATCTGAAGGTATTCTAGTGACTTCAGTGGACTTCCTCTAGATTTACACCAGCATAAGTGAGAGCAGGATTTAGTCCGTTGTCCTTAGTGTAACTGAAGTCATTGCCACAATATCAGGCCATCATAAATGTTGCATATATCATGAGTCCCGAAAGTCCTGCTTCATGGAATGCTGAACTACAGTGGTCTAAACTGTATCACTTCTGCACAGTTCTGCATGGATGGCAAGGGAGAACTAGAGCATTCCAACAGGAGCACCTTTTAGGGTTTATGTCTTAGGGGAGATAGTCTCCCTCTGGGCTGCTCAGTGCACACTTTACTCCACCAATAGGGATGGAGTACAGTGGTTCCTGCACTGCACTGGCCACATCTCTCCAAGGGATGTCCATTATCGAACCCTACAGGACCTAAAAGTTGCATGTGCTTATGATATAACTCAGCCCATATATAACTTGAACCAGTTTACTGTATCTCAGTTTCCCAATCCATGAGTGAGCAAAGTGCAGCCCCCAGGCCCAACCTTTGCAAGAGGCAAGGTAGGCAATTGCCTAGGGTGGCAAAATATAATGAGCAGCTGCTGGGCTGCAGCCACCATTCTCGGGCAGCAGAATATGCAAAGCCAGCCTGGCAGCCCTCATGCCAAACAAAGCTCTCCAAGCTGCACAAAGCAGCCAATGGTGGCTTTCCTTTTGAACATATTGGTGCACCAATTGGTGCATATTGGTGCACACCTGGAAACTACAGGTGACAGCACTTACTGCTCTATCTTCATCCCAATGGCATTTTTAATGGGACACATTGTATTTGTCTGTTGTATTCAAGGGCGACTGCAGTATACTTTTTTCAAATTAGGTGCAGTCTTCTGGCTCATGACAAGTTGTTTCTTTTATACAAAGTTTGCATCCCCCACTCTAGATTTAACTCCATCCAACCTCTGTATACCTTATGCCATCTCAGTGCATTAGTACTGGCATTTTATACTGTAGCAACAGTATTACCCTAAATATAATCATGAATTCCACTCCCTTCCCCATGTCCTTTGCTCCTATTAACTTCTGTACGTCTTAGCTTCCTGTTGGTATTGCCTCAGGATTTTTTGTCAGTCTGGATGAAGGTGATAGGGCATCTCAGAATATGTGCATTTTGGTTTTCTCCTACCTGGTGTGGCTGTCTAGATAGGTACATAATTCAGTCTTGAAACCTGCGAATATGTGACACAAGCTATGAGACTATGTGAAAAACAAGCAAAATGTGGCGCCCCCTTGTGTTTTGTTGCATTGTAACCAACAGGCAGTATTTTCAGTAGTAAAATCTCTTGTTTAAAATGATGCAGAAGACCATTAGTTGTTCTCCTCTCCTGGCAGTTGGGTGCCTCCTGCTCCTCTTTCAGAAGATAGAGGCCTGTGAAGGAAGTGGTCGGGGTGGCCAGGGGGAGCGCTAGTACTGTTGGGATAGGGAAGGAGAGAGACAGAAAGCTGTCACACCATTTTCACAAGAGCAAATGAGGGATCAGAAAGAACCTAGCAGCTCAGAGCCAGCTCTGTCCCTCTTTCCCCCATGTACTTGTGAAAATGTTGGTGGCCCAGCTTTCCTGTTCCCTCCCGTATCCAAAAATCTCTTGTCAGCTCCTGGGAAGCTTCTGTTTCCCTCTGAGACATCTCCACTTTTTGGAAGGTAGAAGCAAAGTGAAGCTAGGGTGCCCAGAGCTGTTGAAGAAGTCTCTTCCTTCCCTCAGTCTGCAAGCTGCTTTCTGTGCATGCGGAATGCACTCCAGTGTGGGATTCATTGCATGATGTGGTATATGCAAGAGCTCTAGCTAAGTCAAGCAATTCAAATCTATTTTTATGGAGGCAATATTTTATGGAGGCTTATTGGTACAATTACAAAGTTTACACATTCTTATACAGTGATTGATTGCCCTATGCTTATGCTTTGTTACCAGTAATCATTGAGTTATTTCTCAAAAACTCTGTGACTAATTACAGAGTAAATCTGATACAGTTAATGCCTCTGGATTCTAATGATACATGTATTAAGTCTGTGATTAAAGAGGTAATAAGTAGTTTATTCTTGTACATAACTTCCCACTTATGAAAATGTTATTTAGTTATCAGAAAACAGAACCACAAAAGCACAGAACAATAAAAGCCCTAATGTGATGTATTGCCACTGCAAGATAACTAGTCACTGAGTTATAAAGTACAACTGGAAGTTTTCTTTGGCACTGAAAAATTAATGTAGGAAAGTAGCTTCCGAGGATTCTGTCTGTATTGTCTGTCAATGACTTTGAAGTTAAATCTGTTTAAAAATCTTTTTACATGTAAACTAAACTGCCAACCCTACAAACTCACTCTGGGATTTTAAAGTCAGGTAGATTTTTTTTCTGATTCATGCATCCTCAGCAATTAGAACATTCTGTTATTTAAACTCATAGTTCAAATAATGTTGCCTGAGCCAGGATAGACTCCAGCTCACATACCTGGAAATGAATTGACTCTGCAGTAATAAAAGGAATATATTTTTTAAGTTAGACACCAAGGGCATAAGATAAGATTCTGAAGGCACACAGAAAACATGTCTGTTGCTTAAGATCATGCTATGTTCACAATACTAATAGTAGTTCTTAATCACCTGTTCATTCCTCTCATGTTTTCTCACAGGAAAAAAAAGGGTGGCATAAAATATATCTAAAAAATGCCAAGGTTCATCTCAAATGTCAACACTGACGCATTACAGATCTTGAAAAAAGATTTTCAACATATCATTAGTGCTCTACACAGGAGACTGTACTCTTGCTACAAGCAAGGAGCTGGCAAGGGAACGGTGTAGATGACCACTGCAATACTACTATGGTCCCTTATAGCCACATCGATTCTGAGTGTTTATATTCTTCAACTGTTCTGTGCTTTATTTTTTCCTCCAAATTCTAAAATTATCGTTTATTTCCTCCAGGTCCGTCTGCATGGATACTTAGTCGTAGCAAGTCAGGGTATGAGTCTATAGCACACATGCTTGTCATGCACTGAATGACTATGTGGACCCTGCTAACATTCATGAAAAGTTCTGTAGTGTGCTTTGCCTATGGAACTTTTAGTGCATAACAGTAGAGTCCATGCACACAGCCAGTTAGTGTGCTGTATGATAGAGCTCTGTAGATTCACACACAGTCTTGCCACGCGCTAAGTCTCCCTGTACATAAACCCTCAGCTCTCTATTAATGGCTCATCATTTCATTCTTTACTTTAGAAGCTAATTGTATTTTCATTGCCTTTGCCACAATTAAATAAAATACGAACTTTCAGCTTTTTCATTTTAATAAATACACCATAGATTTCTGTTTTGTGTTGTCATAGTTAATAGGTTTTCTTATCACTTATCACCATCTTATCACTGGCTTATGCTTCCTAGCCATGTTCAACAGCTTGGGTGGTATTCTCAACCACTCTGGCTCCTTTACATGATGCAAGTCAGTTGGAGTGCTATAAAGTGCACTCCTGGTGGAAGATAAATGTAAGGCTGTCTCCCAAGGATCCTTTTGCAAGCCCTGCTATAAGGGCGAGGCAGCTATTTCAGGCAGTACTGCAGCCAATAGGACAGCAAGGTGAGGTGCTGTAATTCTGTAATTTAGACAATCTGGTAGAGGAGGAGGAGACTGTTAATATTACATAATGGCCCTCTCTAGCTCTTGGAGCAGCTCAGGATTGGGAATGTGCAAAGGTAGCTTAAAGTCCCATTAGTTTACCCCTGGCCTGTGAGTTCTGCATTGTACCTCACTGAGGTTTTCTTCCAAGATAGAATGAAGCTATTTGTTTATTTTAAAAAAAATATTTTATTGGAGCAGAGGATTAAGATAAGATGACTCCAAATGAGAACTTTCACCACAATTCTAAAGAGAATCCAAAATTGTCTGGTTAATTCTTTTAAATATTTTTAACTTCCTCTGCATATGTTGTTTTCAGTTAGGGCCAAAAGGTAGAATAAGTACAAATAAATACAGTGCACGACCAAGTCAGGGTTTGCTATTGAGGGCAGATGATGGGACCAGCAACTGGAGGGGAGAATAGAAATGAGAACAAGAGTGGGGGCAGAGAAAATGGAGGCTGTCTCCTTTCTTTCCACTAGACTATCCATCGGGAGGATGCAAACAAACAAAAACTGGAGGGGTTAATGAAATAAATCAAGGAGGGTGCAGGGCATCACAGGCAGTGTTGGGGGGGCACTGGGTGAATGGCAGCTGGAACTGTGAGGGGATGCAGTGATTAGGGGATGAAGCAAAATGGTGGGGGACAATCAGGAGCCCTGGGCACACAGGTGCACAAGGCTAGTCGTGGCAGGGAACAAAATGGCAAGGCAGGGAACCTGGGCAAAGCAGGGAAAAAACAGTAAAATTAGGCAGGGCTGGGCTTGACTGGCTAATACTGAACAATGAGGGGGCCTTGGCAGGGCAGGAACAAACAGTGAAAGATGGAGATCTGTCTGGGGTGGGAAAGTGAATACTAAATAGCAAGGGAGAGACCTGGGTGGGCAGGTAACAAAGAGCAAAGGGAGGTGGGGCTGGGCTGCGCAGATAAGAAAATAACAAGGGGGGCAGGTAAATAACAGCAATAGGGACTGAAGGTGGGAGGGAAGCAGGTAACAAGGAAGCAGGAAGCAATGAACTGTGGAGAGAGGGGTAGTTCACAAGACATAGGGGAGCAGCAAACTGCAAGGGGAAGGGGGCTCACATGAGGCTGGGGGTGGTTGCAAACTGGGAAGGGGAGGAGGCCCACCAGCCCAATACAGAGTGGGGGGGAGGGAAGAGAAGGGGGGCCAAAAAGGTACATGTGCTCTGATGTGTGCTCATAAAATTAGTCCCTTGCTCTGACACGCCCAGGGTAGGTCAGTGGATGAAGGCAGGCAGGCTTTTTTTCCTCCAGGGGATGAATATGAGAATCTGGGGCTAGATGTGCCGAAGGGCTGAGCACTCTCAACTAAAACTAAAATCAATTGAACATACAGAACATCAGAGTTATGGACACCAGCGCTATGAACTGAGTGGTGAACCCACGTCTTATTTGTAACCGGAAGTATGCAGTCAGGAAGCAGCAGAGCTCTCAGCCCCCCCCCCCCCCAAAAGCAAATATGGTAAACTATTGTGTGAAACTTAAACTACGGGGGGAAGGGGTAAATCAGGGGAAAGGTTAAAAAAAATCTGACTAGATAAGAAAATTGTTTCTGTGCTTGTTTAAGTTAAATTAAGGTGGTTAAAAGCAGAATGGCTTTTTGGGGTTTTTTTTTGCATATTAAACTCTTAAACCTGTAGTAAGTCAATGTTCAGTTATAACTTTTGAAAGAACAGCCATAACGTTTTGTTCAGAGTTATGAACATTTCAGAATTACAAACCACCTCCATTCCCGAGGTGTTTGTAACTCTGAGGTTCTACTATATAAAGTGCTATACAATTCTAAGTATTCTGAAAAATAAGACCCTCAATAACTCAACATTAGGAAACTCTTGATAATTTTAACCTTAGTCTCTCTGTGTATCAGATCTCCACGTATAAAATGGGGATAGTATCCACTGCCCAGAGAGGTGTTGTGAAGATAAGTCAATTTAATATTTGTGAAGCTTTCAGATACTAAGGTGAGAGCAACCAAAGATTTTCCTCCTGGGCATTTCATATATTTTGTAATCAGTACAAGGTTTGGGTGATGTGTGTTTAATAAGCCCTTGGGTCACACACTGAATGAGAAGAAGAAAGAGAAATATTGAATAACTGCCCAGGCCCTGAATGTGGCAGAGTCTCTGAAAGAAATAGCATGTGATCATGTAATTATAGACTGTATAATAATACATAGGCACAAGGGCCCAAAGTAAGACTGCATAGTCAATTCTGACACCTCCTAACTGTTGAATGCTTAATTTTGCAACATTAATATTTTAAATAGTATTACCTGACTATTACAAATATTTAAACCAGTTAAGCTATTAGAGACTCAATAACTGGTAAATAGCTTGGAGATCCTTGTACAGAAGATGCGACAGCAAAGCATAGAATTATTAGCCTTATTTTTCATTGCTTCACTGACATTTGTCATTAGTTTAATTTGTATTTTCCATAAGCATAGCACAAGCAGACTTTTTAATTTCAAGTTTCGTCTATCCAGGTTACACAGAGTGAGCAATCAATATCTGCTCTGCTTTAAATGAAAAAGCAGATTGCTTTTTCTTCCTATAACCACAAGAAATATATGAAGAGCAATGTGTTTTATGAAAGACATATTTTGATAATGTCTATTGAATTCCAGTTTGATATGATGTTTTCACACATGATCTCTGGCATTCTGCCTGCAGCCCAAATATAATGTGTGTAGTATTCATCAGGATTTTTCTAACTTGCCAAATTCTTTTCTAATAACCAGGAGACTTTCAAGATCTCCAATTGTGCATTCCATAAGAACGTCCATTTCATAAATGATGTTAAGGGGCAGGGAAGATAATTGAAAACTAGCATCACTTTATGATTAATTTCTTCCGTACACCTGTACACCAGGTTCGAATAAGCTGTGTTACTTTGGGCAAACTTCAATGTGAGAGCACAAATTATGCAGAGTTTAATTCAAGTTTGCAAACTAGATGCTCCTGTCTTGGTAGCCCACAATCTCAGACAGTGAAGTGACATTCTTAAAGGCTTCTAGTTGGAGTAAAGCCTGTGCTATGTATTGAGGAGAGATGAAATCCCCACAAGACAGTAGGTTAGTACAAACAGGTGCTTTGTGAGCAGGCACGCATTCCTACGTTGCTCTAAATAGCATCTATATGTGCTAAGATTTTATCCTCTTCCTTAGATGAGATCCTACTCTTGTACAGGAGCAAAGTCACACTGAAGACCTTTTCTGTACTGTGTAAAATACTTTATGAATCCCAGTTTTCTCTGCTCAACTTTATAACTTAGCATCTTTTATAGGAGGAAATTATCATAATGGAGAGAGTTACTTGCATCTGGAATAGTATCTTGGGGTTCATTGGGCCAAATATACATTTCCCTCCTTCAAAGATCCTGTCTCTGTTGCACAAGCAGTAAGCATGGAAGTGCTGATGACAATCTGGGCTACAACCCATGACAGATTTTTGCCCTTTCTGGCCAGTGAAAGAGCTGAGATCTTTGGGGTCTCTATAAAACAGATAGCCAATACCCAATCAACAAAAATGATGAGACTTCAAGGGCTTAAGTGTCAAAATCATATGCAGCTGACATACAGCACTATCTGTCCTTAACACCAGGAGGAAACTACAACTAGTACAGAAAATAGCAGCACATCTCCTCACCTACTGGTTACCATGAGAAAGTCAGACCTGTCTTCTGCTCTCTAGCCTGGCTTGCCATAGAATATTATGACATGTAAAAGGCTTTTAACAGTTTAGGTCAAGCATATTCAAGATAACTTATTGTTTGGGATGATCACCACAGTTGTCAATTCTGTTCCTAAGAAAAACCAGCAGAAATGAGTTTTCCATTACGTGGACAAAGATTACAAGGTCAGAGAGTTTTTGGAGAGTGGTCAAAGAGTTTGGAATTCATTTTTACCATGGACTAAGAGTTCTTCCAGACCTCACCATTTTCTGTCCCAGGTGCAAAGCATGCTTCTTTGACCTAGTCTTCACTAACAAAGCACATTTTATCTCCTCCTCACTTCCTTACCTTTCCACCATGAGGCAAAATGAAAAATGAACCACACGTGGAAAGATGGGTCACTGTACTTAATACACCTCTGAAATAAGCACACATGCCAGGCTAATAATTATAGTAGTAAACCAAAACAGAATAGACTATAGAATGCAATAATCTAACCAATATTAAAGAAACCATTACTCAGCACTAAATACCTTTCTCTGACCCAATATCCAGTTTTCCTTTTCTAATGAGCTAATTAATAAGATTTTGCTATCTCCAATGAAACATAAAAGTTGCCAGTATCTTGGATTCTGACCAGTTGTGCTTCAGATAGCATTTCATTCTCTGCTGGATAACATCCTACCCACAAACAGAAGTACACCCATAACCATTCCGCTTGATCCCTCAGAAACATTTGATACTACTGATAATTACCTCCCCATTCCTCCTCCAAGAGGTTATAGGGGAATGATAAATGCCCAGGAACAGTTCATGTCTTTCCCCTCAGACCAAACTGAGCTAGTGCTTTCATCTCCAGAACTTGCTGCTAGACTGTCAGAAGGCTCAGTCTTCTCTTTGAACCTACGTGTCTCATTTGATCTAGACTAAGAAGTGTGGGCATCATTCTGCCAACACCCAGCCCTGCATCGTCTCTTCTACATCAAATACAAACAGCACCATCTCCCAGCTGTCTCAATGAATAGCAAAATCTACCTGGAGATAAAGAAGTCTAATGCTGAACCTAGGCAGAGAGAAGAGTTGCTAGTGGCAGGAGAACTTGCCACCTTCTCTAGAGGGCATCACTAACATGATAGGTGCTGCTGGGTTCCCAAATGCCCACAATAGCCAAAAAATATGCATAACCATTTGCAACAGGCCAGAAGGTTGTACCCCATTTTTTTAGACATAAGCCAGTCCACAGGGACCCACATATTTCATTAAGACCTCTGTCCTGCTGTTCAAAATCCTCTCTACCCAAGAGACTGCCTCTCCCACCATACCCATAATATCTTATCACATATATGAATAATGAAATGATTTCCACAAATGGGAAGGCTTGGAACCACAATGACAACTTTTCCAGGAGCTAACCCTACACTGTAAGTCACTCACTACAAGGAGAGAAGGATAATACGAACCTGGCTGTGTTTACAATTAACTACCGGAGTCCTTTATTTGATTTAGCTTTCTCACAATAGGTATCTCTGTTTCCAAAATGAGAACAAATTCTAATCAAGCATTTAATACTGCCTTTTGAAAAGAAAGAGTATTCCTTTAAAAAAATATGTGCACCCCCTATATGGTGGTAAGATACTACCGTGATAAAATTCATACTGCTACCAATAAAATCACTTGGATATGTAGTGGAGCTGACAAGGTGCATCTCCCTCATGACTCCGCTGAACTTACTCAGTAGTTTCATCCTTAGAACTTAGAGTTGAAACTCCTGCTAACTGGCAGGCAGACGTTTCCTATTCAGGTTCTGGGTGGCCTAGAAACAATACGAAATATATATACTCTTAAATTGGATTTTTTCCCCTCTTCCAGTCTCCCCCATCCCATCTTTGCTATCCCTCCCAATCTTTCTTAACTTGAACACAAACTCCTATGGATTCATAGATTTCAAGGCTAGAAGGATTTATTGTGATCATCTAGTCTGCCATGAGATCCAGGAACAGAAGCAACTAACAAGAGAGTTTTGGAGTGTGTAGCTGTCAACTCTGTGCTTTAAGGTAGCTGGACTTGGTGACTGGTTAGTTTGGTCTGACTGTGGGTTGTTTATTGTGTTGCTTTCTGTGTCCTGTCTGTACAGTTGGGCCATGCACCCCTGAGTATGCAGCTGAAACAGGTTTGTTTGTTGGCAGCTTGGCAAACCCTTGTTGGTGACCCTTGGAGCATTGATCTGTGCCTTGATAAAAGCCATAAGGTGCTGATGACCTGCAATAAAAGTGCCATGTTTTCTTTCCTGTCAGAAGGGACTTCCTATTCGTGAAGTGCAAGATGGTGGCTGTGTGGGAGAAGATTCTTGGATTGGAGGGGCAAGTAAAGATGCTGCTGAGATTCAGAGACATTGAGGAGTTCCTAGACAAACAGGTTCAATAAACATCAGTACTCCAGGTTCAAGGAAGAAAGGGGATGCCCACAGAGGAGTCAAAGAGAGAGAGCGGGATGTCAGAGAAGAAGTCTTGCAGTTCATAACCTCCAGGAGCAAGAGGTCACAGTAGCATTCTATACAGCAGGAGATAGATGAGGATGGGCAGGCTGTGAGCTATCAGACTGAAAAGGACCAGGAGGAATTCCACACAGCTAGAAGTTTCCAATTAATATCAGGTCCTTACTGTGGAAACTGTTTAATCCTAAAATTATTGGATTAAACTTCTAAACCTGTAATGTTTGTCATTTAACAAAATATTTTTGTGCAGTCCCCCCAACAATTGTTTTTAGATCTGGAAGGCCAATACAAATGAAGTACTTATTTATGTATTTTGTCTTCATGCCAGAGCTTTCATAAAAGGTCAGAAAACAACGAATCGAAGATAATTTGATTTATGCTGACAAGCTCATACAGAAAAATTATAGTAAGTTAATTTTTTGTTGTAGAGTCAGATTTATTTTTACACATATTTTGTGCAATTTTCAACCTTGCTGCATGTGCATGACATTCCTTTGAGTATGTTAAGCTATGAAATGGGCATTTTCCTTCTTTCTGCAGAGATTCTTTAAGCCTTTTGTTTTGCTTAGGAGGAGTGACTGTTAATTATTATTTTTATGCAAATGGTTCCTCCCATTTTCAGTGTGAGGATTCCAAATGTGGGGAGGAGAAGCAGATTTTAACACTTGTCAAAAGAAAAATTATGTTGCACCTATAAAAACTAGCCTAGCCTGAAACACTAATCTATACAGGAAATACAGGGAGTTGGCTTCTTTTAATGTTCATGTTGTGGCTGAGAATTAGAATAAAAAAATGAAATACATAGTATGTGTATAAGTTTGCATATATGCCAAGTATAATTGGTTTCAGTTTAAAAGATTCATAGATTAAGGGCAGAAGGAACCATTATGATCATCTCGTCTGATCTACTTGTATAATACAGGCCATAGAATTTCCCCTAAATAATTCCTAAACAATCTCCTGTAGAAAAAATCCCACCTTGACTTTTGAATTGCCAGTGGGGGAGAATCCACCATGATCCTTGGGAAATTGTTCTTTCATTGTTAAAAATGTATGCCTTCTTTCCAGTCTGAATTTGTTTAGCTTCAATTTCCAGCCATTAGACATGCTATACTTTTCTTCGCTAGATTGAAGAGCCCATTATCAAATATTTGTTTCCACATGTAGGTACTTACAATCTGTAATCAAGTCATCCCTTAACCTTTTCATTCTGAAATTAAATAGATTGAGCTTCTTGAGTCTCAATCACTCAAGGATGTTTACTAATCCTTTCTAAGCAGTTTGTGTTGCTCATCTAACTCACGCTTGGTTTTACTAGGGAGTAATTCAGATCATTCCAGCTGAGTGGCAATAAAATCTTGGTGCCATTTCATATATTTATGCCATGCTACATAAAGAACTACTAGGAATGCTTGGAATGTTGAGTTTAAGTGGTATTATTTCTTGTATCCTTTCACTTAGAAAGCCATGTGCCATACTTGCCATGAAATTGGACTGTTTAGGGCTCAGATGGAGTCATCAAAATTTCTGACTGATTAACTTTTCTGAACATGCAACATTATGTCCTGACTAGAAGCAAATGCTGTGTCTCTCATTGGGAACTCTCCCTTTCCTGCTAGTATAAAGCTTGACAAAGCCCTGGCTCCGGTGATTTACTTGGATTGGTCTTGCTTTGAGCAGGGGGTTGGACTAGATGACATCCTAAGGTCTCTTCCAATGCTAATCTTCTGTGATTCTATGATTCTTCTACACTTTAGAACACTGCAAGGCAGAGAGATTAGCAGACTTTATAATTGTATTTTTACATGTAGAAAAACCTGTCCGTGGCCCAGGACCTGCATAGAGTTTTGCTGAAGGAAGTGGTAGAAGCTGTTCCCTACACATTTATTGATTTATTTAGCTTTGAGCAGGGGGTTGGACTAGATGACCCTTCTGAGGTCCCTTCCAACTCTAATATTCTATGATTCTATGATTCTATTTATCCCTGCCTTCTTTCCCCTAATATGTTTGAAACTGTTGAGGAGCTTGGAATATTATAAGAAGTCACCAGGAGATGAGTTAATGGGTGGTCATAGGTAAGTGGAAGTACCCAAGCATATGCCTATCTAGTTTGTCACCTCCACACACTTCCTGTGTAGGTATATACACACACACACACACAAATTTATACATATAAAAAACAAACAAACAAAAAAAACCCTCGATCTGTAGGCAACCTTGAATGAGTCACTTAATGTTTTTGTGCCTGCATTTATTCATTGACTTCAGCGCAGTTATACAGGTTGTAAATTAGTGCAAAGCGTAACCTTTCAAACTTTCTGGGATGTTGTGAATAACATTTTACAAGGTACTTTTCACTTTTCAATTGCAAATCCAATGTAAAGAAATAGTATTTTGTTTTTATGAATATTAAACACAAAACATACTGCATACGTGTATGAGAATTAACCACTATTTTACACTGAGCAATCTTTTCTATATTCTGCCACAGATTTAGCCATATTTAATGGCAATAATAGCACACTTATACACTAATTTATACACTAGTTTATGAAGAACTACTTAATAGTAGTGAGAACTACTTACCTGCTTTTTTCCTTCCTCATTTCCCAGTTGCCATAATCACCCAAATCCCTTAAGATAAACTGTAAGAAATGTTACATCCTATTACTATAGTATACTATAGTATGTTACCATACTGTGAATTTCCATTTATTGATGGAGTAGCAAAATACAAATGGGAATCCTAAACTTCAGGTTTGCCTTTTTCCTCTCCTTCGTTGATAACTCTAGTCTGTTTTCTGTTCAGGTTCCTAAGAAAGCTTGGCAGATTATTGTTTGTTCAAAATTTAATGAAAATGCTAATGTTGTTGCCAATCCTAATTGTCTCACTGGAAAGGGCAAACATAATTTACATTAATTTGAGCACCTTAATAACTAATTAAAATCCCAGCCTTGTGGCTATGCTGTCAGACATCTTTGCACTTTAACACGACAACAAAATATTGTTACTCACTCTCTTGTGTGAAATTTTATCTTGATTTATTGACACTATAAGGGCATTTTACAATCTGAAGCCTAATCAACCTTAACCACAGATTTTGTACTCAGCATGTCTCAAAGCTTTTACTCAATAGCTTACTGCAAAGTATCGCTTGTCAGAGAGGCTTTTTTCCTTTTAATTCACAGCTATGATTTTCTATTAGGCCAATTTTTGCCTGTGTATTGGTCAAGGATTTTAAAGATTAAAATCTCATCTAATAAAGATCAGAGGAACATACTTAAAGGAAATCTCTGAATGAATAATGCATATTTGTAGAAGAGAAATAACATAACTCGCGTTCCAATTTATTTTTCTTATCATACAGGTTCAGCTGTAATATCGAGTCTGGTACAGCTCATGTTTCTAACTACGTTTGAATGTATAGCCCAGCAGAAAGTGAAGAAAGGCCTACACTGATACTTTCTTTATATTTGATAGACATCAGATCTAGAATACGTATTGTATGTCATCCATCTATTATGACATGAGGTTCTTAACATCTCCAGTAGTCCCTCAGTCTGATAAATTATTCTGCTGCTAGAAGCAGGAGAGAATATTTAACATGTTGTTTACTAGAGATTACTATCTAAGGAAAGAAACAAGTATACAAAATCAACAGGTCTTAAAAATGGACTAACTGACACAGTACACAAAATGTAATAGAATACGGAATCATCATGAAGTGGCATCTGACAGGGACTGGTTCTTGTCCCTATGCTATTTTACATTCTTTATCAATGGTCTGGAAGAAAGCATAAAATTACCACTGATAAATTTTGCAGATGATAGACGGACTGGAGGAGTGGTAAGTAATGAAGTGGACAGGGCACTGATGCAGAGTGGTCTGAATCACTTGGTAATTTGGGGGCAAGCAAACGAAGTATGGTTTACAATGGCCAAATGTAAAAGTACGCATGTAGGAACAAAGAATACAGGCCATTATTACAGAATGGGAAGTAGCGTGTCTTAAAAGGAATTGGGGGTTTGGTGGTTAATCATCTTAGCACAAATTCCCAGTGTGACAGTGTGGCTAAAAGGGTAATGTGGTCCTTGGATATATAAACAGGGGAATATTGAGAAGAAGTACAGGTTACATTACCCCTGTATTTGGAACTAGTGTAATTGCTACTAGAATGTTTTGTCCAGTTCTGGTTTCCCCACTTCTAGAAGGATGGTAAAAATTGGGAGAAGTTTCAGAGAAGAGTCACAAGAATTAATGGTTTAAACACACCTTATAATGATAAACTCAAGGAGCTCAATCTATTTATTTTATCAAAGAGAAGGTCGAGGGTGACTTGATCACAAGGGAAACAGAAATTCAATAATAATAGCCTCTTCAATGTAGGAGACAAAAGTATAACAAGATCATATGGCTGAATGTTTAATCTGATTTAGTCTAGTTTTGAAACAATGCACAATATTCTACAGCATGGGAAGTTAAATATTAGAAAAACCCAGGTCTCTGGTGGATTCTGTATCACTGCAAATTTAGATGTTTTTCTAAAAGACATGCTCCTTGTCCAACCACAGCTATTGAACTTAAAATAGGAATTCATGGAAATTCTATGGCATGTGATAATCAGGAAGTGAGACTAGGTAATCACAGTGGTCCCTTTTAGCCTTAAAATGTATGAATCTATTAACACCGTAGCCAGAGCTCTGATGCTGTTTACATTCTAAGCTTCTTTATTTAGTTGTCAAATCCTGAAAAGATTCCTTTTGGACTGAAAAATTACATGTTTGCCATCCGTCAGCCAGCAGTGTCTCAGTACTACAGCTATACTTTAAAACACACGCTCGCTCACTCTTGCTCTCTCCCTCTTTCCCACTTAAGCAAAATCAGTCCAGCAGCTTCCGAATTGCGGAAGGATGGGGAAAAAAATCCCCCATTTTTAAAATTTCCCAGACGGTGTGTCTATATAACACAACAGAGGAAGCGATAAACTTCAGACTGGGTTTGCTGTACTGTCTTTCAAATATTGGTCTTGTTCCATCCAGTAGTAAGAGGCATGGCAGCACTTTATCACTATGTTTAATAATTGCAGCAAACCCCCCCAATCATGAGAACAATCCCAATCAAAGAAGAATAGGAGCACCTGGTCCTTCGGCATGTAGTGCAGAATGATTCCAATGGGTGGGAAGCTACTGCCACAAAGAAAATGGGGACCCAGACCATTTTTAAAAATAAGTCTTGGGGACCGTATCCTCACAACCATCATCTGTCAGGAAAGAGCGGAGATTCTTGCCTGATGTGATTCAAAGTCCAACATCCTTTGACCAGTGATGTTTATAAATACATGTCCAATAGAACAAGAAATAGGGCCTCCAGTAAATCCTCACAGCAATCATATTCTGCCATTTGTAATGTGTGCCCAAAAATGTTATGGAAAAGTGGGAAAAATAAAAATAAAATTCAGGAAATGAGGTAGGAACCACATTTTTATTCTCTCTTTTGGGAGGCAAGTGGAGAGACAGCATCACTTATCTCACCTCCCCTCCCACCCCCAATTCTATACATTATTTGCTCTTTTATATTTTCTGCCTATCCCACTCCTCCTTGAAATCCTATCTTATGCCATCTTCTCTTCTGTGGTCTGTCCTCCCTTTTTTCTCCCCTGTTCAGTTCTGTCCACCTATTGCCCACATGTACTTTCAGCCTCTGTGCTCTCCTTGTTATTCCACATCCTCTTCCCTGGACTTTCCTATCTCATCTCCTTTTCTATTGGTGCTCCCAAGTCTCTTTTCTTCCATTTCTTTCCCACTCACTCCATCGCTTTTTTTTCTTCCTTTCCCCACAGCCAGATTCCCCCTTCTCACCCATGCAATCTCATGTGTTCCCTTCTTCTTCAGCCAGATGTACAGTAGTATTTTCACCAATAGTTTTTAAAGATTACAAAACATTACAGATCTCTTCACCTCCCTTACAAAATTAAAGTCCTCACATGAGAGAAATCTCTCTCTTTTCAAGTATAAAAATGGTTTTCTTCAGAGTGATATTTGTCACTTGTGTCCATTTCCATTGGGGAAGGAATGACTTCATTCTGATGCATGAGTTGTACCCTTCCACGTTGTGGGGCCGAACTCACATCACCTTCATGGAGGAGATAGAGCAGAAACGTGGTATGGACAATGCTTGTTTGGTACACCTTTGGTGTCCTTGAGATCTGCTGACTGCTCAGTTCTAGATGAGTGCATGGAGAACCTAGAGACTGAAAATCCTATGCCTATTAGACATTTACAGCCTAGATGAGCTCTATTTCAACCACAAGCATTGGACCTGAAGCAGGAGTTAATTCAAGAAAGTTCTATGGCCTTTACTATACAGGAGGTCAGGGTAGATGATCGCAATGACCCCTTCTGGCCTTAAAATCTGTAAAAACATCAGTTCACCTGAACTCCATATCTAAGGCCCAGACATCCACAGAGCATGCCAAATGTCTGTGGGTTCCTTGTATGGCTTTTGCAACTCTTTGGAATGGAACGGAGTGAGGGAAATACATACAAATACCAAGAGGACCAGTTTCCATCAGTCTTGGATTAGGAAGTTCATAAGCAAAGATCACCACCTCAAAGAATCCCCAATGTGAAGTCTCAGTAGGTTCCCCCATTTGTGGATTTAGAGGGTACAGAATAGTCTCTTCCCTGCCACATGCACTGGATTCTTTCCCTCTCCCCGAAATCTGAGGGGAAAATCAGTGCAAGTTATTGCAATAATGTATCATGTTCCTCACCTCATGTAGAACCCCTTATCCACTGAGGAGGATTGCAGAGCCAGAGTACGTTTGGAGGAGGCCTTGGCAGCACAGCTCCCTCAGGAGTCAAGTAAAAGGAAAGCAAGGGTTTGGAGATGGAGTCAGGTAGTCAGATGAATAGGGAATAGTGTGATACTCAGATAGCACAGTATGGAAAATTTTAAATAGAACAGAAAATGCTTCTCAAGTATAACAGATTGCATGATACACAGTGGTTTTTTAATAGATGCCTGGGCCCCTTCCATGGTGGAAATAGTATACACTGACCTCCTGACAATTATAACAAACGTCTACGAGCTTTTATCCATTTATGTGATAAGTGACCCAAACTCCCCTACTAAGCCAATGGGTTCATATGCACCTATTTTCATCAAGCTATCCATTATCAATTCACAATACTGATATATTGTATCTTTAGAGGTCTTGCTACATAAAATATCAATAACCAATCTCTTAAGCTTACGAAGCTAGTCTAGGTTTTTATTTTATTTTTTTAACATTTGAATTAAACAGCCAAGGCAATGGTATTATCAGTCACTTGGTAAAAGGAAATAATTTGGTCATTATTTCAAGTTGATTTGATGAATTGTTAGTGTTTGGGTAACTTTTTTCCATTCCCAAAGATGCTATTTTGATTTATCACTTTTTGAAGTTGGCCTATATATTTTAATGAACATTCAGTTGTGCTACACAAGAACATGCAGAACAAATTCAGGGATTTAAAAAAGCAGAAGTATTTTGAAATATATCTTTATGCATTATTTATGAGAAGTGTTTTGATGATGCTTTTACACCTATTAAAGACTTAATTTTTTCAGTGGTTTTTCCATCTGACCACCATCCTTCTTAGGGCTGTACATAAAAACAGTGATTCACTTCATAGCCATTCAAATACCATCTCAAACCAAAATTCATTTGGAGTTTGTCTCCCCCCCATTTTGCATTAGATCTATTAGAAAGCTGTTATCTAGCACAAAGTCAATGTTAAAACTTTAATTACACCATGTTTGCGCAAAACTGGGCCCTAGGTTTCCTCAAAATGTCCATGACCCTTAACAAATATTTAGCTGAATGTGGCCTTCGACTGTTCTCTACAGTAGTCTATTACACTCAAATATTGCAAAAAATATGTTTAATTAATATACCTGGTTACTAATTGTTTGGTAGATCTATATATCAAATACGTAGAGAGACAGCACTGTGCGTAATGTATTCTGTTAGACTGAAGTTCCTGGATATGGTTGCAGCTCAAGCTGATGTACCCACACTAGCTTTAATCTTTCTAGCTTGGGTCCTAGAGCTGTGAAGCCATGGATTGTACAAACCCACTCAGAGTTCTGGGTCATTACTTGTAGGATTAGCCTCTGCTGGATCTCCTGCTGGCTTGGACATATTGGCTTGGGCTGCAGTCATATCCAGTGATTGCAGTCTATACATACTCATAGTGTAAAACAATACAGTGACTCTATTGCAATAAACATTAATAAATTGGAATGGATACATTCACTATTATTGTACATATGGCTTCTCAGGAAACTATAATGACTTTGCCACTTTATAGTTATTTCGAAAAAACGAGTATGTGAGACTCATTCCACTTCCAATCCCTGCATAGTTTACTGGGTGCCTGGCTGGATGTATGCCTCTAACTAGCCTCAGCTTCTGTTCCCCAAGGTTTTGCAAACCCAGATTGAACTTCAAACACACTGAACCTCAAGCCAAATGGGAGAGTTGTAGTGTGAATATTTTACTAACACTGGAGTGTTATACATGCACCTGAATTCAAGAGTAGAATCTTCTCATTCCAGAGGCCCACTTACTTTTAATGATAAGGGTGCACCAAACAGTTTCCATTTGCATAAAGCTATAGAGTTGAACAGTTGATTCACTTTTTACCCAGAACAAGGAAGGAGTTATGGTTAAAAAGGAAGCCTCATAACACAAACACATCTATTCTGTGAAACTTTGTTTATTTCGTCTGAAGTACTTCTAGGACCCAAAGAATCTCTAGGACTTTTTACATTAACTTGAGATACTTATAAGAATGAACTAATTAACAATTACCTGTAGCCACATGCAGAATGGAGACAGTGTACTGCGAACACATAGCACATCTAAAATGCTTTTGTGTTGGATAGTTTGGAAAAACAGTGGTTTGGCATACAGAAACATCACACAGAATTTGTTAATCTTAAAGTATGTTTCTGGAACTTGAATCTTTAAAGATACTGCAGGTACAATACCAAGGTACCTCTGAGTTTTTGTCATGCCCCTCAGGAATGACTCACTGTGTATGATCACTTTCTGTGCAGTTTTCAGAGTCTGTTACAATTTACTTGATTTGGAGTAGTGGAATAAATTATCTGTAACTAACATCATGTGCCACACCTGCAGAACTAATGGACGCAACAATCCCATTAATTTAAATGGATATTTTGTCTTTACAGGAAGGGAATGCAGAATCATTCCACAAATCTGAGTAGGAACCCATTTGAATAAGCAAACAATTAGCCCTGGAATACAAGGTGCTGTGTATTACATGAACCTGTAGGAGTCACTCCCAAACCACGAAATTCACCATGATAAATGCATCTTTACACATGAATGCAACATGCATATTAAATATAAAGTATAACAATTTCAGCAATATGAAGATATATTGTTCCTCAGTTTATTTAATCAGATTACCTTATTAGTATGGCTATCTCTTTCATGTTAAGCAAGTGGTCATAGACAACTATTTTAAAGGGACCTTCCTTGATAGGTTAGGAAACAGAAGAAGTGTGAATAGCTGAATCTTATTTATAAATATTACCAAATTGATTTCCTCCTGTAAGTCCAAAACAGGATTCCAAAAATTATGTTGCAGCTACCATCTATGTCCTGCCTTTCGGCAAGACAGTTCAAAGCAGTGCCAGCTGTGTGATGAAAAGCAGTGTAGATAGGCATCCTCCAGCTAAAGTTACTTTGTTTCTTAGTGGTCTTGTAACTCCCCAGGGGATACAGAAGAGCACTAGGTTCAGTATTCACTCTTTAGAGCATATTCAGCACTTTGGTCCACATGTAGCATTTCAAGTTTCGCATATAGGGCCCAATTCTGCAAGGTGCTGGAAAGCCCCATTAAACCCACTGGGCAGCTCACAGTGGTGGTTTGCCAGAGATCTTCCCTCTTCAAACACCAACCTCCTGTCTCACATTCTCAGCATGAGTTTCGTTTGGGGTAATTTTATAGCTAATAAAAATTGTGCAATACCAATTTCTAACCCTGAAATTTCATGTGATATATTTATCAATGGAATATTCTCATGCCTGTATTGAGAACAGCCTTCTGGGTTGGCTTGTTGTAGAAGGAGAAATCTCTGTGACAATAACTGCATATGTTCTTAGTGTAACTTTTTTTATTGACATACACACTCTAGTCCTTGAAGAGAGCTGCTCAAACAGCATGCAGGAAAGTCCTTCTTTCAAGAATTCAAGCCCACAATTCATGCCCAGTTTTCAGAACACAACTCTGACTCAACAACAGACTTTAGTTAGAGAGAGTAAGATTGAGAGCAAACTTCCTTGCTGCTTGTCACAGGTCTTCCCAGAATAACTGCATCACAGTAAAACCTTGCAAAGGGGACAGCCTTTTTCATCCAAGATTAAAGGCTTGCACACATCTCAGAAATAACTATGCCATCTGGTGACCTCTGTCATAATATTTTCTAGATTTCCCTGTGTGGTTGTCATGGAGTTTGCAGCACTCACTGCTGTAGCACATCCTTGTGGCTCATCTGGGGATTAGCTTCCTACTATTTTGACCTCTCCTCTTGTGGTTTTTCCCTGCCTTATCCCAATCTCTCATGACCTATGAGCTGCAACATTTCCTTTCCATGGTTTAGCTTTCTGGCCAGGCCACTGTAGTTTCCCCTTTTTAATGTATCAAAGGCTCTCTAAACAAACTGCCTCAGGTAATCTTTAAAATCCATTATGCTGTCAATGCCACTTCTCTCCCCCCCACTGTGGCTGGTAGGAGAAGCCAGGCCTACCCTTGTTAACACAGGATGACTTTGTTGAGGCATCAGTAACTCCACTTATGATTTGAAATAGGCTTATGCAACTGCTAACAAGAATTTGCCTCTGAGTGCCACAGTGGAGAAACTCAACTTGCATTTAAATAAAGTTTCTGCCCTTTTTGTTGCTCTAAAGAGATGTAAACCAATCACTCGATGATTAATGCAGAAGTAGCTGGAGCCTCAAAACAGAGATAAAACACATGCACACTTATGTAGAGAATATTAGTTAGATTTGAGTATAAGTCCTGAAGAATTACCTTGCCAAACTTGCTCAAAGGCCTCAGACCAGACCTGTGTATAGCGGTACAATAATAGTAGACCAACGTTGTCTATGGAGGATGAAAAATAATTTCACAGGTCCATCCAAAAGTGTTAACAAGCAGAGCCAGCTTTAATGCTTTCCACCTTTTCTGATGATAGGAAGAGTAAGCTTTTCTCATTAAGGTACATAAGGATGGCCATAATGGGTCACCAATGGTCTTTCTAGCCTAATATCCTGTCTTCTGACAGAGGCCAGTGCCTGATGCTTCAGAAGGAGTTAATAGAACAAGGAAATTATGGAGTGATCCATCCTCTCTCATTCAGTCCCAACTTCAAAGGTTTAGGGAGCATGGGATTGTGTCCCTGACCATCTTGGCTAATAGCCGTCGATGGACCTATCCTCCATGAACTTAGCTAATTCTTTTTTTAACCCAGTTATATTTTTGGCCTTCACAACATCCCTTGGCAATGAGTCATAGATTGACTATCCGTTGTGTGAAGTACTTACTTCCTTTTAACCTGCTGCCTATTAATTTAATTGGATGACTTCTGGTTCTTGTGTTTGGTAAAGGGATAAATAATACTTCTTCTTTGAGTGGTGTCCCTATGTATGCTTCACTTTGGGTATTGGCGCAGCCTTGCAGCCTCAGTCAGAGATTTCTATCAGCAGTGCTCGTGCAGCTTGTGCATACATCATGCCCCATCTTGCAGCAACATTGATGCCTTGTTTGAAGTGCACCCCTCTCAGTTCCGTCTCAGCTGTCCACAGTCCAAGATGGCAACCTGAGCAGTTTAGATATCTAGCTTCTTTTAGTTGTTAAATAATATTTTTATAGTGTAAGTCTCATTTGTTAGTTACTTACTTTTCTTCGTTTACCTAGTCTTAAAAAAAAATTCCTCACAGATTAGAATAGTTTTTCCTTCAGGGAACAAGACATTATGCGTGGTTCTCCAGGTTTTAAATAATGAGTGTACTGCAGGGATGCAATACCAGCATCAGATGGATACTCTCAATGTGTCCAACGTCTGGGACTGGCTCTGACATAGGCATCAACCTCAACAACAGCACCAATGCTGATAATGGCACCGGCCCAGTCAATGGCACAGACAAAACCCACAGTACTGACATCTGCACCAGTGGAAACATTGACCCAGAAAAACACATCAAAATGGTACTATTGCCACCAGAGCAATATACCTATATCTTCTGCATCACAGTTGCCACTATTGGGCACAGACAGATCTCCAATGCACATCACACTGGACCAGGCTCTCTTTCTTATACCATTCTCAAGTGACAAAGAAGATGAGGAAGAAGTGGTCTTTTCCTCTCAACACTCCTAATCTATTAACTAGACCAACTACTGAATCCATGCATAGATCCTGTACCATGCATCAGATGCAACCATGGTATGGACCACCATAGTTGGAGCCACCCATACCTTTCCCAGTGCAATGGCCCAATTGGGATGCTTGGTCTGCTTATACAAAACAATATAGCAGATCCCCTATCTCTTACAAGGAAAGAATTAGATCACCGTCACAATCCAACCTGCCTTGAAACCACCACCTGAAATATCTGAGGAGAGTATGGAGCAAGAACCATCACCTCCATCCCATAACTTACCATCTTCACCGGATGAGGCAATCATACCTCCACCTCCTACAACTGCAGATGACTTCAAGCAGTTCCAGGAATTATTCAAAAGGATTGTGGAGAACCTGGAAATCCCACTTTAACAAGTTTCCTAAATGAACCACAAATTACTCCAGGTCCTTCAAATCTCTACCTCATCAAAAATCATGCTACTAATTTATGATGCAGTATTAGAACCAGCCAACAACATCTGGCAACCATTCCACCTATGTGTAAGAGAGCAGATAAAAAATGTTTTGTTCCATCTAAGAGTATGGACTTTCTTCCCCCCCCAACACCCTTGTTATAGAGGCGGCAAACCAACAGGGCAAACAGCCTCAATCCATGCCTCAAGATAAGGAATGGAAAAGGTAGATTTACTCTCTCACAAAGTATATTCATCTGCTACTTTGAAGCTCTGTGTAGAAAATTATGCCACAATACTAGCAAATTATGACCAAAACAACTATTCTAAGACCATGAAATGTATTAAGGATATCCCTAAGGACAGAAGAGAAAAATTCAGAGCACTTGTCAATGAGGGACATCTCATGGCCAGAACTGCTCTACAGACTTCTTTGGACATAACTGGCATAGCCTCAAGATCAACAGACGTAGTGGTGGTCATGTGTAGGGCATAATGGCTCCACTTGGTGGGACTGCCTAAAGAATTACAAGCCAAGATAGAGGATCTCTCATTTGACAAGGAAAATCTTTTCAATGAAAAGACTGAGGGGGTCCTTCACACTGTGAAGGACTCACAGGCCATACTGCATACACTTGGCATATGCATACTTGCAACAAGAAGAAAACTTGAAACTTGAAGAAGAAAAACAAGAAGAAAATTTTGAAAACTTGGTCGAGGGTCTGAACAGCTTCCCTCATCAACAGGTATTGATGACATCAACCATCCACTTTGAACATTGACTATGCCCTTTTCAACACAGGTAGGCTTCTATTACAATGGACATTAGGCATTAGGCATTACAAATAGGCATCAGAGATTGTACACTCAGGATACTCCATCCCATTCACCTCTATCCCTTCTACCCAGTCTCTTACCTTGTCCTTTTCAGGGACCCATTTCATGAACACTTATTATGGCAGGAGGACAATCACCTTCTACATCTAATAGGAAAATGCCATAGAACAAGTATCTTAGAGAAAAGGAATTTTACTCTCACTAATTTTTAACCCAAAAGAAAAATGGGGGATTTTAGATCCCAGAAGGCTCAACAAGCTTGTGAAGATACAAAAATTCAGGATAGTCACACTATCTACTGTAATACCAGCATTGGAATGGGGGGATTGATTTTCAACCTACAAGATGCATACTTCCATATTACAATCCATTTGGCACACAGAAAATTCCTCAGATTTACATGGGGGAAAGAACACTACCAATACAAAGTGCTACCTTTTGGCCTTTCCACAGCTCTAAGGGTATTTTTGAAAATGCTTTCTGTAGTATCAGCACACCTACACAAGCAAGAAGTAATATTTCCTTACCTAGATAATTGCCTGTTAAAAGCACAGAACCAGATGGAAGCTGTCCAAATTGTTCAACAGACATTGTCACTCTTTCAAGATCTAGGACTAAAAATAAATATACAAAAGTGCACTGTAAAACCAGTACAACAACTGGAATTCATAGGTGTTCACCTAGACTCATTGAAAGCCTGAGCTTCATTGTCGAAGAAAAGGTTTATCACCATAACTAACTGAATATCATTGGAAATAAACAGCCCAATCATAATGCGCACATGGGTCTCCAACTTCTGGGACACATGGCAGCCTCCACATCTGTAGTGCGACATGCATGATTACATATGCACTGTCTCCAGGGCTGGCTTACAACCATCTACAAGCCACACAAACACGGTCTAAACAAAAAACTCATAATGGCAAACAGGGTCAAGGACTCCTTGCAGTGGTGGATGCAATCCAACAACATGTGCTCAGGGATCCCATTCTCACAGGAACCAACCTTGATAATGATTACGACAGACATATCGTTAATAGGGTAGAAAGCTCACGTACAGGATCATATGACACAAGGCTGCTAGTCCAAAACTGAAAAACACCTTTAAATAAATCTTCTAGAACCCCACACAGTATGCAATACATGCACTCATTTCCTTCCACTCATAAAAACCAAGATCATCAGAGTAATGACAGACAACATCACGTGTCTGACAACCAGCAAGGAGGAGCATGATCCCACTCCCTATGCACCGAAGCAATGAAATTATGGAATCGGTGAATCCAACACATCATCAACTATCAGCTGCATACTTACCAGGATGCCAGAACACAACAGCGGATGTCCTCAGCAGACAATTCAGCCAAAACCATGAATGGGAACTGAACAAGATGGTCAAGATGGTCAAGACATGGTTCAGCAATGGATCACTCAATCATCGACCTCTTTGTGACAACACAGAACCACAAATGCCCTTGATTCTGCTCAAGAGCAGGCCTGGGAATCTGATTAATAGGGGATACCTTTCTTGTCAAATGGGACAGAAATCTACTTTTCACATTCCTATCCATACCAATGATATCCAGAGAAACACACAAAATATGCATCGACAGAGCAAAGGTAATACTGATAGCCCCACATGGCCCAGACAAATCTGGTGTTTCTGCCTGTTCCAGATGTTGGTATATAGATCTATCACTCTCCGACTGCACAACAATCTTCTATCAGAAGGCAACAGGAAGACAAACTCCACCTGAAGGTCTGGCTCCTCAGTGGTTCCATCACGAAGAACTAGAGTGTTTGGAACAAGTGAAAAACATATTACTAAATAGCAAGAAGCCTATAACACAGAAAACTTACCTTCAAAAGTGGCATAGATTCAATATATGGTGCTAAAACAAACAAGTTAACATTGTATCTACACTGATCTCACTGGTAATCGAATACATCCTAGAATAAAAATAATCAGGACTCTCAATCAGTTCAATCAAAGTTCACGTGGCAGCCATCACCACATTCCATCATAAAGTCAATGGCATTACCCTGTTCGCACATCTAACAACTAAATGCTTCATTTAAACGGGTGTTTAAAACATCTACGCAGATGTACAAACACCAACAATGAACTCAGGCATATGAGGTCTAATCAAACCTCCATACAAACCATTAGTGATGTGTTCACTCATGCACCTGTCCATGAAAGCCACATTTCTAGTGGTCATTATGTTGCCCATCGCATAGGAGAAATACTGTTCTTTTCAAAGGCAGGGTCACTTTGAGACGTTATCTAAATTGTTTTTACCTAAAATAGCATCTTTTCACATTAACAAACCGATTCACCTTCCTGTGTTCTTTCCAAAACCTTACAGGAATGTACAGGATGCCCTATTACATACATTGGATGTTAGATGCTCATTAGCATTTTATCTTACAGAACCAAACCCCTCAGGAAATCTTTGAAACTCTTTGTATCCATCATGGAATGATCCAAGAGCACATCCGTCTCCACACAAAGACTATCAAAATGGATCTCAGGATGAATTCACTTATGTTACCAATAAAAAAACCCTTACAAACCATACAAGCTGTCAGAACACATTCTACCAGAGCAATGGCTACATCCATAGAATTCCTCAACAATGTAGCACTCGTAAATATATGCAGAGTAATTACTTGGCCTTTGGAACATACGTTCACAAAACATTATGCCGTCGATCAGGCATCAATGTCAGACACATCGATAGGCCTAACAGTATTTTCCTCTATTAACCAAGGAACTCCAAAGTCCCTTCCATCCAATGAGAGGCATGGCTCTAGAGTCACTTGCAGTTGAATACCCATAGGGACCTCACTCAAAGAAGAAGAGAAGATTAATCTCTGTGTGCAGTAACTGCGGTTCTTGGAGATGTGTGTCTCTGTGGGTGCTCCATAACCCACCCTCCGCCCCTCTACTTCAGAGTTTAATGTAAGGACTCTACAGTAGAGCCAGAACCGAGGAGGTTGGGTCGCACAAGTGCCGAAGAGGTGCCAATAGTGCCGTGATAAGGGGATGACCCACACAAGTAATACTGATAGAAATCACTGATTGAGGATGTGCCAACATTAAAGTGGAGCACCCACAGGGACATATCTCTTGAAGAACCTCACTTGCTGCACAGGGTGAGTAACTTTTTCTTTCTTATTCACTTGCTCTACACCATTCGTGAAAGGGAACTCCCTAGCAGTGCTTTAGTGAGACATTGGGAGGCAGTAACCAGCGGCTCCAGCAGTGCAGGAGGCAGAGAAATTGTGGGACCAAGTTGCTTCTGCACTGGGAGGGAACACTGCATGTGCAAGCCAAGTCTACTACAGCTAATTAGGTCACATTTTTATAGCATTACATTCTGCTTTCTGTTTGATAAGTTAGACAGAATGATCCAGCTTGAAGGAAACTTATGTGATCCAACATGAACTGAATAGCTATGCTAATGTAAGGAAATAACCTTTTGGTTTTCAAATACAAGTAGAACAGTCACAAATTCCAAAGGCTATATTGTTTTCAGAAGTATGTAGTATAATGCAGCACATAATTAATACGAAGTCTCTCAGTGTTTTGGAGGACATCTTGTTACACTGAGAAGAAGAAGAAAGTTGGGCTTTTGGTTTTGGCATAGGACAAGGAATCAGAAGACTTGGTCTCTACTCCTGGCACATCTTGAATAATAGGGAAGAGTATAATCACTAGCCTGTGCTTTAATTTCTGCCTCCTCAAAAATATATATATGTCCCTCTCTTTCCTATAGAGGTGTTTAGAAGCTAACAACTTTTGCCAAGTGCTTTGAGATCCTCTAATGGAAGGTGCTGTATAAGTGCCAAATATTATTGCTGTGATCTGTTTTATACAGAAAATTGTAATTGTTCTAGACCATGTTATTGCTATAATAAAAGGACCAAGATATATATTTCATTTATCTGTGCTTCTCATACTCTGGTGTCTACCTTCACATTTATCAACTTGATTGCTTGCTCAGTGGTGAAGTGTCACTTGGAAAGTATGTCTCTGCCCCTCTTTTCTGTTTCTGAAAGTTTACTAGCCTAGAGAAGGCAAAACTTCTGACTGATTAGGTTGAATTATGCAACCATGTACACTGTGCATGTTCCTAGGTTATTAATCTAGTTAGATTTTTAATATGAACATACTATATCAGGACAGTGATCAAATGCATTTGACCTTAAAATGTTGACAGTCAGCCAGAGATGTAACAAGAGCTTAAAATGCTGGATGTTTTTTGGAAGCTAATCCTGAATAAATCCAGTTTTTAAGTCCTGACTACAAAACAATCTCCCTTTCACTCTGTTGACACATCCTCATTTCCCTCCAAACGTACCCCGAGAATTAGTCTCTACTTCAGCAACTAAGATTATTTCCCTGCTAGCTCAAGACCCTTCACTTTCAGAGGAGTTCTTCCTTATGTGGTGACTTCACTTCCTAAAAACTCAATAAAATGGAAAGCTTGATGAAGTTCAGTCAGTCATTCACAGCTACAGAACTGCTGAAGCTTCCACAGATATTTCTAAATATTAATTTTCATTTTGTTATTAAATCCTATGTAAAATCTCCCCTCTACACCCTGATAGAGGAGAAATTAGTTTTCTTAAAGTAATTTAATCCCTCAAAATTAGTGCATTCTTAAAATTAGTGCATTTTACTGAAGCGCTAAAAACCTTTAAACTAAAGGGACTGATAAACAAAAATGAACTACATATATAGTTAAAAAATCACTATCCACTTATCCATGTATTGCTCTGCTGCCATTTACCACTACTGAAAATATTTTAATGCATTTTTCACATAAAACAAGACATTTTGCTAGTTTGCTAATGTACCATTATCTGACAAAATTATTTCAGTTGTGATTTTTTGTTTCTCTTTATTATTCTACTAACTATTATTTTAACACAGCAGATAATTTCATTTGTTGACTCTTGTGCTAGGCGAGCAGGCCTGTGGCTTATTCATGGTTTTTATAGCATAGGGAAATAGGAATGGCTGGTAATAGTACTGGCAAAAGAAGAAAGATAAATCTTATTTTTTTCTTTCCTTTTCAAATCCAGGTACAATGGGAAATGCATGCACCTTAGAATTCAGTTCTGATATTTAAACAACTTGATTTTCAGATTTTTTTTTCTGCAATTATGTTTAACCAGAAAAGCTCAATTCAGACTGATTTTTTTCAGGAAGATTTTTAATTTTTAATTAATTTCTCAACAAAGTAAATCAAGTACAAAGACTGCTTTATACAGGTCACACTACAGTGCAAAGTATCTCAATCTGGTTTAAAGTTCCAGACCCTTAATGCTCTTGCACTCTTGTTCTAACTAATGGACCACATGGCAGGGTAAGAGATTTTGGCCACATAATAGATTTACAGTACTTCTTGTGTGTGGAGAAACTTCCCTTTTGCTGTGCTTTCAGAATATTGTTCTATTACTTCTTCAGACAAACTGCTTATTTCTCTTCACCACTACCTTTTTTATTACTGGTAAAAAGACAGATTTCAGCAAAAACCAAAACTATGAATCCTTAACAAAACTTTTATCTCACTTTTCAACCAATTCTATTTTTAAAGGCTCCCAGAATGGGAAGATTAGCGATTGTGGAACAGCTGATGAGCTTCTAAGTATTAAGAGGAGAAGGGTCTAATATTTGTTATTTAAGAGAAGCTGGAAACTTTCTTCAAGTCAATGAAGTTACTGTGGATTCACACTGGTACAAGTGAGATCCATAGCTGAAACATAGTTAGAGGGGCGTCTTAAAACTTAATTTGACTTTAGTCTCTAATTTCCTTATTTTGGAAAATGTATAGAGAAAATGGAGAATACGTGGAACCTTCAGGTTTCCTTGACTTTCCTGCAGATAGCTTTGGAAATGAGCATGTTACTGACACTACAATGGTCTCAGTAGTTAGCTAGTCTCTTCTGGAGATTCATAAAAATCAAGCACTCATGCTAATTCCTGTAGGTCAGTCAGCTGCCTTTGGTACCACTGACTAAGAGCAGATTTTGACATGGAGGCAGACCTGTCATGTTTAAATACAAAATAACTTTACTGAACTCAATAGTTACACCAGATCTGTATCAGTGTAAATGAGATCAAAGGGTGTCTCATTGCTGCTGGTAGATTTGCAGCCAAGTGTTAAATGGGACCAATTTGTAGGTGATAAGATTAACTCTTTAAGGACCTCCAGACTCTTAGCAAATCATGTGAAGCAAAGAAGACCCTCCAGATATCTCTGTCCCCATGACAGCGGGTAAATAAATCAGAGCTATACTAACCCAGAAGTAGACTGAAATTCCTCACATCAAGAAAAGACAGCCTGAATTTATTAGACTGTTCACAACAGTTCTGCTGACTAGGAGTCCACAGATACAAGTGAAACACCCTTCCTGCAGCCATGGCATTACATTTAAAAATTCATGCTGCTACTCATCTATAACCTCACTTGTGCTCGAGTTATATTCACAAAGACACAAAACTCATCACGATTGTCAGCTCTTTCTCAGAAGAGGCCAAGACATTGATTAGAAGGGATGTAGTGGTAAAAGTTACAAATAGAATCTTGCACAGTCATCTGTCTGGTAGGACTGGCTATAAATATATAAAAATGAGACTGACAAGTAATGTTAGAAATTGATCCAACCCAAAAAATTCACAGCTAGATCTAGATTGAGCTATCACTTCTCCATCTTTCTTGTTCCTAGAATTTGAGATATTTGGTTCTGGCCTTCTTTGGGGCGGAGATACAGATATTTTGCTTATTTTAAGTAGTAAAATCGCTGACTGCTCTGTGCCGTTGGTGGGTGGATGTGTGTTTAACATCCACTCTGCCTAGAGGGTAGGTGGCCTTTCTTGAACTATTCTATGCTTTCTGGTTGCCAGCTTACTCAGCATGCTGCTGAAGTTAATGCGTCCTATACCATGGCATTGCCTCCAGGAATTTCAGCTTTAATGTGTGTACATATGTTTGTGTGTTCAGAAATATTGGCTAGATCCACTTAACCTATATATACCTGAATATGTACAATCAGTTAATAGAGAAGCCATTTTAAATAAACTTTTAAGAGTGTGGTCGAGTCACTTACTCATTTAGAAATTTTTCCCTTACAGATAAAGGTACATTCTATGTTATTAAACAAACAATGCTAAGGCTGTCATTGAGGTTGCAAAGTCAAGGTCTCAAATGCTAGAACAGTCAGAATCAAAGTCTCCTATGCAACTGTAATTCAGCATATGCATGAGACAGGTTTTTAATTATATGAACACATTCTGTTTTTCCCTACAGGATTCTTGCCTCATTCAAAGTTCAGGATGAATAATGCTCAGGGAATAAAGCAGCTGTTCAATATTTATTGTTATGCTCATTCATGATGTGCCCCTCTACTTTAATTGAGTATCCAAGACAAAGTATGCATGGTATGGTAAATAGTTTTCTCGTGGGCTTTCCGATGGCACTGATCTCAGCCTAACAAATGTTAATTAATTAGTTTGCAGAACACTACAGTGAGACATAGAGTGTTTCATAGATGGGATCAGAGGCAATCCATGCTCTAGGTGTCCCTGAACTTCTGACTGCCAAAAGCTGCAACTGGATCACTTGAAAATTTCCCTGTGCTGCTCATTCATCTGAAGCATCAGGCACTAGCCACTATCAGAAGACAGGATACTAGGCTAGATGGACCATTGATCTAACCTCAGTGTGGCCATTTTTGTGTTCTTATGTTCTTAGGGAAAGTAAGGCCAAAATTTGCATAGTCCTACTAATTTCAGGTAACTTCAATGATTAGCCACTAAATTTAAAACAGCCAGGGCCTGGTTTTTCATAGTACTTTGATTTGAATATATGCAAGTGCTGTAAAAATGCTGAGTTTGGACACTGACTGATCCTGATAATAATCCTGTGATTTAGTGGAAATTGCCATTTCATGATGTGGCAATTGAAACAGAAGGCAAAGTGACTTGCCCAAGACCACCCAAGGAGTCAGTAGCAGAATTAGAACTCAGGACTGCCTGACTCCCAAATCTATGTTAATTCCTCCCACCGAGATTTCCTTACTGATAGAAGTGTTTCCATGCTGTTCCCATGAATCTGAGTTGCAGTTATGAGTGCTCAGCATTTATGCATATTAGTCCCTGGAGTCTCAAGTTAGGCATTCAGAAAATGAGGTACACAGTTACTGTCCACCTGCAAAAACGTTGATTGAAGTAACCTGTGCAGTTTCACATAGGACTTTTACAGCAAAGGCTCCGGGGGGCATTCATCTGCTTTCGTCACAAGACCATTTCCTCCATCACTCAGCAGATACATTAATTTCACACCTTGAATTTATGCAACAAATGAGACAGGTATCCTTAAAACAGGCTCATTGACTATTCAGCCCTGATTCATCCCCACAGTGTTTCCATCTCGAAAACTGATTGGGGCAGAACCCATGTAAAAAATACCGTGATCATGTAATTCAAGATTGCATTATCATGTACACGTACAAGGAGTCAAATCAAGGTTGCACTGGTAGCCTTAACTCTGACATTTCTGAGCCACTCAGTGCTTGACTATGCAACCTTCATGTTCTTTTAAAAAAATAGGAAGTGACATAGTTAAAGTAAGCATCCTATGCAGCCATAAGACTTAACAGCACACAGAAATATTTCTGAAAATGGAGCAATTTATATGATAAAGCAACTTCTCTCCAGAAATAACAGTATCATGCTTTTTTCCCTGGAGAATAATGGAAGACAATACCGACTTTTTTGGTAGAAAATCAAATCCTAACCCAGTGGAATATTTGGGAACCAAAGTGACATTTCTTTCTGCCTTTTCCTGTTTTGAGTTGTTCTGCTTTTTGTTTATTAAGAGCTTATTTGTATTTGGGCCAATGTTCTCTTGCAGTCTTATACTGGAGTTTTAGTATTCACTTCTGTTCCTCAGCAGAAATCAATCAGGAGATTTGAGCAGAGAAAAATATACAGTACTGAGTGTATTTTCCTTTTGATTGATGGAGTATGTAAAACCAGCAATGGCTATTTATTTTTGTTTGAAACATCTCTCAAGGCAACTCATTTAGGAAACAAGAAAGCAGAGATGCCCTAAGTATAATATGATGAATGGTAGAGTTCCTTTAATCAAAAAGTGGTGAGAAAAAAATCAAAATACTTATGGCCAGATTCTGATCTCATTTATACTGGCTTAAATCTAGAATAACTCCATTGACTTCAGGGGAGTTACTTTCAATTTACATTGATGAAAATGAAAGCAGCCTTTAATTTCTAACTCTAGGTAAAGAAGCCACAAACTTCTTGATTCAGCACATATTTAAGTTCAGCAACTGAAGCTTAAAATAACAGAACAGTTTGTTTAGAAAACTTTGCATTCTTGAACTAAAATCAAGAGTGTGGTGTCCCCTCCAAGGAAGGAAGGTATCCAAAATTATAAGCAGCTTGAAAAATGGCATAATGCATTGGGCACCTCAATTTTGTCAGAATAATGAAGCCAGTCTTCAGGTGAAGCCATAATTGCAGTTCAAAGGAAACATCTTCAGCTCATTGTTGCTATAATGAACATCTAATTTCTAGAGAATTGTCTAAATAATGTAGGTTTATGAAGGGATGGGCCTAGAATGTGCATTTTCTCCCTTAGTTTTCTATTTAACTAGTTATCCACAAACAAAGTTAACTCATTCTTAACTATACCTATGAAAACTTTTACATGTAGCATGATTTCTTTTGAAAACATTGAGAGACAGAAAAAAGACAAAGCAAATGTTGCCCTCAATACAAACTTGCAGTCTTTACACCTTACAAAATCCCATTGACTCAAATAGAACTGTGTGGTGAGACACATTGTGCACTTCCAACACAACCTTGCTCTACAGCCCTGTGTAATTTATAAGTTAGAACTTGCAGAATTCAATTTTTATTATTTCATAATTTTGTTTGGATAATATCCGTGTTTAGTTTTAAGCATTTTTTTCTATTTTTATCAAAATGTTCAGGTGCAGGAAATTCTGGGTGGTATCAGAGAATTGTTTAATGATAGAAAAAATTGAGATTCAAAAGTTTTATAATTATTAAAACACAAATTGTCAACATCACATGTCATATGTACAAAATAAATATCCTTAAATCAAAGTCTAATAAGTTTAAGAACCATTTTTCGTACTTTGCTTATCTGTAAATTTCGTTTATTATCAATGGAAATATTTTTTCTATCAGTTGTTGGTCAATTGTTTAATCACTTACCGATTAAAAATCAAATCCTTCCAAACCTACTTCAGGATTGACAGACTCATAGAGCTATATGAGTAGAATATATTGGATATCTATAGGCATATGATATTTCAAATATCAACTCAAAATGTTTTTAACTATACCCATCCATCCCCAAAATAATCTGCAACAGTGCGATGAAGATATGAGGAAGTTATGGTTTTATTTGGAGGAGCTCATTGGTCCATCTACAGCCTGTGAATGTGATGAAAAGTAAAATATCACTGTTTTATAATTAATAAGGACTTTAACACTTTGCTCCCTCTGAACTACCGTCTCAAACTAGTCAGTTGTCTATACTCGTGCCAACTACAGGGAATGTAGCCCAGAAGCCATAGAACTGAATGATGACCAGTCTCATTGCCAAGTCAATTGGCAGGATGGCATTTTTCTGACATTTCCAAAAGCTCTCCCTCCCCGAAAAATTCCTATGAAGAAGTGAAAGAACTGCAAATGTGGTAGAGTTTGTGGTTTACAGCTGAAGTTACCACAAACTTGGATCCATGACCCAAAGAACAAAGCTTTTGATTCCCCTAGCTCTGTATGCCCAGCTAGAAAGTTTGAAGCTACCTAGAGGATGGCTTCTTCTCTTAGGCCTATGGAGAGAGCAGAATTTTCCATAAAGCCATGTCTCCATTTCTTTGTGGATCTGGAAGCTAGTCTCTTAGTGTGAGTTGAGAGTATGCTTACAAAATGTGCCAATGACACCCAAGCTAGAAGAGGCTGTAAGCACTTTGGAGGACAGGATTAGCATTCAAAAGGATCTTGACAAATTGGAGACTTGGTCTGAAATCAACTGGATGAAATTCAATAATGACAAATGCAAAGTACTTTACTGAGGATGCAGAAATTAAATGCAAAGCTACAAAATGAGGAATAAGTGACTAGGCGGTAGTACTGCTGAAAAGGTTCTGGGGGATCACAAATTGAATATGAGTCAACACTGTGCTGCAGCTGTGATATACCATTGTTGGGTATATTAACAGGATTGTCATATGTAAGCAAAAGTTGAGTGCTTGGCATCATACAGCATTGGGTCCACTGTGATCCTCATAGCTTATATTCAATGTATGAAATAAGAGAGAGCGCTTTTGAGTTTTTATTTTTGATTGAACACCTGTTCAAACATCTTAAAAATAATGTGCCATTGATGCACACTGAACGTAGGTGTCAGCCTATATTGTTACGCTGTGGGGAGAGATTAAAAAAATAAATACAATTCCTCTTCCACCACCAAAATTTAAAATAAAAGAGTGGAAACAGGATTCAAGTAATCAAATAATCCCTGTTAGTATCGATCTGTTGCCTCTATTTAAATTGCAAGCTCTTTGGTGCAGGTACTGTCTTTTTGTTCTGTGTTTGTACAGCACCTAGCAGAATGGTCTATAACTAAGGTTCTTATCTGTTACAAAATAATAAAAAATTATAACAATGTCAAAAAACCAATCTCAGAAAGAAATCCAGAAATAATGTTAAAAACTGTATCAGTATCCAGAGTCAAGCTCTGAGGAACTTTGCAACATAAGGCTGAGACACAAGCACTTTCATTAGCTCCTTAATAATTTATTTTGTTCTTGTCTTTTTCTCTCGTTTTAACTCATGAGTGGCCTCCGTGCTGCTTAAGAGCTAGACTCAAATCTCTAGCCTTCCCTATAATAGTAACTTGGCGTATAGTTTCCGCAAGTTCTTCCTGAGAGCAGGTCTATACTAAAAGCGCTACATCAGCACAGCTGCACCAATGCGGCTACGCCAGCGTAGCTCATCTTGTGAAGACACTGTCTGCTGGCAGTGTGGACAGTGCTTTGGTTGCTCTGACTTGTGTCACTCAAGGGGGTGTCTGTTTCACTATACCATGAAGGACAATACCATGAAGGAAGAAGTGTAAGCCACTCCACAAAGAGGGATACAGTAAATTACTCCTTCCCCAGAAAAGGGGGATGAATTGCAACTAGGTCACAGCTCATTTTCTGCTTCAGTCCTGTGATGGTGCAGCTTTGCACTGTCTATTACCCAGGCTGGATTGTGACAGTCTGAATCTTAGCGAAGCATTCAGTTTATCCTGCTATTCCCGTGATTCAGAAGACCACTTGTGTTTTAGTTACACTGTGTTCTCCGAGGTTATTGATATTTACATTTTCTATGGTAGTAGAAAGAATAATAATAGGTAAAAACAGGAGGAGAGTTTTGTAGTCCTGCTGCTCTAAAATGATGGAGAAGGTAGGTCTACAACTAGAGAAGAGTGAAATGTTTTCAGTAAAGAGAATTTTTGTTGTTGAAAACTGCCTGTTTTTGTGAAATGATCATGACAAGAAATAAGGTTAATAACAGCTAACGTGCTACTTCCTCATGCAGGAGATGAGTGCCATTTTCATTCTTCACTGCTTCACCAAAAAGGCCACCACAGAATGCCACGAGCCCTGCTTGTCAGCCCACCAGAGACAATGACCGGGAGACCTAAAGTTGGCTAAAATTCCGTAGAAAGATTGTATCCTAGATGAAGGGATGAGGGGGTTGGCCAGGTTCCTGTGGAACTGATTGCAATGCTGCTGTCATTTAGTTTAATTGTATTTACTATATCATTAATTTAAGGCATCTAGACACTTAAAGAGGAGTCTATTTAAAAACAAAATGAAATAAAGGTGAGTGTATGGCATTCACTGAACATCACAGCTGAATTAATCTTTAGATGTGTGAACTATATGATGAGTATATGCAAACCTCTTTAAGATATTTGTTCAGCTCCTTACCTTGGTTGTTCCTCTTAGTTCTTTATTCTGTGCAGGATGGTTAATCTGAGCACTCATTTTATGAAAGAAGATGAATATTTGTGAACTATCACTTTGCAGTGGGCCTAATTTAGTCTCAAGAAAGAGATCATTAAATCACTATGTGAATGGACAGCAAGCCCAAAATCAAATTAATGTAATTTGGCAAGAGGACAGACCTAGGGGAGAGCAGAGAGTCAGGTGAGTAATATTACCTGTTGGAGCTTTATCTTAAAGCAATGTATTTTGCTTTTTCCAAGCAGCCACAACTAAAGCTATATTTGTGATAATAGTCAGCTCTTTAATGAGAAATTTCAGGATCTCAGGAGAATTTTATGGAAGATAACTTCAGAGGAAGTTACAAAAAGATAATGATATATCAGTTCACTGGAAGTGTTGAACAATCTGTTTATTGGTCTAAAATGTGCCATCTTCTGACATTACCTCCAGAAACAGCTGCCTTATTGCCAAGAATGAAAATGCAACTGTGTACCCTGGTACGTCTGGTTAAAATTATTTACACATGATAATACACTCAATTTTTTAGAAACAAAATGTCATTTAATTTGGAAAACTTGGAAAAGCTAACTTGAAAGAGTGCATATTATTTGGAGGGACAGAGCTGGAAGGTGGTTTTGCCAAAATTTGGTTCTGTAGGAAAAGTGAAACAGTTTTGAATAGATGCTCAAAACTAAATGCAGTATTTTTCTTCTCACAGGCATTTAGGGAAGTGTACGTTGAAGGACCTAGTTGGGATTATTAAGGATCTATTATTATTATAAGTAAATATTTTCTGTGCAAAGTTCATAGATATTATTAATTTTAGACCTATTTAAATATATTAGGGTATCCAATGGCAGGAATAGGTGTTTCCTTTTATTTATCTAGATCTTTCTTTATTAAATTTGTTTATAACTGGGAGTGAGAAAAGTGCTACAAAAATAGAGAACTGAAGAAATTGACTTTAAGAAACAGTGCTAAATAACTTTGCCTTGCCAAGCAATGATCAAGAGTCAATTGACATTGTAGGCACCAAACAGCAATAAGAATTACTTAGCACAGCATAAGAGGTATAAAAAAGAAACTGGATAAAAAGAAGGGAAAATTTGGGATGAATGTTAGAAATAGCTTCCCAGCAGTGAGATAGTGAAGTTCCTCATCTTGTATTGATATAAGAACATAGACTGCTGTAACCGTGAAGAAACCTATTGAGTTCCATAAGTCTCCTTGTTGTTGCAAGAGTGCATGCTACTGAATTCAGAATCTGGGCCTTTGACTGTTAAAAAAAAAAAAAGTCTTCAGATGAAGTGGTGGAAGATCTGTTGATGAGCACAGTGAAAATTGACTAGACCAAGCACTAGAAAATATATCAGAGGGAACCATCTTTCACTACCTCCTAAACATGGACTTGATCAGTGTTTCTCAACCTTTTTGATACCAGGGACCAGCTTGCTGCCTTCCTAAACTGTCAAGGACTGGCTCCAGTCCACAGACTGGTGATTGAGAAACACCGCACTAGGTGATTTATTATAGAAGATCTTTCATCTGTAGTTTCTGTGATTATGCACTGCAATCTTATGAATTCTTTTTCGTAGATGTATTCCCTCCTGTACATTAGCTTCTTTCATCATTGGTTGCAAACAATGTTACTTTGCAATGATTCTTGAAGAAGTACATGCAGATTCTAGAAATATAAATTATGGCTATTTTTCATCCATAACTAAATACAACAAAAAGTTAAAAATAAGTCTTAGAGTCAGGATGTTTACTGTTGCTAAAAGTTGCTCTTTTAAAGTTGCTGCATTAAATGAGTGTTCCCCTCATAGGAAGGGCTGTAGAAACTTTGGGCTATGTGTATACTTTGAAGTAGAAGTGTGATTCCCCTGCTCTCATCAAGCTAGCGCAAATATAAATAGTAGCACAGCCACTGTAGCATGGGTAGGGGCAACAGAGGTGATGTGAAATGAATGAGCAGCCAAACCAGGGCTGCTCACTCAGCTGTCCCTCCAGCAGAGGATGAGAAGGAGATGTGGGGAAAGTTTGCACTGCCACTAGAGCGCCTGCTCTGTGGTTAAAGAGAATGAGCCTTACCACACTTATCAGTCTGGCCTCTTTCACCTGCAGTGCTCGTTCAGCTCACGGAGCTCTCCACCCCTCATGTTCTGTTCCTGATTGTGTGCTCCAGGAGGTTAGAGCAGCCTTATTGCCTGCCTATTGCATTTTCCTCAAGATAGTGCTCCCAAAGAATGCTCCCCACTTGTCCTGCACTCCTGGCCCTCTGGTCCTTACCATTGGGCCCCTGCCCTGTGAGTTTCCTTAGCTATTCCCCACATATCATCTGAGGCAGTTGCTACCAGGGAGGTTAAGAAAAATGCAAATTGAGAAGTAAGATGTCAGAGAGAGACAAGACTGTCCAAGGAATAGAGAAGTTGTAGAAAGTTAGGTATATAAGCTACAGAGTGTGGAGGCTTGAGAAATGCTGAGAAACAGAATAGAGATTGGAAAGAAATGTGGAAATAATTATATGCTCTAAGTGACAGCATATGCACTAGAGAAAGCTACTTATATTTGGGAATATAGCTTTTATTCAGCTTGTCCAACTGTTTGGATAATTGATTAAATTTATGGGAAGTTGAATCAAAATACTCTACTGAATGGGGCAAGGCTGTTACACTTCTGACATCCTCCACAAATTGAACAGAAACTTCCAGTTGCCAGTATCCTAACACACCATTTGGGCATTGTGATAGTGTATGTTTGTGAAACAAAGATATGCACCAGTGTATGTGAGACTAATGCACCACAGGATAAGAATCAACCAAGGCTAATCAAAATTCATAGAAGGAAAACAAGATTCAATAGGCCACAGTATAAAGACAAGTAGACTAAGCTAGCACAATCAACTAAGAGTGTGAAATTGCAACATCGTAGCATGGCATATGGAGAAAATTAATCCACAAATAACTAACAAATTAAAATGTTAATCTTTATTTCGCTTGCTTCATTTTTATAGGAGGACTTATGAATGGTGCATATAAGTGCCTTTTCATTCTATGTTATCTCTTTGACCTACAGGCATAAAAGAAAAATTGAATATGATACACTAATAAAACCAAGAAATGGCTGTTTATGATTGGAACTGGGTAGTAGTGTTTGAGAGGATACTGGTAGTTGTCTGTGCACAGTATATATGTATCTTCCTAGTGCACTAATACTCCGCAATTGTAGTAATGGTCTTCAAATTCCTTGAAGACCAAGTTCATATAGACACCAAAAAGTATGGAAGCCTACCTTAACTTTCCACATCTCTAGGATCTGCAAAATTGGGACCCTATACAACAAAGGCATCTGCATGGGAAAATCCTTGTACTCTACCTGTGGCTCTTCAGTGCTAGCCTATATGGGATTTAAGCTGTGTGGAAGCCCTTCCACTTGGCCCTTTGTGCCATGGGTAAATGCCACCATATGCTCTGGTGGTGGGTGCATTTAATTCATTTCAGTTGCTTTGAGGCACATGTGATGACAGAAAATTATTTAAACTAGTCTCCACTTGGCTATTACATCTTAGAATAAACTAACTTTACTTAGAATATTGCCTTGGAGGAGAGGGAGCACATGTGACTGAGGAAGGACAAGGTTTAGAATGCTTCCCAAATTTCCTACCTCTCTGTCTTTGCAACAGTTTCATTGCTGAATCAGGGAATAGGAAGAAAATAGCATATGCCTTATGTTTATGTGATTAATCATAATTAAATTTGGAATGTCAAGTGTCACTGTGAACTTTTACCAATTGGCCCACAGAACAAATATTCTTTTTAAAAAAAAAAAAATTCTGGAGTAGATTCAAATAACAAATATAGCTGAAGAAATAACTATGAACTGACAAAGATTCTGCAAACAAAAATGATGTTACATCCAATGAGTAAATTATTCACTATGAATTTTTGGCTTAACTCTAATTAATATACTTTCTGCCTGCAGGAGTCGTGTAACATATTATACATTCACAGCACTTGGGAGGTGATATTGTACCTCCAAGTCTAGTTTCATTTTTGTAAAAAAATAAAATATGTCTTGTTGACTTTCACTGCGTGTTTTTTTTATCTGAACCATAGTGATTGTGAAGTTTTATGAAACTGTTATTTTTTCTTTTCTATTATCACTGCTTCTATTATTACTGCTTGTAAAAACAAAATAAAGTATGAATAATGAATTGCATCTCAGCCTTTTATTTTATTTTGTTATTGATATGCAATTACATTATTTTTATATTAAAAGTATGTAAAATGCAATATTGTATGGGGCTCTCTATGCTAACAATATACCTGTAGAGCAACAATATAAAGCTCTGAAAAATATTTCTTCATATGATCAGAGTATCAAAATAACTCAGAACTAGCACAAGAAAAGCATTAGACACTAATAAATATCATATCCTTTTTATTATTCATTTCTAAGATTCATAGTGTTTAAGATCAGAAGGGGCCACCAAATATTCTAATCTGGTCACTTGTGATCTGATCTCAGGCCACTAAAACCTTCATAGTTACCCCGGGCATTGAGCCCAATAATCCGGATTATACTAAAATATTACAACCCATATTACAACCCTTGGAAGCTAAACTGTTATGGGTCACAGGCAGAGAGCAGAAGAGATTGAGGTGCATCAATGACCGAAGCCCCAGCAAGGCAAGGAATTGATTTGCTGAGATATACCCTCATAATCCTAGGCTGGGTCTACAGTGATGGCGGCAAATTCGCCGCTGTCAGATGGATTGCTCTGGATCGACTGAGCAGTCTGTGTAGACATGCTCAGTCGATCCAGCAAGCAACGCAGGAAAACCACCCCGGTAAGTGGTGTAGCGCTGTGTCGAAGTGAACGCTGTTCCCGTCGATGCAGCGCAGTGTGGACAGCGCATGGAGGAGATGCTGCAAAGTCGACGGGAGATACGCAAGTGATTTACATCACTTGTGTACCTCCTGTTGACTGTCGTCAAATCGCAAAGGTAACTGTAGACTGTGCCTTAGTAAGCGACCTGCACCCCATAATTCAGAAGCACACAAAACACTGCCAAGGACAGGTTCATATCAATCTGGTATGTGTGGGGGTAAATTCCTTCCCAAATATAGCAATCAGTTAGACCCTGAGCATGTGAGCAAGACCCACAAGCCATGCACCTGAGAGATAATTCTTGGCTCTGCCTCAGAGCACTGGACCAACCTGTCCAGTGTCCCATCTCCAGCCATGGCCAGCTCTGATGATTCAGAGAAAGGAGGGAGAAGAGGAAAACACACACACAAAAAATATGGACTTGCACTTTATAGTACTAAATTTCATTCCATTTTTATTACTCCAGTCCTCTAGGTCATCCAATTCTTTCTGTATAATAGTCCAGTCCTCCTCTGTTATTGACAATAACTCCCAACTTTGTGTCATCAGCAAATGTATTGCTGTTTCTGTTTTATTGCTTATAAGTGGGGATTGGAGGCCAACATTTTCAAAAGTGGTCACTGAATTTATGTGATCTCAGTTTCTCGGTATTAAACTTGGCAGCTTGAAGTAGTAGCCATTTTTGGAAATACTGGCCACTGATCCCCACTTAAGAGCAGTAAAACAGAAGCAACAATAAATCTGTTGATGACACAAAGTGGGGAGGTAATCTCATTTGAATATAGACAGTGCTTCTGTGTTCCCATCAGTATGGTGCAAAGAAAAGAAGCCTCTTCATATTATACGTGATAAAATTATGTGAAGAAAAAGTGTAAGAATTAACAATGATATTCACTGTGCTGATGAAGTGGGTTATAGGCCTCACTTAGGCCCTCCTTAGAGGAATGAATTTCACCCTAAGAGGAGAGTTGAGGGGAGTTAAGTATTAATCATAATACATTTTCTCTCCTTATATAAAGATGTTTGGCATTATTATTTTTCATATATCCTTGCATTCTACTGACTAAAATTCTTATTCCAAAGTGGACTCATTTCCATAGGCTGTTAGAATTAGCATTTAACTCTCCTCCATTACTCTATGCTCCCCTCAGGTAGTTGAAGAAGGCAAACTTCTGGGCTGCCTCTCACTTGTCAATCTGCTACGTGCAACTGAATCTGAGAGACAATCGCAGAAGCCTTAGGCAAAATAAAAATACAAGTTACTGTAAACACCGAGCCTACGAATATGGGCAGGACTTTGAGCTTTCTCTTGTAAATGCCAAGTCATTGTGAAGTCCTAATAATCAACCTACTCAGTTGCATGCTGTGTATCATGGTGTACAAAATCTAAAACACACTTTTGACAATAAGGACCAGCAGATGCCCAGACAGAGAGAGGAACAGTAGTGGCTACTAAATGTAATAGGGGCTACACACTAAAGGTGAGGTATTCAAAAGCACAAAGAGGAGTTAAGCCCCTAAATCCCTTTTAACTGGAGTTGGGTGCCTAGCTTCCCTTTGTAAGATCTCCCCTTATTGTTTGTTAAGGTTGTTTTGTGAAATGATCATTGAAAATAATTTTTTTTAGGCTATGTGTTAAAATTAGTTGTCAGCATTATTTACTTAACTGTAGTTTGTGATTTCCATAGTCTCTGTGGTTTTTTTTTACAGTTGTCACTTATCTGTACTAACTGTATCTTAACAAATGTGTCCTTAGGAATTTCCTTTGTTTTTTATAACTATGTTGTTTAGACAGTGCCCGGCTCCCATCCAGAGCATTGTGCACTCTTTGGTGAAAGCTTGAGTGTCCGTTAAGCCTTTTTCCAGTGGGTAAGATTTTTTCGCCCCATAATGAATTATTGTTTTACTAACTCCCTGGCTCAAACTTTCTGTCAAACCAGCTCCTTGCACAGTCTCCAGTCTTGGTTCTGCAACCAGTCACTATTGTCCAGCTCAGTCTTTTTTTTTTCTCTCTCCCATTTTCCTCAGCTGAGTGCTAGCTCTGCCCCCAGCTTCAGCCTTCAGCAAGCCCATATCCTTGGCTCTTTCCATGGCTACTTTGCTTCCTTTGCTAATATCTCTACAAAACGACCCTTGTTCTCTTGCCCCTAGGTGATTGCACATCAAGCTGAGAGTCTCACTTTTCCCTATACTCAGCCCTATCCCCTCAAATCCACGCATAGAATCATAGAAAATTAAGGTTAGACGGGACCTCAAGAGGTCATCTAGTCCAACCCCTTGCTCAAAGCAGGACCAACTAAATCATCCTAGCCATGGCTTTGTCAAGCCACACCTTAGAAACCAGTAAGGATGGAGATTCCACCACTTGCTTAGGTAACCCATTCCAGTGCTTCACCACTCTCCTAGTGAAAAAGTTTTTCCTAAATCTAGACCTCCCCTACTGCAACTTGATATCATTGCTCATAGTTCTGTCATCTACTACCACTGAGAACAGCCTAACTCCATCTTCCATTGAACCCCCTTTCAGGTAGTTAAAGGCTGTTATTAAATCTCTCCTCATTCTTGTTCAGTCTGCAGAAGAGAAGCCCAGTTCCCTCAGCCTTTCCTTGTAAATCATGTGCTCCAGTCCCCTAATCATTATTGTTGCCCTCCTCTGGACTCTTTCCAATTTGTCCACATCCTTTCTGTGGGGGGGAGGGAACTGGACACAATACTCCAAACACTCCCACAGTTCAGTATTCTCCCATGAATCCACCCTGCTCTGCTGTCCCCCACCCAATTTTGGTGTACAGGCTTTAGCACTTAGTTTAAAGTGCTAACTGCTTAGTGATTAAAAACTAGGACAATAAAATGGAGGCCTCCATTTTTTCCACATTTTTCTCCACATTTTCAAAAGTGACTAGGGAATGAGTGCCTCAATTTTTGAGTACCCACTTTGAGTTACTGTTAATGGGCCTGACATGCAGAAAGCGTTGATCACCCACCCTTTGAAAATGAGACCATTATAAAGTGTCCTGAGTTAGGTATCCAAAAGTTGAGGCATCCCAAAACACTAGTCACCTAAGAAAAGAATAGATACCAATCTCTAATTCAGTTCATATTGAGAAAGCTGCAGTAATTTTTAAAAATAAACTTTCTGTGGAAAACTCTTTTGTGTTCAAATGTGTAGAGACATACTGAGAAATAATCAGGAGATCTAAATGTAAAATGTTTTTGGATTAAGCATAGTATGAAAGGATTTTTTAAATCCAGTTTCTATATTTCCAGGGAAAAACTCTTCTAATTTCTTTTGACTATGCAAATTTAAAACACATTTCCTTTTCAATCAGAAGTTAGAGAGAGGGTAGAAGTTAGGATTTATAATGGAAATTTGGATACATCCTTAACTATTGAGCTGCCTTGCCTCCATGACTTGTGTGTATATCTAGTCCATTGCACTATAAAGTTTGGTGAACTGTTTCTACCCTTAAAATGTAATCTGCCACTTTAAGCAATGATCAGAACAGATGGTACTATGTGATCTATCTTTTTTTTTCTTTTTCATTTCATTAACACTGTTCAGATTTCAGGGGCTTATGGAGGTTTTGATGGCCCCATTTTAATATATATCAGGATTCTAAGAATTCACTGTGGTTCATGATACATGACTGGAATTTTTTAGGACTCTTTCTTTTAAAAATGACTCTTCCATTTACTAATATTGTGTAACTTTTTTGTGATACTCTTTTGGGTTTAATGAGATTTCAGATTTTCCCCACACTCCCCAAACAGAGTAAGATATACTAAACCAGTTCTTATTTTGGTACTAAATACTATATCTATGTGCAGAATTTCCTATATTCTTCATCTCAGAAATCCTTGGTCTTTGTTATTTTTGTTAAGGTTTTTAATATTCTTTGGGTTAAAATATGTTCTCAGTTACACCAGTATAAATGCAATCCCCCCACTAACTTCAGTTAACTTCCGTTGGTGCCTATTTAGCATATAAATAAACAGTCTACAGAGCTGTAATAAGTACTTTTTAGCCCAACTTCTTTTTCTGTGAAAAAATGTAATACTCTAGCCTCTGTAGGAGAGCTATAAAGGAAGTCTCTGTAAATAACAATCTCCACTTTAATAGCCTCACATAAGAGGACAAACTGAGCAGGCTTTTTCTCTCATAGGATGTACTTTCATTAGGCTTACTTTGTACATTCTAGCAACCCAGAGATAAACTAACTCACATTCAGCAAAAACTATTACTAAAACCTAGTACGACTGGCATGACTGAAATATTAAAACCACTGGTTATAACCTATTGAGAAAGGATAGAGTACGTAAGAGATGTGGACAGTGGGGTGGGGAGTGGCAACACTCTGCATTAAAGACATCATTTTCTGTTGTAGAATTATTGATAACACAGGATCTTTAGTGTATAGGGAACTATATATTGTGGTAAAGTCAAGCCAGAGGGCTATGGCAGGGTACTTCAGGGCCGATATGTAAGCCCTAGAATGATCAAAGCCCTCTTCCCTACAGGCAGGAGAGAGGTTACAGCTGGGCAATCAGGGGCACCTGGAATGAATTAAGAACCAACCCAGGTGTGCTTAAACCCACACTGGCCAATCAGGAGCACCTGGAACCAATTAAGAACCACACCAGGTGTACTTAAACCCTGCCCTGCACTAAAGACAGGGAGGAGTAGAGGAAGGAGCTGTAGGAGAGTAAGGAGCTATTAGAGAGTGAGTTGGAGCCAGAAGTTTTCTATTGTTGGGGAAACAGAGCAGAGGAGACCCTGATCCTGGTCCACAGTCTACAGGAAGAACAGGTACCCCAACTGGGCCACCAGCCCAAATGGGCTAGCTGCCCTCCCCAGTGAGGTTGGGGAGACAGCCCTCAGGCCTATAGTGAGCCTGCACCTGCTTGCCCGTGGAGAGGGGCCGAAGAAGAGGGGAAGTCCTAGAGATTTACCTGGACTGGGCTGGGACTACCTTAGGCTCCCGGCCTACAGAGACTGTTGCCAATGGGTGAGTGCCAGAAAAGGGGGGGCTGGTGTACCACAATATATATCAACTAACAAAGCCCCCGAGGGGGTACTGGTGGGGAAGTGTTACAGGAAATTCAGTCAAACCAGAGAACAGGCAGAAACGAGAGAACAGCTATTCCTTAATTACCTGTCTGGAGTGTGTGGAAAGGAATATTTGTATTTTTAGGGGAACTTCAATTTGGAGACTTATGTTGGTCTCATGAAATTGTTAAGAAAAACATCATTAGAGGTTCTAAAAAATACAGATTAGAGCTTTTTAGAAATCTTACAGTTTTCCCACACAAGGTATTGCATTCAATATGAGGTAACTTTTTATGGTCCTCTTTAAAAAGAGGAATTAATCAATGGACTGGATGTTTGATGCCGAGGGACCCATGATTATTATATCGTTTCATTGACTGTGGGGGAACGGGACAGTTTCAAGCAGTCTGAGATATATACACACACTTGGTGCTTCCAAATGCTGATTTCCCAAAGCTGAGGGAAATTATGAGCAAAATTGATTGAAGGAAAAATTCAGACAGAAAAATGTGAAAACGGGTAGTTCTTAAAGAACAGTTTATCAGATGGTCCAAAAATATAAAAAATTCCACAATCAAGAGAGAGGACAACTTTCACTAAAAGTCCATAATTGTTAGTGACAAAATGAAGGCAGCAATTAGAAATAAAAACAACATATAACAAATAGGGGAAGGAGTAACAATGTACACTTAGAAATTATGAACCGTAGAAAATTTTATATGGGATGCTAAAAAGATCAGTGAAAAACCTATGGCTGGTAGAAATAAGGAGTTTCAGTATGCTAGTAACAAAAGGGATCCTAGCAATGGTACAGGACTATTACTCTGTGGAGATGGTAAAACTGATGATGCAGAAAAGGCAAAAGTATTCAATAGAAATATTTCTATTCTATATTTGGGAAGAACAGAACATACTTGTATGAGCATGATGAAATACTTTCCAGTTCCTTAGTAATTAAGACGTAACTATTATACAACATCTAGGGATAGTTTTATACCGCCAATGTCAGCCAGCCTGGGTTGACACACTCAGCCTAGCAAGCTCACACTGCTGCTCTCAAAATGACTGTATTGACAGCACTTTGAAGGATGCCTCAGCTGGAGCTTGTGCTCTGAAGTCCAGGGAGGGGGCCCACAGGCTTGTTGTTTGTAGCATGGGCTTGAGTGTCCACACTGAATATTGATCCTCAGCTTAGAATTTCTGGACCCACGTTCTCACCCATGCTCCAGCAGTTACACTACACTATCCAGACCTGAAGCTTAGCACCATCTGCTGATGCAGCCTCTCTAGCCATTTGTTCCTGGCACATTGTGGCAAAATCTTGACAGTCCACCTCATGGCACTTTACAGAAAGCTGTTGCAGCCCACTGACAGATCCTGCTGAGCCGTCTTTTAGGTATGCACTTTCCCGGCAACCAAAGCCAGTAAATTGGAGGAGTCAGCATTTGAAGAACTTGTCCTGTTTGCACTTTCGTTCCTGTTTAAGAACGAATGGGCAGATCCATGGGATGCTGGTGGGCATTTTGCTGCTGTTTTCTGACATTTTGAAGGCCCCTGTCAGACAAGGAGGAAGACAGTACAGGTATGGCAGACTCAAAATGGCAAAATGCTCACAGTTCTTGGTATTGCCACTGATAACTCCTTCAGTTGACATAACAGAGCTACTGCTGATACAAAAGATACTAAAAACAATTTGAAGAGAGATAGTGTCTGGTCTATCATGGCTAATGTTTGGATGTATTTCTGATGGGTCATTTCAAGCAACTATATTATTCTTGCAATGACTGTCACAGATGGCATACCACAAAATTCAGCTCTCTGCCTACCACTGATGAGTCTAGTAATTTCCAAAACTCTGTTACTGCAGATATTTTTCTATCATATGCTTTCCAGAAAAAAGGCACAGAAAAGCTAAACTCCTTGAACAACAGAGGCTATGAACACGTGCAGAACTGTGGGAGGACATGAGGACATTTGAGAAATACACACAGATGTTGCATCTCTGAGCTGGTGTCGAATATCCATGCTCCAGGAAAGAGGCTAGTCATTATAATAGGGTACAAATCAGTTTATTGAGTTAAGAAGCAATCTGACTTCTGCATGTAGGTTAACAAATATTATTACTTATTTCAGTGTCATCCAACATTTGCTTGGAGCTGTAGAAACCCAGAGGGAGACATAGTGCTTTCCCCCTGAGAGCACAACAACAACTGCTCTACTTAGCCAGCTCTCCCAACTTGATAATAGTGTATGTATGAAAGGTAAACATACTTTATCTTTTTAAATGATCCTTTCCTCTTTATGCTGCAATATAGTTAATTGTTATGTTACCACTTACATGAAATTCAACTCTGGCGACTTATTATATACCTGTTAAGCTCTTAATAGTGTTTTTAGGTGGTATAAATGGCTTATGGAAGGCAGTACAGGCCTTCTAACTTGCGGGTAATTTGACCTCTAGAATCTAAATTTCTGACTTTTTGTGGTTGCTCCACTCCATCTTTTTACTACTAATTTAGATATAGATTAGCTTCACCAATGGAAAAGAATCTCAGATCTTAAAACAATTGAATGGAAAACCGCCATTAATTCTGCTCTCTGTTATACTACAATGATAGTGTCTCAGTCAAAGTGAAGAAATATTACAATTACTGATGCATAATGGTTAATTTTTCTTGTTACAGTTTCTGGAACTGTACAGGATGTAAATTGCTTTTCTTTGCTTAGGTAATTGATGGCATCCAATTGAAGGACAGGAGTTTATATACTAACTGGATGGTTATTTCTCAATAACTGTTCAGTGACTATGTAAATCTCTCTAGACTGGTCTCCATTGTCTCTCTACTCTGTCTTCTCTGGATTTTGATGCTGATAGCCAACAATAACACTACAAATAGCCCTTTAAATCATTCATTTCCCTTCTTTTTCTCATTCCATTTCCAATACTTCCTTCCAACCCATGGCCCCGGAATAACCCAATCAAAGAATCATAGAATTGTGGGAATGGAGGGGACTGTGAAAAATCTTCTAGTCTAGTCCCCTGCACTCAATGCACGACTAAGTATTATCTAGACTGTCCATTAGGTGTTTGTCTAATCTGCACTTAAATGTCTCCAGTGATGGAGATTCCACAACCTCCCTAGGCAATTGATTCCAGTGCTTAACTACCCTGACAGTTGGGAAGTTTTTCCTAATGTCCAACCTAAACTGCCCTTCTTACAATTTAAGCCCATTGCTTCTTGTCTTATTCTCAGAGTTTAACAAGAACAATTTTTCTCCCTCCTCCTTGTAACAAACTTTTATGTACTTGAAAACTGTTGTTATGCCCCCCCGTCTTCTTTTCTCCAGACTAAACAAACCCCATTTTTTTCAGTCTTCCCTCTTATGTTATGTTTTCTAGACCTGTAATCATTTCTGTTACTGTTCTCTGGACTTTTTCCAATCTGTCCACATCTTTCCTGAAAGGTGGTGCCCAGAACATGGCATAATACTCCACTTGAGTCCTAATCAGAACAGAGTAGAGTGAGAGAATTACTTCTCCTGTCTTGCTTACACCACTCCTGCTAATACATCCCAGAATGATCTTTGCATTTTTGCAAGTGTTACACTGTTGAGTTATGTTTAGCTTCTGGTCCACTCTGACCCCCAGATCCCTTTCTTCAGTACTCCTTCCTAGGCCTTCATTTCCCTTTTTGTATGTGTGCAATTGATTGTTCCTTCCTAAGTGGAGTAATGTCATTTGTCCTTACTGAATTTCATTCAGTTTACTTCAGACCATTTCTTCAGTTTGTCCAGATCCTTTTAAATTTTAATGCTATCCTCCAAAGCACTTGCAACCCCTTCCAGCTTGGTATCATCCACAAACTTTATAAGTGTACTCGCTATGCCATTACCTAAATTGTTGATGAAGATATTGAACAGAAATGGACCCAGAACAGATCCCTGCCGGACCGCACTCAACATGCTTTCCAACTTGATGGATAGCTACTCTCTGGGAATGGTTTTCCAACCAGTTATGCACCCACCTTTAGTAGCTCCATCTAAGTTGCATTTCCCTAGTTTGTTTGTTCATACATTAATATTTCCCATTTTACATTAGGGAAATCCCAGTCTCTCCCTCCCAGTTGAAATAAGCAAATTGGGCACAATCTAAACACACTATTCTAAGCTCATAAAAAGTTAAATAATCAAAGATAAAATATTTTCTGTTTGTTTCTTTAGATCATTATAATTTCTTTCAGACCACATGATTTTAAGTGCCATTAAATATTAAAATGCTGAGATGGTATCTTTATTCTGTTTCAGTGTTTCTCTGTGAAAATACAATGTTTCTGTCCCAATGACAATATATTTGGTAAGTATTTCTGCAGTGGTGCTCAAGTTATTATATTGTTACAGTCCCTAGTGATTACTCCTAAAAGTATGAGATGTCATTGTGTGTTAAGACTGCTACTTCATCATATCAAACCTTTTTAATAGTATGATTCTTAAAAACTACTATAAACTTCTCTTGAAAAGGGCTACAGCAGAGTAATAATCCTAAAGCAATAGGAACATTTAAAAAAAAAATCTCATTGTTTTTTGCACTCTTGTTTCACTTGCCATATGTGACAACCATTCATTTTTTCAAAATAGTATAAATATTTGAGGGAAGACTTTTATTTATCACATAGATTATTATTGTTACTTTTTTCTAAAGTTAGTTCATTTCTACCTCCTCTGCTGTGTGGTCATTTCATACCCATATTTTCTCTTCAATTTGACCTTAAGCCACTTTTTGCACACCTCCTTGATGTTTTGTGATTCTGCAATGCTTGCATGTAAAAGTGTACATCAGAGTGTATCATTAATTACATGGCAAATGGGTTCCATTCACCTCTAGTGAGTCAATACTACCATGCAACAGTGAATTGTTCAAAGCAGCAAAGGAAAATGAAAGCAAAAGAATAGGGGAGAAGATCTGGTTAGTGAAAGGCCACGTTACCATTCTACAGATCTAAATATTTTTCAAGTGTATAAAGTATGAAATTAATTATGAACATATTGGAGTAATTATGAAGACAAACAATATGGGCCTGATTCGTAAATAAGTTATGCAAAATGTATTTTTCTATGCCTAATTTATTAGTGCAGTTACTGACCTGTGAATTGTAACTGCATGAGCAACTGCATGTGCCAACGTGGTAATTTACATGTACAGTTGCCTAACTTGCTTGCAAAACTACTCCAACTGTGCATGTAAATTAGATGCAAAAATTGTTTACCAAACATTTTTAAAATCCAGGTCCATAGGCTTAGTGTTACAAGACTATTTTATAAATGCCAGAGTACTAATGAAGAAACTTCTATTGGCATGACACTGTTTCAGAAATCCAGAAAGCTTTGGTTCAGTTTCAGTTCTGAGTAACGACTGAAGCCTTGTATATACTTTGTTTAGCTTAGTTCACACACCACTAGGCAGTAGTACATAGAACATACAACTTTACAATGAGAAAATATAAAACAGACACTCTTTCCTTGAGTTAGTACAAGTAACAGTAGTTTGCCAGCAAATTACAGTAGTTTTCTGTACATGGTGGGCTAAATTTTCAAAAGACAATGGTTTGGTGTGCCCAAGCTGATTTTTATCTGACTTTCAGAAAGTGTTGAGTAACTGTCTTCTGAAAATTATGTCCTATTTTTGTATGTCAAAATGGGTACCCAAAAATGGAAGCACCGAAATCTCTATTCACTTTTGAAAAATGTATGCTCATAGTTTTAAAACTTTAAAGGATTGTAGATGCTAACTGGCTAAATTTGTCCCCGGCATGAGAACTTATGGTGGGCTTGCTTATTTCAAGATGTTTCCTATTTCAGTGGCTTTTACTGGATATACAAAACTACTGTTCTTCTAAGGCTGCAATATATCTATCATACTACAGTGCATTGCAATTTCATATAATATAACATTATATGACTGATTGGGACATAACTGGTTATGCATATTACTTCATGCAGAAGCCAGATGTCTTATGTCATATGTCAAAAATTTGCTAAATTTGAAGTGAATGGGCAGCTTTCTGTAGGTAACTAGCATCAGTGGCTTCTTCATAATCAACGTATTTCAACATTTACTCTGATCTATTTTGGTAACCTTGATTTTTTGAATTTTAATATAAGTGGTGTTTATATCTTAACATATTCTTGGCTGTGTGAAATACCTATGTATGCAGTAAAGTCTTATCTCTCCAGTCCAGTGATGTAAGTTAGCAGTATTTCAATGAAGCCTGCAAACAATCTTCAACTAAACAGCAAAATTATAATAAGGTTATCTTAGACCAGGGCCTCTGCTATGGTGCTTCTGATCACAAACAGTGCACGTTTTGGAGCATTAACCTAAGATCAGTTAGAAGGTAGTAATGCTTTTGTACTAAAAGAGCTGGTCCAAAACCAACATTTTCATTCTGCAGGAAGTTGTTATTATAAATTTAGTTTTTGTTCCATTTTGGAACAAAGAGCTGAAATTTCTTGCTGAAAGGAAGTCTGAAAAAATTTAGTTAGGGGAAACATCAAATCCATTCATGTAAATAAGATTAAAACACAACATTACATAAAATATTAGCTCACGTATATTATACTTTGTATTATGTATAATATCTAATTAACGTATTGTTTAAAAACTTATTGTTTTTAAATATTCTAAGCTAAACAGTTTCTTCATTTTGACTTTTTCCCTTTTTGAAAATGTTGTTGACATCACCACCTTCCGTGAAACATTATAATTTTGGCAACATTAATTTTTCCAAAATTGTTCCATCAAAAAAATTTCAACCAGCTCTAGTTATTGCCTTATTTCTCATCTTGTGTGACACTGGGATACAACCCTGGGAAAGACTGGTATCAGTGTGATTAAGTTTTCCCAACTGCAAAACAGAGATAAAAATCCTTGCTGCACAGAGAGAGCCATGAGACTTAATTTAGTAACATTTGGAAAGTTTTTTCAGTTCCTATATAAGAGAAAATCACCATATTATAACATCTACTACGATGTTCCTCAAGGATGTTAGGGACCCAAGGAGGTTGTGAAGGGTGTCGAGATGTGTTGTGGAGTTTAAAACATAATGATGTTAAGATGGAAATGTTTCCATTTTTACAATATCTAATACCTAATTATATACAAATAGAAAGTAGATAGCACTGTCTCTCTTGTGTTCTGGAGGACAAGAATGAACTCTAGTAATACATTGGGTGATAAGAGAAAGAATACTATTGGTCATGTTGCCACCTGAGCTAATTGGCCTCCAGTGTGCTTGAGTACACCGGTTTCTAAACAATATCTTTGAAATATGGGGAGGACTTTGCTAAGCTCTTCCCACCCCCACATTCGCTTTTCATTTTCACTTTTTTGTCCTTAATTTTCACTCTGAGAATCTTCTCTTGCATTGCAGCTTGTTATAAAGAGCGCTTGAAATCTTTCCATTTCATGGCTGCTTAACCATTCTTAATTAGCTGTCTATGTGTGCTGCTGGATCTTTGTTATGTCTTAGAAAATAATGTTACAAATGAAAATAAAGATAGTTGTCTTCAAATATCAGCCTTTTTTGTGGCTGTTGTTTCATTTGTAGTATTGTACATATTTCATCTAATGACAGGTAAATGTGCAATAACAGTTTACGCTTGCAAGGAGGTTGAATTTTCTGTAGACATGATGTCTGTTGATATGATTACTTTTGAACCACTCACAAGGAAATAGGGGCTGGTGATGCTTGAAATGTAATTTCCATGTAAAACAAAACCTGCTAGGCAGTTTCACAGGAAGACATTTTAAATAAATTTAAAGAGGAATAAAATGTACCCAATATATTCCAGGCAGTGTAACTAAATTAACATCATGCAGTTACTTCACCTTCTTAGTAGCAAATCTATTAAAATGTAATCAGAGGTAACTGAACTAATTTTAAAGTGTTAGATGACTGGATTTAAAATGAGTTATGAGGTTGGAATAAAATAGAAGCATCATGATGTAGAAAGTTGAGTATTTTAGTACCTTACTACAATGGATTAGTCAGTATCATATAATAGGAATTGGAGGAGGGAGGGAAATCTTAGATAGTCTATCTCTTTGGCAGTGCATATTTATTCCTAGTTGCACATACTCTATCAGTTTACCAGTCTAGTTTAAGAAAGCTGTAGAGATTCTCCCAGGAGAATCGAACCTCAGGAGGCTAGAATTGCCACCCTAAAGGACCCAAGTATCTGGAATATTTTTCAGATATACAGGCTACGTCTATACTGACAGTGGCAAATTCGCTGCCATCAGATCAATTTCTCTGGATCGACTGACCGGTCAGTGAAGACCGACTCAGTCAATCCAGAAATCGACCTAGTGAAACCACGTCCAAAAGTGACGTAGTGCTGCATCGAAGGGAAAGTGCAGAACAGAAACAGTGAATTCGACGGGAGTTACAGAAGTTTTTTACATCACTTGCGTATCTTCCATTGACTGCCGCCAAATCTCAGATGTAAGTACAGACCAGGCCTAACGCTATGTTTTTTTTTCAATAAATATAACCTCATTGCTCCTAGTTATACTTCCTTAATTTCTTAATAAATCCTCTGTCCTTTATGTTTGAGTCAGTCAAATATTTGTTGATTACTCATGTTCCACTGTTGGCATTAGCCAAGCTATAGATTTGGAATTCTTCTTTTAATCTTTCCTCATAAATCAATCCATTTGCCCACGCTCATCAGTTTTCGGTGGTGGTTTCAGACATTGATAAACTGTAGAGAATTCAAACTGGAAACTAGAGAAACAAGATGGATGAGGTAATATCTTTTATTGGACCAATTCTCTTGGTGAGTGTGATGGAGTAGGCCCAGAGGCCCCCTGCTGAAGCCTCAGGGTCCTATCATGCCCTGTCCCAGAAAGGAGCAGAAGAGAAGTCCTCCAAGTGGCCTAAAGTGGTTGCATGAAAGCAGCCAATGAGAGGGACTGCAGGAAGCAGCCAATCAAGGTCCAGCAGGTTCATATAAAAGGAAGTGCAGAACAGAGCAGCAGTTAGTTGCTGCCTGGAGCTGGAGGAGAGAGGACTATGTTCCTGGTTGGCTGAAAGAGCATCAAGACCACAAACAGCTCAGCTGTTGGCAGGTTGGGGGTGCGAGAGACTTCCTGGCTGGCTGCTGGGAATGAGTAAGGACTGAGCCTGGGAAGTGCTGCAGGATGATAGGGAGGTCTCCAGGGAGGAAGCCCTGTGTGTATATCTGCATACCAGGGCCTTGACTTCTTAAAGACTATATACCTTGGAAGGGGTTTGCTCTGTTTCACATACAGACCCTGTGTGGGTGTGTGACTCAGCTGGAGACCTGAGTCACTGAAAACTCACCTGAGAAACCAGAGAGAGAGTTCACCATAAACTGAAAGACTGCAGACACACCTGACCAGAAGGGGGTCCTTGTGAGAGGTGGGTGCCATTCTGCAACAGTGAGAGAGACAAGCTGTTGAACTTATACAAAGCTCTTCTTCAGGTCTGGGAAATGTAGAAGAAAGAGAGTTCTGTGTAAGCTTGAAAACTTGTCTCTTTCACCAAAAGACGTTGGTCCAATAAAACAACAATTCCTAGAAGATCCAGAAGGCTTCAGTAATATTGAGGTCATTTAGCCCCCCACCCCGAGTTCCACGCAGGGCGCAGAAGCCATGAGCTCTGTGGAGGCCGGAATGGTGGAGCGCCCTCGCCCCAAGCTCCGCACTGGCCAGAGTGGAGCAGCTGCCCTGAATTCCGCTACAGCTGGAGTGGAGAAGCAGCTGCCCGCAGGCCCACACTGGCCGGATAGGAGTCGCCTCATGCTGATGGGGACCTAGAGCAGCCCCAGTCAACCTGCCAGAGCCCACTCCCATTACCCGCAGTCCATGAGGGATGGGAAGAGCTGGAGCCACACAGGGCATGCGGTGGCAACTACACCAGGATACTCTTAGCTTCTTACTCAGGTAAGAATAATTTATTTTTATGTAATTTAGTGTTATCATGATACGTTTTTATAGGGGTTATATGTATTTATGGCTGGTGAAGATGAGATGGGGAGGGTACATGTTTTACCTAGTGTTAACTCATGGGGCTTTCACTCAAAATGGTTGGGAACCACTGCAATACAAGATATTACCTAACCTACATTGTGTCTTTGATACACTGGACCAACATGGCTATAATAATACTACATGATTAGAAAGTAAGCAGCAGAACTGATTTCAGTATTTATAGTTCAATTCTACCAAAGCTGCTCAGAGGCAGCTATTGCCCCCTGATCTGTGTCATGAGATCTTTGCATACTCTGCCCCAAATTGCAATGACTTCCCCCCCTCTCATTTCATAGTGCAAACTCATGGGTAACTTCCTGTTCATTACCACACCCACAGAATAATAGAAATGTAGGCCTGGAAGGGACCTTGATAGGTCATCTAATCCAGCCCCCTGCAGTGATGCAGGATGAAGTATCTAGACCATCCTTGCCATGTGTTTGTCTAACCTGTACTTAAAAACCTCCAGTGATGGAGATTCCAGAACATCTCTAGGTAATTTGTTCCAATGCTTCACTACTCTTACAGTTAGGAAGTTTTTCCTAATGTCTTACCTAAATCTCCCTTGCTTGCAGTTGAAGTCCATTAGCTTTTGTCCTATCCTCAGTGGTTAGGGAGAACAATTATCTTCCTCTTTATAACAACCTTTTATATGCTCGAAGACTGTTATCATGTCCTTCTTCATTTTTCTCTTCTTCAGATGAAACATACCCATTTTTTACCAGTCTTTCCTTGTTGATGATGTTTTCTAGATCTTTAGTTATTTTTGTTGCTGTCCATCAGGCAGGTTTCTCTCCTTCGTTAATGATGTGTGTTTCAAATGATTTTTCCCCAGCTTTTTTGAAGTTGAATCTCATATGCTGAAATTTTCTGTTAATCTTTCAAAGGGCATGACCCTGTGAGGCATAGAGTGCTCTTGGAGCATGTGAAGTGTCCTCAACTGCCATTGATTTCAGTGGGAGTTGAGGATGTTCAGACCTTTCATGTGGGGCACAGGATTGGGCCCCAAGTTCCTTTGTAGCAGTTCTCTGCCCTCAGTGGTGTTCAAACACCTTTCCAGTTTTTTGTCATCTAAAAATATCATTAGCTGTTTATTCTCACTTCTAGATTGTTAATGAAAATAAATTTAAAAAATCAGACCTTACACTGATCCTTGTGGCACCCTACTGGACACTTCTCGTCATATTTTTACACAGAAGACTATCTTTGTTCTCTTTTGCATATGGTTCTTCATTCATCTTTCTGTCTACATGACCATGACTATATTCAAGCCAATTGGAAAGAAGTTTGATGCTAGGATTTCAAGTGGTGCTGTATCAGAGGCCTAGCTAAAATCCAAATACAATATATTTACTAGGTCCCTTTAACCCAATGAGTGATAGAATTCTGTAAATAAAATAAAAAATCAAGACAACCCCTGAAACTCTTATGCAGGTTAATAGTTCCACTGAAGTCTCTGGGGAGTAAAGGTTGTAGGGTCAGGACCTATAATTTTTTTAAAGCAATTACATTTTTATTTTTTATGAACTTGCGCTAGTTATTGCATATGACTTATTACCCTGCCTAAATGCAGTGAGAACTAGATGAAGGGCTCATTCTGTGCCTGACCCTGTGTCAGTAAGCAGAGAGGGTGAGGAAGGCCACTACTTAAGACAGTAGTATAATGGGCACAACTTCTTGCATCTGATTGCAAGGACTGCTCCAGGGCAAAAGCATCACTAGAGCTTAGCCTAAAATGTGGGCATAGAGGACAGAGATGGGAGAGGCTGTGTACATGGTCCTGACCCTTCTGCCCTGGGCCTGCCTGGGGAGAATTCATGATTTATATATACTTTGAATGGTTCAGCAATGCTTCCTTTTCCAAGTAATCCCTTCAGGTATCCCTCAGCCTGACCTCTCTCCATCTCAGCCTTGCACAATCCCAGCTCCCTACCTTTGTGTTGATCCTAACACAACAGGGAGCCTTCTCTGCAGCAAAAGGTGGAGAGTGTTGCAGTGGCAGCTAATGGTTTCCTCTGCATCCAGATATCCGTGGGGCAATACCGGTTCATTTTAGAACAATGATAAAGAATAAACATGTTGCCAACAGGTTCCCTTGCATGATTATATTTCTGCAGGGGGCAGGACAGTGGTTCAGGAAATCAAATAAACTGAGTATTGACTTGATCACATCAGTTTACTACAAACAGCAAACTTTAATTCCAAGTTTTACAGAATTGCATTACTCATATTACAGCTTTTTTTAAAAAACAAAACAAAACAGTGCAGTCCAGTTTGTATAATGAAAAAGACAAACACCTATTTCCATTCAGAAAAATGCAAACAGATAAAAATTACTCCAAACCTTTGTCCCCACATTAATACTGATTAAGAAAAAAAATCACTGCTGGGAAGAGAGCTGTGTTTTATTGCACATTTTAGTCCATGTTTTTGCAAACTAATGGCAGGGTTTATTGTCTAAAAATACACTGTAAAGTTGTAATAAATTCTGTTTAAAGCTCTCTTAAGGCTGCATGGTCCCTTTAAGAATCTCTCCCAAGTGACTGATATGGCCTACCCAGGGAAAACTCTGTCTGCCCATCATTGCTTTGTAAACTCCACAGTATTATTCCCTTGAGTCTAATTGTCATACATGACAATTGGATGGTGCAGTTATAGATTCCCCTGGCAATAGGATGGGAACTTGGTTGGACATGTAAGGCTGAAATTTGCTTTAGGTACCTGCATACAAAGGAAAATCACTCTACTCATAATATAGGGTAGCTTCTATGTTTGCAAAGCCCTTAGGTTCCATAGCTACAGAAGCAATTTCATCTGGGTATTTGTTCATTTTAGAACTGAAGTAGAGTAAAAGTCCACCTACTTTAATGATAAAACAGAAGAAGCACTGACAGTGAAAACTGGAGATTACTGTTTTGTCATCAATTGTAGAAAAAGCATGGCAGCAGATATTAAATATGCTTAAGGAGTCAGGAATGGATCTAGGAGGACCCATTGAGAAATTTGGGGTCCCAGTTCACCATGTTCACTGTGGCCCCATCCCATCCCGCTTCATCCCCATTTAACCCCAGTTAAGTGATTTTGGGAGGGCTGTGCTTGGGACCACAATACAAATGTCCCCTCTCCACCATCTCTTGTCAGCTCTTGGTCTTGGACTAGGTCTTTGAATACCACTGGATGAAGGAAATATAGACGATTTGATGGCCTGTGAGGAAAAGAGATACAGTGGTACATATGGAGCCTAAAGAGCAACTGAACACAGGATGGAATAGAAACCAGTTTGCGAGGCAATCCCCAGTCGTATGCATAAATTAGAGCATCTAAGGGTCAATTCCTCACCTAGGAAATGGGACAATTCCTAAACAGAACTGGAGGGAGCTACAAAAGGGAAGCCATAGAGCCACTATCCTGGCTCTGTACCACATGGGAATTCCCCTGACCAAACTGGAATTGCCAGATGGGTGGAAAAAGTTGTTTCTTGACAGATTTGCATGGCAGGAGTGAGGCAAAGCAGCCAGAGTAGGTGGACATAACCTAGCCTGTTTTGACTGGTGCATTGTATGCATGCTTACTTCACCAGTAGTTCTAATGCTTTGCTTTCTTTAATGACCAAATATAAATGAATCTTGTTTCCAGATGGAACTGAGTGCTGACAACCCAGGGAGAGAAGGAGTTTTGTGAGGTTTCCTGTAAAGTTAGAAACACCTCTTCCAGAGATTTAAAAAAAATGCAGTTAGCAGAAGCAATGAACGTAGGACCATAGGCTTATTGATGCTGAGCAGGAAAATGCCGTTAACTAGCTGAAGCGGCTGGAAAGTGAAGACCTCATGTTGTGATGGCTTGAACATTTTAGACTGAGACTCCTGTTGTTCAAATAATAGAGAATAACTCTGGAGTTAAAGGACTAGTGTTCATACCCTGGTTACCCTGCATGTGGTTTACCTATAGATCATTTTTTTCAGAAGTGCTGAGCCACCCCAGCTCCCACAACATTTTTGAGACTCAGGCCAATGGTAATTGCCAGTGGTATGTGCATTAGTGTCATATTGGTATCCAAACAACTGTAGCAATGAAGTGATTTTTGGAGGGTTTCTATAAAATGTCTCTTTCCTAGAAATTCCCAGAGCAAACATATAAGGGTTTTATAACACCCTGTACTTTTTAGATTTATTTCTTACTGATTGAGTTAACGTCTTACGTCCATTAAAGGAAATTTAAATAGGTACCAAGAGTGATTAGGGAACTTAACTAAGTGGAAGGGAAATTCAGAGGAAAATATTCTAAAAGCCAAAGTTTCATAACATTCAGTACTCTTTGAACTTATATGGTCAGTGAAAATAAAAGCAAAACTTTTTGTAATGTACAACACAATATATAAAGACTTTCCTAAACGTGCCAACAAATGGTTGAGTGAATTTACTCTAACATTTTAGTGAGAGGAAATCTGTGAACCCAATTAACATGTCATAGTTGAATTAACACCATACACATGGAAAGCATTGAGGTTATGCTGGGAGGTGTATATTTCCCTACAATAAAGGTTTACTAAATTAACATTTCATGCTCTCATTTCAACATTTTGTTTAATAATTTGCACAGGTCACTTTATAGACCTGGGGCCTGATCCTGTTCCATTGGCCCCAGGGGAAAAAAAGATCTATTTTTAACTGTTGTAGCTAACACATGTTAAAATCCCAGAGGAATGCAAGACAAGCTGTGGTTTTAACATGTGTTAACTGATTAAGGTAAATCCCAGGAGGGTTGTATGAATCCTTAGTTCTAGTTGTGTGAGTTTACCTTGACCAGCTAAGGTGTTCAAACTATACCTTGTCTTGTCTACACAAAGATTTTAACATATTAGGTAATACTTATTAAACAACACTCTTCTAGTGCAGACATGAACATTGACTTCAGTTGGGGCAGGAATGGACGCTAAAATCATTGGGAAAATATTCTTCATGTGCAGTCAGAAAGAGTAAAACCTGTATGTTTACCTTGAAATTCTTGTTTACAGCTTCAAGATTCATAGTTTAAAACTGCCTCACTTCCCTCATTATTTATTTGCCCATATTACAACAGGGTTTTTTTTAATGGCAAAAAAATGACTTTTCAGATTTGTTTTATTTAAAATAAATAATACTGAAATTAATTCGATGTCTAGTATGAAATTTTGCAGAGATTAGAAACTCTCAATTTTACAAGGAACATTTTATGCAGCAAAAACTATGGTTGTTTTCACAAAATTCTGTCTCACCAGCATAATAAAAGCCAAATTCTGGTGGAAGGCTCAGTTTTTTTAATGGGTGCATGCACTTCTTTCACATGCTTAGTTTAGACACATGATTTCCCTGATGGAAGTGAAAAAATTAGGGTTATAGGTCTGTCTGTATATGGGTGTGCTGTGACACTTAACTGTGCATGATTATTGAGGGCAGTTATTTGCAAAGTTGGATCAAAATGGGGATCAAGTTGACTTAAATGCAGTTATGGCTTACGTACAGTGGTGGAATTGAGATCAGAACTGTGTATGTTTACCTGCTTTAACCTTGTAAATAACTCCTATTACTTTTTCCTGGTTAATAAATCTTTAGTTTGTTTGTTATAGGATTGGCTACAAGCATTGTCTTTGGTGAGATACCTAAGGTAGAACTGATGCAGAGGTAAGTGACTGGTCCTTTGGGACTTTGAGTAACCTGAATATTGTTGTGACTTTTGGTTTAAGGGACCATCTATCACAAAGGCAGACTTATTAGGGTGGTAATATTGATGGAAGTATCCAAGGGAACTATCTGTGACTCCATGTTAAGGCTGTTATACTGCTTGAGGAGTTCACACTGAGCACTTGTTGGTGATATCTAATTATAGTACACACAACCAGTTGGGGTTTTATGCTCTGGTTTGTAATAGTCTGCCCTTAAGTTGGCACCCACATTTGTGAGCCTCTTCAGACAGCCTTACACCATACAATAGTATACACAATCCAACATAAAAATGCTTCAGAAGTGAGCACTGGTCCCAGTTCTGCCAAATTAGTTCCTATGTCTGTGAGCACTCCTGTAAAAATCAGGGCTATAATAAATTGCTTGTTTATTGAGATTACTGCCTAGCATGCTGACCAATAGTGTCTGTTACCTTCATCCCATCTCTTTTAATCATCTATTGATTCTTGTCTTTTTCTGAGATTTGCAGCTCTTTTGAGCAGGGACGATCTTTTTTGTTCTGTGTGTGCACGGCACCTAGTACAATGGGATCGTGGTCCACAGCTGGGGCACCTAGGTACTACTGCAATACAAATAATAGATAAATAATAACTTGTAGAGAAATACACACTGTAATTGGATTTATATTTACCTTTTGGAAGCAAGTGTCATATAGTGTCTAGAACAAAGGAACCAGGATTGGGGCTTCTATTCATGAGTGTGCAATTATTATTTTTTTCCCGATGCTGGGGAAAACATTTTACCACTCTGTGAAATGGTGGATGTATTATAATACTCACTTTAAAATGGTGGTATGTGAAGATTAATTAGTGTTTGATCAAGTGGCTTCCAGAGTCTAATGATAGGAAGGCCCTACATACATTAAGTGCAAGGTGATGACATTATCTAGGTTAAATTAGTTCTGAAGAACACTATTTGCTTTAGTCCTTCTTTGACTGAAGTGAATTGATCCTATTGTCTTTTGAAATAATGACAAAATGAGGAAGACTCTTGAATCTGTAAGATGCAGTACACCCAAACATTTCACCATGATTGTTTCCTATCTGTACTGGAGTTATAACTCCCCTTGACTAAAGGGTACATATTAATCTGTTTTTCTGGTTTCTCACAGTGTTAAGAGGAATGATTAATTTAATCAACACATGGATTTATGCTGCTTAGTGCTTATTTGAAGACTAAGGAAACTTTTTCATATGATTCTATTGTTGATTTAACAACATTTATGATTGGTAGATCCCTCATAACAGCAACAGTAAGCCAGATGCAAAGGATTTAGCATATTTTTGACAAATAAACAACTGACAAAGTCCGTCAATGATGTTGTTTATGACATTGATTCACTGAACACTGTTTAGTTTTTTTGAAAATGGCAGCAGCTGGAATTGGGAACAAGCTGGTGACTAATAGGTCTGAATTAATTGCTGCCATTTATTTTAATTGGAATTCAAAATGATCTAATTTGCTGTACATTTAAATTACTAATTAAGTTTGATTCTATATACATACCATATGAAGCAATTACTGATAACTTATCTATGAGATAAAGACTTGAAGAAGGAAAAAAAAAAACAGAAAAAAAGCTTTTGATTTCACTCTTAAGCTGCATGCATTGAATTTCAGTTGTCCTTTTGTTTGCTGATTCTTTAGTGAGATTCTTGGCTAGAACTGAGAAAATACTAAAAATAATATTTATTCAAATGATAGCCATGAATTTCCTTACAACATATTCATGACACTTTTTATTAGTTTTCCAGGAACATCTATACAAGTAAGGGTTTTGTTGTTCTCAGAAAAGTCTTCAGAAAGTGTTGTTTCCTTACTATTCCTCCAGCGATCTTGAAATCACCTTGACTTTTTTGTTATAAAAATCTGTCATCCAGACACAGAGCAGAAACATAATCGTATAACTTAGTTGACCAGCCACCCACCACAAATACAAAGAGGGAATTATCACAGTGAATAATTTATAGTCAACTCATAGAGGGAATTATGTCCATATTGCAGAGGTTCTAGTGAATGGGTTCAAATAACAAACAAATCAGTAAATTTCTAAGACTGAGATTTTCATAGCAGTGCAGGAGATTTAGCAAAGCATTTTAGCCAACAGCTGGTCATGGATAATTCACAAATAGAAAAAAAGGTGGAAATTTTGAATAATTTATCATTATAAATAGTTCACCCATTCCTTTTCTTAGTGATGCTGGGAAAGTGCTTTCAGTTTTGATGCAATTAATTAGGAGTAAAAGTTTCAGATAAAAAAATCTTAATGTCTGAGTATGTCTGGATGTGCTGAAATGAGCTAGTTAAAGAGAAGGAACTGTTTTAGTTCTTATTGACTTCTCAATATTAAATGCAGATTATCCTCAAATGTTCTGTATAGCGCATCTTGCCATACTGCTTGAATGTGGGAATATTACTTTAAAGCTGCATAAATCAGCTGATCCTCATTTTCAACTGCCCACATGCTTATCTTCTTAAATTAAAATCACAGGATTTTTTTTTTAAATGGTTCCTTTAATTGAGTCTAGCAGCTGAAATAAAAATAGATCAACCTGGATAATCACAGGGCCTATAATGGTATAAATCATGCCAGTTTATAGACCAGAAAAATTTAGATGTCTAAGGTCTGAAGCAGTTCAATTTCTTGCAAGAAATCGGCCAGCTTTGAAGTAGCCTTCCTGTTTAAAAGTGAAGCACAATGTCCTCCATCCCTACTTGCAGGTTATTTTATCATGAATGTTCTTCCTTTCTGGGGACTTATTAGACTCAATACCACATGAACGTGAACAGGTCAGGGGTATCTGCATTTCAGGCTGGAAATGAACTCAGGGAGTGGAATATCACTTTGTCTTCTGCTGCTAGAATGCTTAAGAACTTTCAGTACTGCTGTTTTCTAGTTGGGAAGCACTAGATCAGATTCTCCTATCACTTTGGGTCCATCCAGAACTCTGATTGGACAATGGTTTCTATTCTGTGTTGGTACCAACAAAAACCCAAAGATTCCAATACTCTCTTCAAGCTATAACCAGGTCTAAATCATAAACGATAAAGATCAAGAAAGTTTACTACAGAGCACATATTTATCATTGCTTCATCATTACTTTCTCCACAGCCTCCCCTGAAAAGAGATAATAAACAAGAATATCATGATTTATTAACCATAATTTTAACCACCATCTGTTTAAGGGTATTTAGCAACCAGTCTTCCTAAAGGAAGCATCAGTAATTTGAACTAGTGGCTGTTGTGATTTCCCCACAGATTCTTAATAGCCGTGTATGCAACCATTTCACGTTCACAGCTGCCACTCCCTCTGCTTTAGTTAAAAACTTGACCATTTACTCTTCAGAGGAACTTAGAGCATTACAAATGTGTTTAAAAAACATGTTCAAAAGCTGTTTGTTTGACTGAAGTTTTCGAGTTTCTATGTCAGCCCTGGTACTGTTCTGAGACCAGTATAAGCTCTACAAGTTTTTCACTTCTTGGTTTCCAGTCAAATCCAGCCCAGGACTGATACTGTGTGAAATGTGTTGCCATCTGATTTCTCTTCCTTTAGCTATGGTTGGTGAGATAAGTGAATCAAAGTACAATTCCTGATGGGAAGGTATCGACACTGCAAAATCAGGACATTTGAGTTGACACTTAGGGCCATCCAAGTAGAGAGGCCAAAGTTTAAATGAAGACAGAGACTGAGCTACCTTTTCACCACTAGGAGTGGTGCCTTCACAACTGAGTTGAGTTGTACTGTAGAGTAAAGTGGAGCAGAACCCTGCAGGGGAATGGGATCCTATGGGTCTTGCAAGACCAGCTGCTTTAATAGTGAAAGCAGATAAAATGTACCTTGTTGCGGGTGGGACTGGGTGAGCAAAAAAATAATTTGCGGAAAATCATTAAATCGCTCATCAGTTTACCAAGGGTAGTCTATTTGGGAAAGTGTTAATTATTTTGTTTGTGCTTCTCTTTACTATCCGTGTTTATCTCCTTCATTCCAAATCCAGTTTAGTACACTGTCTCAAGTCAGGTCAGAGAATCACACTCACAGGTTTTGTTCTGTGATGTCACATATGTGTAGACTGTCACAGTTGTATCAGCTTGCTCTTAGCGCTCAGAGCAGTTTTTCTGTTAAATGTTTTTCGAAAAGCAGTAATAATCTGATATATAAATATCGTATATGTATAATATATAATAACATGAACATGTAACATATAATAACATGAATGGTATGTTTCAAAGTTCTAAAAAGGTGCATAAGTGGTTTAACAAGTTCCAGTTCTTTTTTAAATGGACTTATTTTTTATGATCATTTTTAAAAGTCTGCACCTTTTAAGGCAAACATATGGTGCAATTTCTTTTAACGTTCCTTTTGCTATACATGACAGCAGTTGGTTATAAACAGAATTTCAGCAATGCGTAAAGCAAATTTTTTTTTTAAATAAAGACTTTAATACTTAAATTTAAGTGTGAGATAGAAAGAGATTTGATGTCTATTATAATAGAAATTAAAGTATTTTACATGGGTTTAAGCAAGATTTGTTTTATTCTTTTAGTGGTAAAAATTCTATCTGAATTCCATTTATGTACATAATATAACTGACTTTTCTTTTTAGTAGCATGGGATAATCTGTCTGTTTTGCAAGATTTGTGGGCTCTAAGATTTCTGCAGGTGGGAGAGGGATAAAAATGCAAGAAACAATGCAGGAGCGGATGGGAGTTGAAGTCATGAAGCAGGACTGGAGCAGGATTAAAAAAATAGCGATCTAGTGTGGGAATGTTTGCAGTGCTGCTCCCTGTGCTGTGCATATAAAGACTTCATGTTCCACGACTGTCAATTCCAGTACCTTTCACAAATACCGTAGCGATTTATTTTCTTTTAAAAGAATGAGTGACTTGAGCCACTGGATCTGATCCCAGTAGATGATCATTCCTTTTATTTCAATGGGAGTTCTGTGAGCAGAACCATAGGCTAAAAGCACCTCCTCCTTACTGCTGATTTTCCACTTTGGATGTCCATGGGAGTTGAGGGCACACAGCACTTTGCAGAATTTGGCCAAAAGAATCTTTTTTGTGGAATTTGAACTTCTTAGATCTAAGATGAACCAGACATATGGTGTGCACTGCTAATGTCTGTTTCATTAGTATGCTTTGTTTAATGCTATATTCTGGCTTCTATTCACTTATGTTTAGTGCTATCCACTTGAGCAGTCAGTATTGGAATAAACAACATCGCTATTTATAACTATATTCTTGCAAAAACATTCACTGTAATCAGGAATAAGAGCACATTATCACTATCTCTGATCTTTAGTAATATTAAAAATGTGATTTATTTTTAGAGCAGGATCAAACTAAGAAATAGAAACATATGGATACATAACAAAAAGATCGAGAAATTACAGAGCATATCATTATAAAGCTTTGATTCTGACATATAAATCAAATACATCAGAGAGTAGCCTTATGACTAGTTGGTGGTTAGTTATAAGCTGGGTTTTTATGTGCTTATGGTTTTATTAGTTTGCAGTGTAACTTGGAAAGCTGTTTTATTGTAGGAAAACTACTCTGCTTTATACATATTTATTGGTATACAATAGGTTTATCACCTTTTATTCTCGGCTGCTGGCTTTAGACAAGTGGGAATAAAAGTGAAGTGGTGACATTAAATGTGTTAAAACTACATGAATTTAAAAATTACTTGGAAACTAATTAATGGAGAAAAGGCAGAAGGACCTAGGAATTTTACTGAGGTAATTTGCTAGAAAGGAAAGAGCTCAGAGAAGTGAGTGTTGCAATTGCTGATCCAGAAGGAGAAAAATAAACAAGTTGTTGACAGCCACATAAAGCTGAGTGATTCATGCAGGATGGGAAACATTGTAACTAGTGGAGGGGGAGTACAAGCGTGTGGACACGGAGCAAAAATTCTGAGCCAGTGCTGTTGGTACAGAAGATCACAGGGAAAGAATGGCTGTGGGTGGAAGTAAAGAAGAGCCCTTGAGGAGAAAGGCTGTTCAGTGAGGGAATGCCTACATCTTTATGAGATTCAGACTTACACCATTAATTTTGCTGACAAAATTTTAGCCACAGAAGAACCCAGATCATTCTCTCATACTGTATTGACTGTGCGATGCAGGAGTAAAAATTATCCAAAATGTACTTGTGGACCTGATCTCATTTCTACTAAAGTCAATGGGGTTTTAGCTATTCATGTGAGAGAGCATAGAATCCAGCCCTATGTCATTAAAATAAAATGCCTCTGATTACAGACGTAATGGATCCCTGATAAGGATAATAGAAATGGCTCATATATATGAAGAGATTCATGGAATGGAATCTGCATGTAGCTGAAGCTGAGGTTTTCTTTAGTTATTCAAAACCATATTGGGTGGACTATCACCTCAGGCTGAGTAGCACTAAGCCCAAATACTTCATGCAAAAAGCTGAGTTTGCAGCACACAGTAAATTATACAGCAAACTCTACATTCAGAGACATCAGGGCCCAGCCAAGAGTGGCACAGTCCTGGGCTGGCATCATCTGCCCTTAGATTGTAAAATCACTGTTATGACCTCCTCCAACCTTGCACAAATAAGCATCAGGTCCTTTCTTATGCTGGCTGAATTAGCTTTATTAGTTTAACCTTCTCACTCCTGTCCACTGCTAAATAGAAAGAAAGAGACAGAATTAGAGGATTACAATTTAGCAAAGGGAAAATGGTTTCCCTTTTGGTATTTATTAGTGCTTCAGCAGTCTTGCAGAAGTCAATTGTCTCAGCTCCTCCATTGACTTCCCATATTCCCAGACCTCTTTATATTCTAGAAGCTAAGAAATTTATTTTCAGACTTATACATTTTACCAATACTCCATCTAAGGAAATATTTTTTTCTCTGCCACATCAGCCCCTTTTAAAAGAAAAAGAGGGGGAAAAGTATGGTTCTCTCCTTTCAACTGGAAAAGGTTAGATGCTGCAAAGAGAACATTGCAGTGATTTCGAATAACAGAGAGAAAGAGAGAGATACAGTAGGCAAGTGTCTCATTCACTCCTTATTTGTGACACAAACTCTCTCAAATAAACCAGAAATGGTTTCCAGAGCAGGAGAGTTCTAGAAAAAATTGAGAGAGAGCACCTAACAGTTCATTTGAAGAAATAAATGGAGAATACAACCTCCTCACCTCCATTCCTGCCACACACACACACTTGCTGCAAAAACTGCTCTAGGGGAATCCCTAAAATAAGCAAAGGGAGGATTTTTGAGAGACTTTATATTGAACTCAAATAGAATATTCCATGGCAGCAGGAGGGGTGCCAGGTAGAGGGGAAAGGTAGTTTTAAGAAATATGGATCACCTTGTCACATGGTTGCTTTTTTTATTTCAGTCAAATGAAAAAGCAGTTCCTATGAAAATAGCATTGTATCGCTCTGAAAACGAGAAATTATGGGAAAACTCACAGTGGTGCCCATGGTGAAATTTCACAGTGGTTCACAGCAAACATCTGTATCTGCTGGCAGAAACCGGGGAGAGATTGGAGTCTTGGATCCAGTTTGTGAATGTGTGTGTGTGCTGGTGGACATTTCTGAACTGGCATACAAATACTTGAGGACCAATCATATGGTTATTTAATCTGGTGTACCAGGAGGTGGCAAGGAGACAAACTATTTAATAATAAATCTGTGTGTGTGTGTGTAGCTTTCTGCCAACACACCCAGCTCACCCATGAAGATCTCACTGTAGCTCTTGCCAGATATTGCTCCTCTACAACCTGTTCTCTGGTGTCCCGTTCCATCCTCTCTGGTTTACCGCACCTTGTTTCTCCAGGGGAAGTCTTTTGTTCTGTCGGTACCAAGTGGACTTCAAGTTCAAAGTCAATTTTTTTGACTTTGATAAATGTAATATTACACATGCTCTCCAGCCTTTCCCTATGTAATCAAGGAAGTCAAGCTTGCCAAAAGCAATACATTCCATGCTGAACTCCACTTGTGAGCTCTGTTGCTGTGAACTAGATGAGATTCTTTGGGTGAAGAAGGGTGGGGTTTAATAGTGCTTCCTTTCTGGGGGGATTCTTCTGCACCCATAAGGTTCTCTGAGTCATGCACCTTCCTCGCTCCCTCAAAGAAAGACCAGGTGGGGGCTATTGTTGTGCATAGGGACATGAAAAGGTGACTGAGTTTCTGGAGGAGGTCCTAGATGGAGAGTGGCTCTTGAGACAGAGTATGTGTTGCTGGGTGTTATGATGGGACTGGCAGGTGGAAAGGGGTCCAGGTAGAAAGGGACACTCCAGGTCAAGGGTACAGAAAGAGAAGGCAATGGAAAATAATAGTGGATTCTCAATTCAACAGTCCTCCTGTGGATTATCAATGGAAAGAGTCAAACACAAAATGAAAAATAAAAATGTTCAGGAGACTTGGTATGTTAGGGTATTAGTAACAAGACATATCACTAGACTGCAGGTTCAAATCCACTATAGGCTGATAATAGAAAAAGTAATTGTAGCCATCTGATTATTTGATGGCTTACATAAAAAAAATTGTCAGTAATCCATTTTCCAGGTGACAGGTTCTGCATCAAAAAAATCACCAGCATATTTGGCACAAATTGTAGCTTTGCTGACAGCCTCAGGATACAGACCAAAGACTGAACTGGGATTGGAGATGAAACTATACTTATTGGTACAGGAGCATAATCCAGAGCATATATGGGATATTGTTGGGAAATTTGCTGTGTGTGTTCTGCGGATAAATAGTTCATTCTCTCTTATCAGTCCAGCACTATTCAGAAGCATTCCATTTCTCTACTGTAGAATAAAACAAAGTCAATACAAAATATTAGCAGAAACCAGGTGTTACACTTTAGAATGAGACTATGAATAACTTATGTTAAATTCAATACAAGACTCTGGCAGCAAAATTCTGTAACAGCGTCACCAATTTATTGGAACAATCTAGAAGACCTTAGAGTGAGTTAGCAATCATCAAACATGATCTAAATAGATACCGTTAGCAATTCAGATTTGATCTTAATGATTAAAGAGGCCTCATGTATCACAGCTTGATTAATAAATATCAATAAATTATTGGGATGGCACATAGCAGAAAGGTATATATGTTATCAAGTCTTTGGATCCAAAGCTTGCCAACAACGACAAAGATGACAGTGCTCTCCAGTTCAGCTGCATGTGAATAGCTCAGATTAGTCATAGGTAACTTGTTTATGATTTACATCATCCTCTTTCCCATCACAGGGGTAAAAATATGTTTGTCAGGCACATCTCATAAATTTCCAAGCACATAATCATACATTTGCTGCTTAACCAGAAACCTTCCTATTACACATTTCTGTCTGCTTGTTGGTACAGTCCTTGAAAAAATTGCTTAGTAAATCAAATAATGAGGTACTGGGCTAAAGAGTTTAGCGAGCTGGCATTGCCATATCCTACAGTAGTTTAAGATTCTCAAGGCATCTTGAGAGTTTGGTTCACTGGTATACACTAGGCCTACTACAAATCTTGCTGGTCAACAAGTCACCACTGTGTTACCATAAATGCATTTGTTTTGACATTTATGAGCATTAAATCCTATTGATTTATAGTCTAAGGATCAACAAAAGCCACACAGGGATGCGTACATATAGTTTCTGTCTCCTTTTTTGCATTTTAACTATAAGTTACCGTTAGCAAAATAAGTTTAATACTCATAGACTCATAGGTCAGAAGGGACCAATATGATCATCTAGTCTGACCTCCTGCACAAGGCAGGCCACAAAACCCTACCCATACACATTTATAACAACCCCGAACCCATGACTGAGTTATTGAAATCCTCAAAAGTGAGATTTGAAGACCTCAAACTGCAGGGAATCCATCAGCAAGCGACCCATGCCCCACGCTGCAGAGGAAGGCGAAAAATACAATTAAAATCATTACCACCTGTACTACAATTAAATCCTTAAGTTACCTCTTTCCAAGTGTGTGTAAATAATGTGTCAAAACCCTATTGTGCATCAACTGATTAAGATCCTTTTCTGCTTTTGTTGTAGTAGGACCAATTTATATAACACGGATATCTTTCCAATTCAATAATTTTACATTTGAGGTTAGCAGTGCAATATGCACACCAAAAATAGAGACCAACTCTTCAGTGTTCTTCTGATGATTAGGTTCACTATAGACACATAGCAAAAATTGGAATAAAAGTCACAACTGTTTGTCCAATGACAATGCGTGCATGAGATATAAAGCAAAAATTAGGAGTAGTGACATCACACATATGGCTCCTACATGTATATGTTCTCTGATTAGTAACAACACAGTGTTATCCATTAGTGTTGTAAGCTATCCTCTCTGCCAGTATTCTCCACTTACTTGGCTTCAATGGGCCACAGACAGTAACTGCCTACTCATCTGCCTCATTAAGCTGGTCAAGGCTGGCATGGCTGCACACAGGAGTGGCAACATCAAAGACATCAGACCTGCACATGTACTGATATCACTTAAAAGCACAAGTCATGAGTGGAGCCTCCAGGACCGTGTACTGTTAGGATAAACTAGTGATTGCAGTGGGCCCAGTGCTACCTTCAAGGTAACCAATAGAATGGACAGCTGCTAGTTGGTCAAATGCTTCAGTGTCAGGATCCGATATTGGCAGGGATGCAGTAAATGATACATATAGGGAGCCTGAGGCTGTGCATGTCTTTTTAATATAACAGAAGCTCTGGTTTGGATGTGGTGTCCCTAACCCCAAGTTTCTAATAGTGCTAAAAAGCACCTTTTAACAGGATTTTACACAGTACATTCCTTCCTTGCTATGTTTAGAAACATGTCACGGACAATATCATTTAAGGCGTTGTTCAGCCTCGATAATGTCTGGGATTTTACCTTCTTTCAAATCTGTCAGTATACTGGCAATAGTGGTTAACACATAGCTTCCATATGCCAAGAAAATTATTTCTTTACCCATGTGATGAATTTTTGCCTTTTCATTATATCAGTTCTCTCATTGACTTTCCCCTGTGTTTGATTATACAACGCCACAATATTATGCATGTCATAAATTATATATTTTTCCTTTGCGGCCAAGCCTTCAACACCTTTTTCCCCTCCCCCCATTGTCAATATGAATTGCAAAGCATTATCTTCTTGTTCATGCTCAAAATAGTTAATATAACACTACATCTGTTGAACGTATACCCTATTCCGTACTGACATTCCTGAGGCAAATAAACCTAAAATACGGCCAATAATTCTATCTAGACTTTGCCACTTTCTAGTCCCAAAAATTCTGTTTTGGGGAACTGTCTCTTGTTCTTTTATGGGGTCTCAAGCTCACTCTTGATAAGAGATTATCAGGTCAACTGGTAAAGAAGCATGGTGTACTGCCACATCCGTCTCCGCACAGTGTCCAAATTCAGCCACATTCCAGTGTGAAATGTTGAACACAACAGGGATATGCATAAATTGTACATTATTTTAATTAAAATCCTTGATATGGCTTTTTGCAATGTTGTTGTAGCCATATTTGTCCTCGGGACATTAGAGATGTATGACTCTGATTCTGATTAGAGTTCATAAACATCACAGTTAAGCCATTTAGTGGGACGGATTGTACTGGATATAACTCAGAGTGGCGATTCACTTTCAGCTGTTGTTATAATAGGCTGACTCACCACTGGAGTAATCAGAGGGTGTTCAAGCACCACCAGAGAAATATAACCCAAAGAACATTTGAGGTTCTGCTGAAATGGGAGAAATTAGACACAGGCCAGTGATTTTAAACTGCATCAAGATAACATTACTTTTTATTATACCATTTTAGCAAAATTTATCTTCCTATTCTCCCAATCAATATTCCTTTTTTACAGAGCCTGTCAAGCTACATGATCCTACTTCCCCTTCTCCCCTGCTATAGGCCTGTCCTGTTTTCCTGGTAATCATTACCATATTACAGTTGGTTGGGATCCCACATTTTGAATAAAAATGAACACCTGAAGTGACATTTCCACCCACAAAACCTACCATAGAGGATTGGGGAATACTCAAGTGGCCCAGAGTATTCCTTTTCCCCCTGGGACTCCCTTGCCTTTAAACAGGTTTTTTTCAACAGTTGTGCATGCAGGATTAGATTTACTATTACATGTTTAAACATTACAAATCAATTCTGTTCCTCAGACTCCATGCTGGTACCCATTTGGTACAATCCTTGCACCTTGGGTGTGATATTATGTATGGTTACAGTACTGTTTTTAGCCCGTCCTGTACAGTTCATGAAATCATAGCTTGAAAGATCTGCCTGCTGGTGACATTTTTCACTATGTATCTCCATGCCATGATGAGGTTATATTGTTGGGGTTCATACAGATCCTTTATCTTGCCCTGTGCCACTATTATAGGTTGGATTTCTTTTATCGGTGTTAGCTGTGACTCCACAGAGAACACTGCTGTTTCTCCCTTATAACAATTCACTGTGTTTTGTTTTGTTTTGTTTTTTGCAGGGGGGGTTGTCTGTATATTTTTGTCAAATAGGGGATAGAAGCTCTCTGCTCTGCACCACCAAAGCCAGCTGCTCACAAAGAGGAGAAGCCTCCACATGAATCCTCCTATGGAGAAACACTATGTCTTTTCAACAGTTTAAATTCATTGGCATATTATACTTTATTGACCTTCTTTTTCCCCCCCATAATTCTAATTTTAGACCCTGACAAGCTCAGTTTATCCGCAGTATGGTATGGATCAAGCCATTTGTGGCATAAGTTATGCTCTGGTACAATGTAAGGCAGAAGCATGACCGGGTCTGCTACCTCCCAATCACTTTCCTTTACCTTTTCTGTGAACGGACATTTTTACTTTATGTTTTGTTTTCCCCAGTTTGGTTGCCACGTACAAATGCACCTGTTTCAGGTGCTCATGCAAATTTTTGCATGTGAACACCCATTTGTACTCCTTCAATCTGTGCACTTCCAGTTTCCCACAATAAGTATTCTGGCATTCACATCTCTGTTCCTGAAATTATTACAAAGGGAGAATTATTTGTTGTGTGACGGGGTGGCCCAGATGACCATAAGAACCAATGGAATGATGTTATCCCCTTTATCCCAACATCATGCCATTTATGAAAACAAATGCTCTTAAAATTAATTTAATGGTTTTGTTCATAATTTTCATCAGTCTGGAGGACTGAGGGCAGTAAGGAATGTGGAATTTCTGCTTAATACCAAATGCTAACATATGATTTTTCAAAACTTGTCCTGTGGGTGTGTCTCTTGATCTGATTCTAATTTAGCTGGTAATCCCAGTCAAGAAAATATCTGTTCCACTCACCCATGAGCTAGTTGCTGTGGCAGTGTTTGCCTTCTTTAAGAAACCGCTGTCCATTTAGCAAATTGTTCCAGTACCACCACCAAATACTTGTTCCCTTACTATTGTCAGTATGGGTTCCATGAAATCAATGTGCAACACGGCCCGTGACCCTGGTGTTTCAATGATGTTAGAGCGGACATTGTTTTTATTTCTCATTGAATTGTTCTGAGCACAGATTAAGCCATCATCACAGTACTGTTCCCTAACATTGGTGAGGTTTCACCACTAACCTAAAGTTTCCAATCTCTTTATCCTGAGGTAATATCATGCATCAAATAAATTAAATCTTTTTTGCATTGGTATGGCACTGCCCACACAGGTGCTTCAATTTCCTTATAAATAAGCAAGCCACTTCCTCAGATCAGTTGTGGCTCATAAAGTTTCAGTGGCGAATGCTGTGCCAATGTCTTTTCAGTCTACATCTGTTTTATGGCTTCCAGTAACCCTGTTTCTTCTTTCTGCAGTGTTTGCAAATCAGGTACAGTTTCTGTGTTGCTGACTATTGAGACAGGCTATTTTGTGTGAGAATGTCCAGAATAGCTCCCTATCTGGCAACAGTCAATCATAGCATGTGAAATGGGGCCTTTTTTGCTGCACCCTTTTACTTTCAGAATGAAGGGAGGAGAAGAAAGAGAAAATGTCGGGGTAGCAATATAGGATAAGAAGGGGGCATAGGCCAAAGGTGACCCATCTGAAGAAACAGAATTATTAGAGTGCCAAAAAGGCAGACACACCATTACAAGGGGGACATTACACTCCCATAACGAGCCTGAGGCCAACAATGCAGGGAAGCCGGACGAAGAAAACCATTCCAAAAGCACAGACAACTGCAGCTAGTTCAGCATACTGAGCTGAATGAGTAATACAGGAGAAGGAAAGGGACTGGGGTAGATCAGTGGGGGTAAGGACATATCAGTCAAATCTAGTACATGGTTTGCTATTTTGGTAAAAGCTGGATCCAGCCATGAAAATGCACACAAAAAAGAAGATACATTAGAAAGGTAAGAGGTAGTGAGGACAGAAAGGCAAGCAAAGGAAATGTGTGAGGGACACCCTCGTACATAAGAGCAGAGAGTAAGGTTAAGGGTATTTATACAGGGAGAACAGTAATGTCCCTGTCCTGGAGCAGGAAAGCCCAGTGAGTTAAAAACCCATCTGTCATTGATGGGAGCAGTACAAAGGAAATTGGTGGGGATGTGCAATGTGTACAGCGTTAGAGAAGAGAGGCCAATTAAAAAGGTAAAATGTTTTATAGCCCAAAACGTGACCAATAAATAGCACTTGCACAGAGAGTATTAAATTTACACTAGTGAGAGAAGCCTAGAGACAGACTATGGAAATCAGAATAACCTTTCAGCAATATACAAACATGCATTTTGTTACATATTGGTCCGAAGTGCATACACAATTACTTCTGTCCAACGGTTTATACATACATTGGTTCTGGAAACATTAATCTTCTCGAAGATATTATATGATTCATAGTAAATTAGCCCAAGAACCTGGTGTTGGTATTAATTTATTAGACCTTGAGGTACTAATGATGATGACTGGAGAGGGTCTAAGTCATCATTCCCATTCCATGGCTCCAATAAATGTTTTTTATTATTATCGTTACTTGAATTGTGCATGGAACAGGTTTTATGGACGAAGTTCCTTACTTTCTTTAATACAATAGAAATTAAAAGCATTAAGGAAATTCATATCAAAATGTATTAGTACATGTGTAGTCTCTTTAAAACATGGAAAGCCAATATGGCGTCAAGGAACGAGCACTGGGTAAGGAGTCAGGAGATTCTGGAAATTCCAGCTCAGTCACTGACTGATTAGGACGTTGGGCAAGTCAAATTTCTGTCTATTTTCCTATTTGGAAAATAGGAAGATTAGTGCCTACCTATCCAGGTTGCAGAGAGTATTAATGAGTTTGACTGTATAGTGCTTTGAATACATAAAGTGCTACAACAATACTTATTTGTCTTGGTATTAATGATGAATACCAGTGTTTGTGGCATTGATTTAATTTATTTTTAACCTGCCTACCTAAAGTAGTGGGATCCTAAATCCATATAAATTCAGGCCACTTTTATTTAGTTGCCCAAATATGGATATAGGAGCCAAAGTTCAGGCAATCTAGTTTGAAAATTTAACTTTTTGCAGTGGCATGATGTGTTTTCTGTTTCTTATGTGCTTCTCATTTGCTTTTTACTTCACTGTTTCAAAGTGAGCATAGCTGAATGTTTGTCAGTTCTGTGACTTCTATGCATATACTATTTTTTAGAGGTTTCATTTCGACTCAAGATTTCTGGAACTTCATTTAATCCTCCAATAAGCAGTATTTCTGTTTTCAACATTTCCCCTTTCCCCCTCCCCAAATTGGCTCGATACTCATCGAGCTACAGTTTTCAAAATGGTTTCTCTTTTTAAAAAATCATGCAAATATTGTTTTAACTTTTTGAGGGAATTTTTCTTTGCTTTATCATTTCAAAACTTTTAGTAGCTCTATTCCTCATCAAAAAAGTTTTGATGAACATTTTCGTTGAACTATTTTTTTTTTGTTGAAACTTGAAATGTATCATCTGATGCAAATTTCAATTAATAAATATCCAAAATTCCAAAAAATGTTTTGACTAACTCTATATCCAGTGTAGTGGCATGTCTTTTTTTTTTTAAATAGCTTCAAGCCTTTTATTTAAAGAATAGTTTAACACTTTTAAGTTATGTTTCTGTGAAATATAGGGTATGTTTGATATCCCACTATTTTAAATGAAGAATTTTCTTATTACATAATAGTGTGCTAACTTCCTTTTTTAAAGCTAAAACTATGACTCCTGCAGGGGTTCTTGGGAGGAGTTGTCTTTTTTTGTTTGCTTTATTTTTGTTTTGTTTGTTTGTTTTTGATGTGACAAAAAAATTTTTTGCCATGAATTAGCAAGGTGCTCACATAAGAGCCCTGTGCATGAAACTCTTTATTGACATACTTGTACACATGGAGAATGGGAGTGAGAACTTCCCATCACAGTACTGCCTATCTGCTTTCCCTCTAAATAGGATAAACTATTTATCCCTCTAAAATATTTAAAACTATTAAACTTTATGCTATCCCGCTAAACTATTTAAATGTTGGAGAGATGTTATGATCCTGGGCCAAAATTTTCAAAGTGACTTTGTTTCAACTTGGATAACCAATCATTAGTCGCTTTTGAAAATCAAGGCCCTATTTTTCTGTGTATTGTATCTTTATATATAAGAAGTCTCTCCTCCTGTCTTCATCAACTTTCAGAAATGTCTTGAAAACCCATGCATCTTATATAAATTGAGGGGGGGAAATCTGTTTTTGCCTTGTAGTGTAAGAAACATTTAAAAATAGACATGAGCACTGAAGATCCAAGGTAATATTCCTCCATTTCGGGTTTTATCTTTGATACATTGTTTCAGAGTATTTTATACTGGCAATTTCTCTCTGACATATTTGTACATCATTAGAAAACGGGCCCAGGGCCATTATCTTGTACTTGGTTGTAGTGTCAGACAGCAGAACTATGTAATCAAGAAAACCATCTTCTAGTTTAGGACAACTCTGTGTTGCTAGTTTCACTCTTCTGTCAAGCTGCTGAATGTCAGGTTCCCTGGGTAAATTTTAGCCTAAGGATTAAAGGGTGTTACTTGATATTTATTGATCATTTATTATAATTAATCACTAATATGCTGGTGATGAATAATTCCATACTTATTGCACTGCAAATTTTCATGTACTGTATAATTATGTATAAATATGGAAATGTGTAGTTATATTATTGTGGCGATCATGTGAGGGTATAAAGTAGATATAGTGCATTATTTTATCCTTGAACCCATTTTATCTTCCCATTACAATATTGCATGCAACAACTTTTAAGCATGGGGACTGCTTGAACTTACATTCTGTTGCAAAGCCAAAAGACCAATGTACTTCGTAATTGATTTACTCGGTGTGGTCATTGCCAGCAAAATTTATTTCATGGTACTGATTCTGTGGGCAGCATTTTGTCTGACCTTCAAGAAGATGCTCAGAGGTCTGGGCAGGAGAAGATCTTTCTCCTACACTTTGGGCCTTATACCAAAGCCTTGTACAATTGCACTGGGGGAGTACTGGGGCTGTTCTTTTCTTGTACTGCTGGGAGCCTCAAAAGGGCAGGGAGGGCAGAGAGTAGGCAAAGCTTTGACCCTGCTACCTCCCTACACGCATCAGTAGAGTTGGCTGGTTGCACATAAGGGAACATGCTGCTGTACGCCTCCATTTAAATCACCATGTAAGTCTCTCCTCTTCAGACCTCCACCCCCCCCTCCACTCTCACACTGGTCTCCCTTTTTTCCACTCAATCCCTTTTATCTCTCCTAAATTCACTACCTCCCTCATGAGGTCTGAGGAGATGGAGGTGACAAGACCATTCTCTTTGCCCAGGAGCTTTTTCTTCCTGGACAGGAAATGCAGCTGGCTGTGGGGCTTATGTCACCTGCTCCATTCACCCACTCTCTTGGTGTAGAGGACACATTTTCTTATACAAGAGTTACACAGGAGGACTCTGCCTCTCCCGTTAGAAGATACTATTACTCCACCTTATGTTGGAAAATGCTGGGAGCCAGAAACAGCCTCTTCCAGGCAACTGCTCCTCCCATAGTAATGATCCTCCCATGGCACTTCTATATTCTCCTATCTGATGAAGAAGCAGGGGAGGCCGTGACAGAGCTGGACTCCAGAAAGCTAAATAAGTGAGAAGAGAAGGAAGCTTTTCTGCTTTGAGAAGAAGTGCTTTCCCCCTTATGTTCCCTGATCTCCTGTCTCTATTATCATTTCCAGTTTGCTGAAATTTTGATCCAAGCTTCTAATGACAAGCATTTCAGTAGCAAATTGATTATTTCGATTACTATTTCATTATGAGCCCCTACCAAGGCTTCGTAGATGTTTAAGTATAATATAAGATTGGATAGATTTAGGTTTCAACAAATTTTGGTATATAAATTATTTCCAAATATTTTATTGACTTAAATATTCGTATTGTCAGCATATTGAAATATGCACAGATGCTGTTTAAAATGTAATGACTTTAGGAGCTAATTCATACCAGATTGAAGCATAAAATAATACTTGATCATGATATTTCATAAGGTTAATATCTTATTAATTGACAGTAAAATGGAAAGGACATCAAATAGACACCAGCTGTCCAAGCCTGCAGCATCTCGTATGTGTTTAAATTTTCCCTGGTGTATGTCTGTTATTGACTGATGTGTGGTTTTTTCCTTATTATTTTTGGGTTAAAGAAGAAATAGCCACCAGTCAAGCCTGGGGGTCTGATCCCGCAAGATACTGTTCATTCTCTCTGAGCTAAGGGTACAGATAATTCTTAGGAGGTGCACAGTACATCTGAGGACCAAGTCCATACTGACTAAAATGTAATCCTCTCCACCCTAGGTATATTTGAGATTTAAAATCCTTTGACTCGTTATGAATTGTTTCCCAGCAAGTTTTTATTTCGTGATTGGTGAGCCTCCAAAGGTTCAGATCAGATAAGCACTGAATAGCTTGGCTGGTTACGCTTGTCCAAACAATTTGAACCTCTTGTGTCAGTAAAAGTGGACTAAAAATCACGGGAGAAGTTTTATGATATTTCTGCGCTTTTAGAAGTCTAGAGGCATAAAAATATATAAAGCTTTTAACACAAACTTTAAAAATAAGTGTGTTCCAGATTTCGTGCAAGTGATAGACAATATTTGAGGTGGTCTTAAGGCAGAGGTTGGGCCACATCACATCGGTACACAGGCTGTGGTCCTTTAAAATTCCTTGGACTTTGACTCCCACTCCAGCTTCAGGCCAGGCTTTAGCTGCAACCTATAGTTCCTTGCAGCATCAGCAGCTCCCTGCAGCAGCTTTCTTTCCTGGGCTCAGAGGGGGGCTGGGAAACAGCTTCCCCCTCCCAGTGGAGTGGGAGAGGATGAAACAGTGCCCTTGATTTACAAGAAAGAGCACAGACCCCAGGGGGCTGTTTCTGCTCTGCATGCCAAGATGCAATACAGGCCTAGTGTGGTATTTGTTTTCTTTTTTTCCCCCCTCTGCTGCTGCCTGATTGCTTAATTCTGGTTTTACTTGGTGTTCAGTTGACGGGTCAGTTTGTAACTCTGTGGTTCGTATCTTTGAAGTTCTACTGTACAAACAAAAACAAAAGCTGTAAGAGCTTTTTAAGAGATAGGCTGCACTTCTATTGACTTCAGTGGAGTAACACTTAACTTCCACAAGTATAAGTTATATCAGGATGAAGCCCACCCATGCACTGAACTATACCTTTTTGTGTCTTCTGTCATTTTGTATGACCAAAACAGCTGAGCTTTGTAGGCATTTCTGTGGTGTGAACTCACCACAGCACTTCCTTTATTAGTCTCTGTTTATACACTTTCAAGACTACAGGTGCACCTGAGAAGCCATGCTGAAAGATAATGAGGCAAACACAATCAAGTAGGAATAAAATATAAAATGTTGAGACTTTGTCTTTTTAAATCTATTGTTCAGTGTGGAAAGCAATTTATTTTTAGAATACCAAGAGAATTGTTTATGCTCTGCTGTTTCCCTTTCTCAGCCGCCTGGATTCCCCGTCTGTAATCTAGCTATTTAAAATCGTGACCTTGAAATGAAATAAAATAAAATGAAAAACATTGAAAAGTGAGCAAACATAAAAATACACTGCATGTCTCAACACAGGAGATAAGCCTGCACATGGCTATCCAGCAGGGCAAACAAGTTCAACAGCAAGGTTTTCTTCAGTGTTCTCAAATGGGATTTCAATCAGAAGAGTTTTATGATAGCAAAGTCATTCTCTTTAGCTGCAATTGTGCATGATTTTTGTATTGGGCTAGTATTAAATTTATCACCATATTTTATTCTTTAGTCAAATTCCTGGAAATTAATTAAATGTTTGCCTTATTGTAAGTAGAACATCTTACACTATTCTTTTATAGACCTCTTTGTAGATCACATAATGTAAGTCGTTTACGTGTACTCAAAAAATAATTTTTCATCAAGTGCCATATTCGCGTTTTCCATGCAAAATCCTAACCTTCTCCCACACATGAAGCGGGCTGTGGACCAAATGCATGACTACTGCACACTGCAGGAGGCACTCCTTGATAAGCTATTGCAGTTCATCTTGGGGAGAGGGTTTAGCCCATTAATTCATGTGTTTTGGTGTTACATGCTTTGATCCAGCAAAGCACTTAAGTATGTTTTTAACCTGAAGCAAGGGCTTACTTCTCAGGTAATGAGACTAATTTGCCTCAATCCTTACATTTTCAAAAGATATAGAGTGCTAGTTTTTTTATGGGAAGGGGGAAAAAAAGTGACAAGTTAATGCGAAGGGAGTTATAGGAGAACATCATCATTGGGACAATCATTCCTATTTATTATTAATAATATTTATTTATATTGTGGTAGCTCCTAGAGGCCTCAGTCACATGTCAGGGCCCCAAGTGCTGTACAAAAACACTGCCCTGAGGAGACATTGGTTCTATTCCTAGCTCTGCCACTGGCCTGCTGGGTGACCTTGAACAAGACACCTCAAGTCTCCATACCTCAGCTTCTCCATTTGTAAAATGGGGATAATGATAGTGACCTCCATTGTAAAGTACTTTGAGACCTATGGATGAAAAGCACCACGTAAGAGTGGTATGATTATTTTATTAGAAACAATCTGTGCTTTGAAGAGCTTCTAACTAGAGAAAATGAACAAAGTGTAGGAGGGGAAAACAGATATAGAAAGGCAAAATATCTTGCCCAGGGTCACAGAGTTGGTCAGTGGGGCAGAATACAGGTACATCTCCTTACTCCCATTCTAGTGTTTTATCTGCTTGAGAGCACACAGAATCTCATTATATAATAATCTGTCAAAATATTTGCAGTTCTACTGGACATTCTCCTAATTATTGGGAATACAGCCTCACACTAGTAACACCTCATCTACTGGTAAAAACAAAGATAGAACTTGTAACCGTGTACACTGTAGGCATGCATAAAGAGGCTGATTTAGATGTGTGTTTGTCATGTGCAATTCCTGTTGAACTCAGTGGAAGTTTGAGACTAGTTTGTATCTTGCCAAAAGTGCTCAAGATCTTGCGTAACTGGGCCTCTGCTACCTGATTACTGTGTGCAACCCTTCTGTGAGATGGTTCAAGCATAGGGTGACCAGATGTCCTGATTTTATAGGGACAGTTCCAATATTTGAGGCTTTGATTTATTTAGGTGCCTATTACATTGCATCACTGTCCTGATTTTTTATACTTTGTCTGTTCATCCTATTCAAGCAATATAGTTTTATAGATGGTGCTATGGAAGTCATTCATATTTGCCAGTGGCTAAAGCCATAAGCTACTTTCTTCTGGACTGTTAGGACTGCTCCTACCTAAGCAATCTCTTCCCAATGAATCAAGTATTGTACAACTCCTGCATTACTTCCATCAAATCAGTCACCTGATCGTCCTTCAGAGATCAGTTTGCTCTTTATAGCAAGAGAGAATTAAGTTATTATTAAACCTTCTGATAATGCTGAATACAATAGACTTTCCAACTCAGAGATTTGTTGTGGTGACTGGCAAGTCTTCAAAATGCCTGATTTCCTCCTGTACAGCTGGCTTCTTCTGGAAAGGCTCATTTTTACATCTTTCCTTGGCTAATTTGGAGGTTTGGGAATTCAGTCAAATATTAGTATCATAGCTTGGATGCTGCCAAAGAAGTCTTTTATCCCCCCCAATAATTCTTCAGAGAACTGGGTCTCTTAATCTTTGGAACAATATTTGAAACTGGCTAGTGTGGGGCTGACCTCTTTACTGAACTCCTGTTCATTGAATTTACATGTGAAGATGACCGTTTCAGTTTTTCTTCTGTGTGTTTTCAATATCACAACCATTATGGGTGGCTTAGGAAACTTTCATATTCTGAACAAATGAGGATTATCTCTGGGACTGTGTAGTACAACTGTAAAGATTGTCCACAGATCTATTGTTCCCTGTATGGCCAACTTTTGGATGTGAATAGTCCATGTAAGTGGATTCCCTCTGAATTAAAAATTTCAGGTTATTAATGTCATGCGGACTGCATTAGGAGGGGGGGCATTTGTGTTATTTGACATTAATGTGTCAAAATCATAGCAATTCATGTAAGACACGCCATGTCGGGTACTGTTAGAAAGGTTATGATATGCTGAATAAGATGATATATTTGTGTTCATGTGTGATATGTGTGAGGAAAGTTATGGAGATCTTTGATATCCTGTATTTCAAACTGTGCTGTAAAAGACACACCCCAGACAGAGAGGCCACAGGACAATAGCCCGCTTAATGGCCCATCAAGACCTTTACAGAAGCCAAAGGCCTAGGAAGAAACTAAAGGCATACCTGAAGAGTTACCCGGATTGGCCCATGTGACTATGGACTCCATTTTGGTTCCTATAAAATTCCACAAGCCACATGGCCAGCAACAGAGGGTATATAAGATCAAACCACAGAAACCATTTTGTCTTTGTCTTGTGTTCATTCCTGTCCAGCTGCGGACACACCTCTGGATTAACACACTTTGCAACTGAACTGAAGGACTTAGACCCATCCAGGTACTGGATGTATACCAGAGGGACTGTACAAGCCTGCAACTCCACAATTGTTCTAGAAACCTGATGTATATGGACTTTCAAATCATTTGTATGTATCTGATTGCTTTAAGCCTTTAACACTTCTCTTATTGTTTGTTTTTTTTTTATTAATAAACCTTTAGTTTTAGTTACTAAAGGATTGGCTGGCAGCGTGGTATTTTGGGTAAGATCCAAACTTATAGTGAACTGGTACTGTGGCTGGTCCTTTGGGATCAGAGGGAATCTTTTAGTAAAGAGCGTAGAGTTTAAATGACTGGTCTCTTTACTGGACCTAGTGTCAGTTTGGGAGCCAGAGACTGAAATGCAGTAAAGGGGGCTGTGTGTATTTGCACAGTGGCTTCTTGATAACCGGTGTGGGGGAATCAGAAGCACTGTTTGTGGCTGGTTGGGAAGTCTGACTGCAGTGTCACCCACCAGTGCTGGGAGAATTTGCTCTCTTTTTGTAGCCTGCCCTGACCCTGGCATTATCAGTGGGCTACCCTGGGCACGGACGGGTTACAATTAATAATCACATTAATTGAATATTTTCATATATTAAATTTTATTTATTAATTTTGCCCATCAAATCTTCCGAAAATTCATCTGTTATGGTATAAATTAATTTGTCTTTCATAGTTCTTGGTTTGGGGTTTTTTTCTCCATAATCTTAATTTTGTGGCTTTCTTTCTGTTCAGGATTTTTCTACTCTGTATATTTTCAAATTATTTTATTGTCAGAGACTATGGAAATTCCTACACTTTCACATTCTAAACTGTGGATTTAGTATAATATCTTCCACCAAATATGTAAGAATTTTGCTAGGTTTTCCTAAGGAAAAACATTTTCAGTATTGATTCATCTACACTATCAAAAAATATGTATAACTAAAAACCTGCTGAAGCCCTCAAAATCTATATTTAAAAGATCATTTAGATTTAAATCGAATCAGTGAATATTAATGCCTCCTGAGAAACAGATACCATATATAAAATGCATCACCAAAGCTATGTGTAGGTATCTCTTGTCCACAGAAATGAGCGTCCATTTATTAAAAATTTGCTAATTACTAATTAAAATATCTAGTTTCATTATTAAATTTTCATGAAATTTAAAAACAACAGGAGTTTTGTACAGCTCCATTGGGGTAGGGATGACTCAGTAACCAAGGGCTATGGCAAACATTTAAATATTGGCCATAGTAACTTACATGAATCTAAAGGATTTCATAAGAGTTGGTTAAAAGCTCTTTCCACATTTTACAATAAAGTATGTTGGAGACTTCTAGCAACAGATACACTCCCAGGATTCTAGGCTCAAAGTGGCTTTTGAGTTTGACCCATCTCTTGTCTAAACAGGTCAAAAACAAGTGTCAAAAACAGGTTTTCCCTCTCCTCCTACTTTCTGGGGTGTCAATGTAGTACTCCTTGTATTCCTCAACCTCCCCCTCATAATAGACAGCTGTCATCACTGTGTTTAATTCTTGATCAGGAAAGAAATGAGTGGCTTGATCCCCAAAACTAATTCTGTTTAACAAAATGGTTAGCAAAAAGTCTTGATTTGATCATATAGCTTAATCCTCACTTATTAAAACTCCTGCACTCTCTGATACCTGAAAGGTAAACAACTCCATCATATAGATTAGTTTCACTAAAAGTGAAATCATACTGCTTTCATATTCAAAATCTATGTATGATGCCACAAAGCTGGATGGCTTAAATTTGAGATAGGTGAGCATATGGGTATGTCTGCACTGGAAGCTGGGAGTATGCTTCCCAGCTCTAGGAGACATATCTGAGGTCTCACTGATCAATATAGTGCACTACAAATAGAAGTGTTGACGTGGTAGCACAGGCAGTGGTGAGCAGCGGGCGGGGTTTGCTGCCCCAAGTTCAAACCCCTTTGAACTCCATGGGTACAAGCTTGTGTGGGTAGCCCAAGCAGCTGTCCACGCTACCACAGCTATGCTACTAATTTTAGCACGTTAGCTTGATGAGAGCTAGAATGGGTGTTTCTATACAAGCTGAGAATCACATTGTCAGCTTCAAGTGTACATATACTCTATGAGTACACTGCAGTTGAAGGGTGTGATTGCTAGAGTGACATGACAGGAACATAGGCTTCAGTACAAATTATACAAGTCCTCTTGGGACCCTGGAGACATATTTGGGTTGCTAATCCATGCTGAAATCTGTTCAGTTGTAGCTCCATTACTATTGGCACCTGAATTGACTAGCAATTTTTCAGTTCAGAGGGTGGAAGAACTAACCAGGAAGATAGCCATTTTATACTGGATTCTGGAAGCAGGAATTGGTAGTTAATCTGAACATGGAAGGCAATTCAGGTAAAAGTGACCAAGAAATGATAGATTTCTTGATTCTAAGGAAATGAGCTCAGCAGAATAAGGAGAATGGACTGGAAAAAACAGACTTCAACAATCTCAGAAGTCTGGTAGGTAAGATTGCATGGGAAGAAAATCAAAGGGAAAAAGGAGTTCAGGAGGGCTGGAGGTTTCTCAAATGGATAATATTAACACAAAACAGCAAACTATTTGAATGTAAAGGATAGATAGGAAGAATAGAAAGAGACCAATAGGGCTCCATCGGGAACTCTTTAATAACCTAGATATTAAAAAAAGAATCCTACAATAAGTGGAAACATAGAAGACTTGCTAAGGAAGAGTACAAAAGAAAGCTCAAAGCATGTAGGTTCAAAATTAGAAAAGCTAAGGTACTAAATGTGTTACACCCTAGCAAGGACATGAAAGGCAGTATGAAGTGGTTCTTTACATGCATTAGGAACAAGAGAAAGATGAAGGAAAGTGTAGGTCTTCTACTTAGTGGAGAAGGAGAGTTAATAACTGATCATTTGTTTAATGCCTGTTTTGCTTCAGTCTTCACTAAAAAGGTTAACGGTGATCAAATACACAACACAATTACTATTAACAAGAATTGGGAAGGAATGCAAGCCAAAATAAGGAAAGAACAGGTTAAACACTAGTTAGATAAATGTTAGATGTATTCAAGTCATTGGGGTCTGGTGAAATTCATTGTAGGATATTTAAGGTACTAACTGAGGCTATCTCAGAACTGTTAGCAATTATATTTGAAAACTCCTGGAGGACGGGTGAAGTTCCAGAGGGGAGGAGAAGGGCAAACATAGTGCCTATCTTTAAAAAGAGGAACAAAACAGACACAGGGAATTATAGATATGTCAGCCTAACTTTGATACCTTGATAGATATTGGAACAAATTATTAAACATTCAGTTTGTAAGCACCTATAGAATAACAGGGTTATAAAGAATAGCCAGCATGGATTTGTCACGAACAAATCATGGCAACCCAGCCTCATTTCCTTCTCTGACAGGGTCACTGACCTAATGTATAGGTGAGAATCAGTTGACATAATATAGATTGATTTTAGTAAGGTTTTGACATGGTCCCACATTAAATTCTGATAAACAAATCAGATAAATGTGGTCACAATGAAATCACTATAAGCAGATATGCAATTGGTTGAATACGCAAAGAGTATTTATCAACAGTTTACTGTCAAACTGGGAGGATGTGTACAGTAGGGACCCACAGGGGTCAGTCCTGAGTCCCATAGTATTCAATAATTTCATTAATGACTTGGTAATGGAGTGGAAAGAATAAAATTACAAAATTTGGAGAGGACATCAATGTGGGAGGGGTCAAGCACTTTGGAGGGAAGAATTAGAATTTAAAACAACATTGCCAAATTTAAAAAATTGGTCGGAAATCAACAGGATGAAATTTAATAAAGACAAGTGCAAAGTACTTCACTTAGGAAGGAAAAACCAAATGCACATGTATAAAATGGGGAATAAGTGAATAGACAGTAGTACTGCAGAAAAGAATCTGGGGGTTATAGCAGATCACAAAGTGACTATGAGTGAAGAATATGATGCATTTGTGAAAAAGGCTAATAATCTTGGATGTATTAATAGGCGTGTCATATGTAAGAGGTGGGAGGTAACTGTCATGCTCTACTGAACATTGGTGAGGCCTCAGCTGGAGTACTGTTTCAGTTCTGGGCACCACCTTTAGGTTCTGGGATAGCATCATCTTTAGAAAAGATGTGGCCAAATTAGAGAGAGTCCTGTGGAGAACAACAAAAATGATAAGAGGTTTAGAAAACCTAAACTATGAGGAAAGATGGAAAAAAAAACTGGGCATGTTTAGTGTTGAAAAAAGAAGACTGAATGGTCACCTGATAACAGTCTTCAACTATTTCAGTGGTTCCCAAACTGTGGGATGCAGCCCACTAGGGGGGTGCTGAAGAATGTGATGGAGGGCACAGAAGGGCCTGGGCCAGTCCCCACGTGGGGTGGGAAGAGGGCACAACCTAGCCTTGATTGGACTCCAACTGCTGGCCCCATTCCTGGAAGCACTCTGGGACCCCTCACCCTGATCATGCTCGCAGCCCTGGCAGGACTGGGCCTGGGTCCTGGCTGCGTTGCACCTGTTGCCCGGCCGCACTCCTGGCCCCAGCCACAGCTCTGGCTCCTGGGAGGGTGGGAAGGGACATATCTGATAAGGAGGGGATTGGAGCAAAAATGTTTGGGGACCACTGAACTATGTTAAGGGCTGTTCTAAAGAGGAACAGTAATACATTTTTCTCCAGTCCACTGAGGGTAGAGGAAGTTATGGGCATAATCTGGAGCAAGGAAGATTTTGGTTGGATATTAGGAAAAACTGGCTAAGTACAGGGGTAGTTAAACTCTGGAATTAGCTTTCAGTGGAAGTTGTAGAATTTCATCACTGGAGGTTTTTAAAAGCAGGTTGGACAAACATCTGTCAGGGATAGTCTAGGTTTACCTGTTCTTGCCTCAGCATGGGGGCTGGAACTGATGACTTTCCAAGTTGTCTTCCAGCCCTTTATTTCTGTGATTCTAGATTAAATTTAGTGTGGGTATGTTTACACATGGTGCAAGTACAACTCTGATTGCAGCATAGATATACCCTAAAGGTACAGATATTCAGTTCAGATAAGAATTCAAAGTTTTTGATATCCACCTTAATGATCTAAATCTCTTTGTTCTGCAAAACTGAGCTGGAAATCACTGTTGTTCCAAAAATTTTGCTCCTCGCAGTATTGTATTTCCAGTGCCCATCAGAACCAAGGCATACAGACCCTTTGGGCAAGATTTTAAAAAAACCCTGATACTTGAAGTTAGGCACCCAAATAATTAGCCTGAATTTCAAAAATTCTGAGCACCCAACAGGTCCTATTGACTTCAACCACAGGATAGAATGACTTCAATTTAGACTTCTGGACACCCAGCACTTTAAAAAATCAGACAACTTATTGAAGAACCTAATGTTAGGCATTACATTTGATGAAAATCCTGGCCTTTGAATTTGAGATCATGTTTTGGAGGGAAGGGAGATGGTTCTTATGTTATTCAAACTGGTTTACGCTCTGTAGCTGAAATCACTTAATATTCACAAGTAAATAATATTTCCAGTGCAGTTTGATTTTTATGAACCAGTCATACTGGGCCATATTCTGATGCCCTTACTTACATTGAATCTTTTTGACGTCAGTAGGACTATTTATGAAATAAGATGCCACTAAAGTAGAGTAAACATTCTGGAGTGTGACATTTTATTAACAGAATCTAACATTTTTAGCGCTTATGTTCATTAGTGATTTCTACAGTGATTACTGGAGAAGGTTTGTCCAAAAGTTTATCAACATTACTCGAGTCATGAAATTCTGTTAGAGAACTGTTGTAGCATTAGTTGGCATTAATTTACTGTAAGAATTGGGGAAAAAGCTGAGTCGGTGACTGGTTGATAGACTGCTGAGAAACTGTTTGAGATTAGGATATGCAGGTTTACTATGTGAGACCTCTTTATATATGTTATTTTTTTATTGTGACAATGAAGAACAAACTGCTTTGCTCTATGTCTTTTTGGCATTGTGTGCTTTCTTTAATCCTACAGTATTTCAGGCAAGCAAATCAGAAAGGACTTTGTGGACAGATGACTAAGTTGCCTCTGCATTCTAATTCACATGCAAACTTTGTACACTGTTACACTTGAACTGTATGCACTGGCTTTCATATTCCCTTTGGAATGGGTTTAAGTGCAGGCACAAACAAGACACACCAAGGCATATCAATATTTTTGTAATGTGATTTTATTAAATGTACCTATGCAATGTGATTCTGGAGAGAGATTGCTGGAACCTAATATCACATCTGAATGCAGCGCTGTGATGCCAGCCACAGTAGGTGAGAAAAGGACACCTAGGAGACCTACTCATGTAAGAAGTGAAAAATTAATTTACACTAAATTATGAGAGGAAAATAAAATGGAATATGTAAATTCTACTTGAGATTCAGAACTGAATAAACCTCAGATGGATTGTTCTCCAAATAACACCACTATAATTATAAAGGTGAATACTGTTTCTTTCTGTATGATCTGGAGAAATCAAATGGCACTTTTCTTTTCTTCTGTAATGTAATCTGATAGCAAAGAATGTGACACTAATAGTTATGATAATTAAGTGTACACACAAATAGAAGGCAGAATACAATTATGTGATGAACATTCCTTTTAAACTAGCTCTGAGAGAGATTCTGTCAGCTTGAAAATCACACTTTCATCTAAAAATGTTTCCTTTGTTACAAGCAACCCCCTAAAATGATTGTAACTGAAAGATAAAAAATAAAACAAAATAAAGCCAAAAATCTATTTTCTTTCAGCTTGCCAATGTTTTGCTGAATAGGGGAAGATTGCTGACTTGTGACAAGAAGCAAAGACCAGCTGAATGTGAGGAAAGAAACAGAAAAGACTGAGACTGTGTTAAGAGAGGAAAGAAAGAAGCAAGGACATGAGAGTGATCTATAAAACCATGAATGCTATAGAGAAGGCAGATTAGCTTTTCCTAAAATATAAGATCAAGGAGACACTCAATGTAATTGAAAGGTAAGAAAAGGAAATGCATTTTATACAATGCATATTTAGCCTATGAAAGTCATAGCCACAAAAAATTGTCACAAACTGAGCGAGATTCAAACAAAGAGTAGACATTTGTACGGGTAATGAGAACATTCACAATAAGAATAGACAGGTTAAAAATAATACCAGGATAAAAAATCTTAAGCTTCATGGGATAAGTCAATCTCTGGATAAAGAGTTTAGAAAGAAATTTCCCCCCTGCACAGTTTATTTCATAGTTGATCTCTAAGGGTCTTTTTTTATTTCCATCTATCTCGGAAGCTAATCTAGATAGCAGTCTTTGGTGCAATATCAAAACGCAGACAGGTCAGACAGATGGCAGACTATCAGCTAAATCCTGTTCTTCTTAGTCAATTTTTTTTTAATCACCATATGTTTTGCAGGCTTGCTCTTGCTGCATATGCTATTTAACAGGCTTCTTATAGTTCATGGATCAGATTCCTAGCCCTGCCACAGTTGCTTTTTGCCAGTCTTCACAGCATAGACATAAAACCAACTAAGTAGGTCATTTGAGTATTTCCCCCATCTGGGGTATAGAGAAGCCACAGCAGCTCTTAAGCCACTCCTTTCCAGGTACCTGGGAGTGGGAGTGTAGCCAACCCATCTCTTCACCCCAGTGATCCTCACCAGCTGGAATAGCTCCTTTGGATGTGGGCAGCCAGGGAAAGGAAAAGCAAGTTCAGGCTGCTCCACATTATGCATGGTGGGGAGGCAGGGTGGAGGAGTCTATTGTATAGCAGACCTGAAAATGGAGGAAAGTAAAGGTTGTTTAAAAATCACCTTTTTCTCCCATCCCTCACTCTCTGGAGCTGTAGCAGGTGCACAAAGGCTGTGTCCAAGGATTTGGAGCAATATCTTGTTTTCTTGTTACTTCTTATTTCTTTTTATAAGAAAAATCAAACACGTGGGGGAAAGGTGGAGATTTTTTGTTTGGAGGGTGTCATAAGAGTCTAACGTGATTTGGTATGTGATAGCAGATTAGATGTTTTATTCAAAAGAGAAAAGCTTGAAGAAAACGAGTAACTGTCAAAGAACAAATATAATAAAATGCATAATTATTAATCTTTGAGCTGATATTTGTCCTCCTTATAACAACTCTATGACAACCTAACAGAAATAGCTTTTCTTTACAAAATCTTCTTAGGATTTCTTCTACTTTTTAATATACATATATTTTACTGAATGGTTGTTTGTAAAAACATAGCAATTCAGTATGAAGGAAAGTGCACATTTGCTCTCTGTTGATATTCTAGGGTTGGAATGTACTATTTCCTATGTCTTTATGAATATTATCTGTCACTGAAAAGCATAGAACAGTTTTAGTATAATAGGAGAAAATAACAAGCCTGTAAGGCATCATTCTAGATTTATACAATAAGGCTTGTTTCTGTTCTTCAAATGACATGTTTGTTTCAGGCCTTGTTGAAGGGAAATTTTATTTCCTGCATAATGACTGAAAAAAATGCCTTGTCTGAATAGAAATGCACCTCACACATGCTAGTATAAATGATCTGCAATAATTGCCATATGCAAAATTTTATGGTTTATTTTCCATACTTCTTAGAGAATGATAGAAACACAAATGGTGAGTGCTGTATTGTTGACTAGGATTTCTGTTTTAAGAGGTCCTTTGGAGAAATAACTTCTGAAAAGTAAATTAATTAAAACTATAGCAGGCTTTTACCCACAATAGCACGAGGCCATTTGCTGTCTTTTATTGGTCCATCAGTTAAAATCATTTTGCACCACACATGCAATTTGTCACATCGTGCCAAGGGCCTCATCTCACCCTGGGCTCCCTTTCTGCATCTATCTTTCCCTTTCATGGATTGATATGCTAGCCCTGCTGCTAAGTCATACTGTCCTTAATTATTGCACTGGCCATTCTAGAATTAGCCTAGATCCTGTTCCCCCTTATATAAATTGAGTTAACTTTAGAGAACACAAGATCCTCTCATAATCTGAGCTGCTATAAATTGTAAAGTAGACAAAACTAAAGGAATGAAAGAAAAAGACATAACTGCTAGCCAGTCACACTTTATCTAAATCTTACCTTAAACCACTGTGGGTTTTCTTTTCCTTAGATTTGTTTACATGTATTTCTGATCCATTTTTTCCCATTCTTGCACTGCAAAGTTTATAACCCCTCCTCCCTGTACTGATTGTATTGAAACAATTAAGTGTATCTCCAAGGAGGAAAAACAAGTCAGTGCATCAGACTGTAAAGTCATAATCTCAGATACTTTTCTTTAATGTTAATATTTTCCGTTCTAGTGAAAACAGTCCTGCCCCCTTTGAACTGAATTAGAGCTTTGCCAATTACGTGAATAACAAGAAGATTGGGTGTATTCATTAGTGAAAAATATTCCCCGCAAGCCAGCCTTCACCCTGTGGGTAAAATCAGTGGAGCAGTGGGAGGAGGAGGCAGGAACTCCACAAGGTTTTCCTTGTGAAAGTTGTCCCATGTTGTTCTGAGGGTCAGGTTTACTAGTGCCTTCCTGTGCATTTTACTATGGGGCCTGCTAGAAGCCATGCAGCTGTTCTTCAGTCTTCACTGGCCCTAAAACCTGAAATCAGTTCTGTGACACGGTACAAATTGCAAATCCTTTCATTCAGGACGGAAGTCAAAAGCTGAATTTGGTTTGGTTCTTGAAAATCAAATTGAAGATACAACTCTTTCATGATCAATTGTTCTCCTTGTCTACAGAAGGCAGGAAAGAAGTACTGGTCTTAATTGGCAGCAAGGAAGATTTAGGTTAGTTATGAGAAAAAAGAATCTGTACGTAAATGGGGAATATGGGGAATAAATAGAAAGAACTGGAAGTCTTAGTACACAAGCAAAATTATGACAACTGGCATCATAGAGACTTAGTAGGATAAATCTTATGACGGGAATATTGGTACAGCTTGTTCAGGAAGGACAGGCAGGGGAAAAGGGAGGAGGTGTATTTATTTGTTCTGAGGTCCAGAAGGACGTGAGAGGCAGACCAGTTGATAACCTCTGGACAAAGGAGAAAAAAACCCAGTGGCAATCTCATGGTAGGAGTCTACTATAGTCCACAAAATCAGGAGAAGGAGGTAGATTAAGCATTTCTAAGACAAAAATCATGCAAAACCCACACTTATCTTTGTTAACTTTAAAACCATATCTTGCAATATCTTCAGAACCTCCTCTAGGTTTCTTAAGTATTCCTTCCAGTTATTACTATATCATTCAAATAACAGACAACACCTGCATTTACCACCTGCAGTACCTGATGATCCATTATTCTTTGAAACACAGCAGGTGCGCTGGCTACCCATAAAGTAATCTTTCATACCTAAATAGCCCCTTAGGTATGTTTGCTGTAGAAACTAATACTAATACTAATACTACCTGCTGATAGACCGGGGACAAATCTGGTCAGGTTAACTTCACTCCCCCTGCCAGTTTTGCAAATAAATCTTATGGCTTAGGAATGGGAAAGTGGTCCAGTTCCAGCTCGGTGTATATGCTGATTTTATAGTCCCCACAAATTCTTATGCTGGCATCACTTTGACCAAAATCACAATTAATGCAGTCCGTTCACTGAACCCCACAGGTGAAATTATTCATCCAATTGCTTTTCACAGCGCATATAGCACAGGTCTAGCTTTCAGAAATGTAGGCATAGCATTGTCAAATGCAACCACCTTGGCTGTTATGCCTTTTACCAAACCCATGTCTGTACTAAATACAGCTTTGTATTTTTCTGTCAATGCCCCCACTCTGTCCGGCATGTTATGTTCCACTCTCCAATCCAATTTAAGCTCATATAGTTAATTGAGGCCAGGCCCAAAAATGGAGGGCCAACTTCTTCCATTACAATTAACTCTAATGGTGAACTGACACAGTGGTAGGGAGACTGACTAATATTCCTGTCTGCCCTTTGTTGTAATTCTGTAAGAGCACATTATTTTTTCTTAATCTTACAAAGGAAATGTGGTTGTTTTTTTTCTGTTTTTTTTTTAGTATACCACTTCAGAAATAAAACACTGCTTCTCCTGTATCTATTTGCTTTATCAATATCACATCATTTACATAATTAACATAGTATGCAGGATGAGATGTCTGTTCATTTCCCACCACATACAGTTCTGTGACATGGTACAGCTTGCAAATCCTTTCATCCAGGATACAACCTGCTTTCAAGCCCAACTCCTCCACAGTCACTTAACTAGTCTGGTGGCTCCTACTTGTAGGCACTGATGGCTACCTCGTGGTATATCCTTTGGTGTGCTGTAGTGGTACACTGTGGCAAGCCCAGGCATTTATGGCCCCTCTTACCTCATTTCATGCACTGCAGCTTATTACAGAAACACTGCATCTGCTGGTGTGATGTGGAACCATGGCTGCCTCCATTTTGTTTGAATTCTGTGAAAGGTGCTGACCTGTGTCATCATCTTATGCACCCCCCTGCTGAGGCAATTCTTTCCACACATGGGATGATGGGGCCAGTGTATTTCTACAACGTTTGCATAAAAATATTGCTGATGTCTTTGAATATATGTTGCTTTTTTTAATGGAAACTGTCCATAATGCTATTTTTAGTCATTTTGTCTTTAAATTTAAACAACAAGCCTTTGACAGCATTTTCGTCATGTTCATTGCATACACATACAGAAGTTAGATAAAAACATAAAATACTGTTGCCTGGAAGGGTGCAGCATAACACTACTTTACTTCTTAGAATTCAGAACAACAGTGAGTATACAACAGTATACAACAGTGAGCATACAACAGTGAGAGACAAATTAGGCTGCTCCTAGAACAGAGAGGCACAGTTCAACCCACTTTGTGCTAGGCAGGCTCGCAACAGACCGACTGATGACACATTCCCTACAGATACCCCTTGCCTGCAAATAGGACCAGGAAAAAACTTCAGGATTTAAAGCCATGGCTTGTAATTTTTACACTGTTTACGATAAACTGAACTAGATAGATCCCAGGGTCTGGGATGGCCACTGAATTTCTGCTTTACGATCTAAGGATGGTTCTCCTTTTTCAGCCATCAAAATCAACCTGACTGTCCTGTTGCTCTGGAGAAAGCTACTTCCAGAGTGAAGGTTCTCTGCTGGTGGCATGTTCTTTACCATAACAGACGCTGGATCAAATTTTGGCAAGGCTTCAGCTTTCACAAGGTGAAGGAAAGCTGTCCCACTCGTTGAAAAAATAAGGGCATTCTCTGGTGCCACAGCCAGGTATTCCTCAGAGTCCTGATCTAACTTTAGTGGCTGGCAACTGTTGGAAAAAGGCAGCTTTCTAAAATCTTGCTGGAGTGGGAAATAAATATTTTCCTTTTGGTTGAGGTTAGATCTGATAGGTCTCACTGAGGACTTCTGAGGACTTGAGAGTCTCTCTTTATGTGTATGTTACCCTGGGGCTGAGTCTTTATCACTCACTACATAGATAACTGAGGCTGGGATGCTCATTGTGTTAGTGGTTTCTAGTCTAACCCCTTTGAATGACATGATTGCTGTCACAAAGCAAGAATTCTCTTCTCCAGCCAGCAAAATCAACATGATTGCCTGGCTGCTCTTCAGACAGATGTTTCCAGGGTAAAGGTCCATTGCTGGCAGCATGCTCTCTGCCATGACAAACAGACACTAGAGTCCTGAACTATAGGATCAAATCTTAGCAAGAGCTGAGCTCTCACATTGTTGGGGAAAAGAACAGGCACATGTGAGGAAAAAATAGGGAAATCTCTGGTGCCACAGTCACCGATCTAGATAACACCAACTTCCTAAAATCTTGCTGCAGTGGGAAGTAAACCTTCCCCTTTAGGCAGTGGTTAGGTCTGCTACTCCCTGCTTGAATATTGTCATTCTAGAGTCACCTTATATTTAGACTGTATTGTGTCTTTCCTTTTTACACAACAAAGGTAATATAAAGGAACCACAAGGTCACAGTTGAATCCCTATAGCCATGTTTATTAACAATAGACAATGTGGAACACTAAATTCCAGTACCCTAGAGATGGGTGTCTTTGGAGTTGATACTACCACTCTTGGGACAATGTAGTTACTTCTGCCTAGTTTGGATAGGATAATTGCTCATATGCCTTGTCATCAGTCAGCGCACATCACCCTCAATGCATGTAACAGTGTGAAGGAGATGTTGGCTGGTCTGTAAAGTCTATTCTGCTTATGTCTAAGAAGCTCTCAGGGCTTCAGTGTTGTGCTTGCTGCTTTGTGCTCTTGTTTACCTATCTTGAAGGCAAAGTTGATGGTGGTTTGATTCTCCAGATCATGTGCTCTTTGAAAGGAAGGTCTCATTATAAGTCTTTCTTACTTTTTTAACATCTTTGCCAGATCAATAATCTTTGACCTCAGGGAACCAAGACTTGTAGGTCCAGTTACTCTCAGTACAGGAGGCAGCATTTAATTCTGGCTGGATTTGCTGCAAGGGCAGTCATCTTGGATTCTACTTGACCCTCTGCTTTTTGGGTTACTTATGTCTGGCACTGATGTAATTTCTTCTGTTTGTTGGTCCTTAAGAACAGAGATCTAGAGATAGTCTGGGCTGTGGACTCACTGCCATGACACTATATCAGTGTCTGTCTCTGCCCTGATAACCCTGCTTTTAAGTTCCTCTGCACATGCTCAGATTCTAATTGACATATCCTGACCTGCCACCTCAACAGTCTCTTCGTTGGAGTCTAGGTTTGATCTTAGTGCTGTACTGTCTTGGGTAGCTCTAAGTGTTGGACATCCCTCATTTTTCCCAGGGTCTCATCATGCACTGACTCCATTCATTTCTCCGAGTAGTCTCATTCGTTCCCCCAGTTCAGAGGAATTTTCAACCAGACCTTTTTGAAGACATCTATTGAAAGGATGAATGACATCTCAATTCTAAATGCAAAGTCTGTGGTTCTACTATATGAAAAAGTACCATAAATGCATGTAAGCTCCAAGTGTAGACCAAACACAAATCACTTTGTAATATTTCCAAAATAATTTTATTGAGCCAAATCCACCCTAGCGATTCAGATGGGAGCTATTTCTATTGTAAAACTTGGAGTCTTCACAAGACTAACTTGTTGTGAGCCACAGGAAGAACAGAAGTACTAATCATGTCTGAGGACAGTGCAATGGCAGGAATATTTTTGGTGTGATGTTCCCAGATCATCCCAGCAGTCAACCCCTGCTCAATGCTTCCAAGGAAAATAAAAATCCTCCAAGATTTCAGCTGAGAGAAAAATTCCTTCCTGACCCCGAATCTAGTGATTGTTATAACTGAATTTGAGAGCAAGAGTGGCACAGTTGCAACAGCTGCATTTGGTTACATGTATCAGACCATTGGTCCCATATAACCTGCTGTTCTGCTTCCAGCTGTGGCAAATATCTAGTATTTCAGAGGAGGATGGGGAGGAAAAAGCTTCTGGCCAATTTTGAACTAGGGGAGGGAAAAAAATCCTTACAGATCCCTGTGCAGGCAACTGACTGCATGAAATTTGATTTTTCTTATTATCTCAACTGCAGAGAGATGAGTGTTCACATTGTGGGAACAAAACAGGTTTATTTTCTTTCTATGGCATGGAAGCAACGTATTGTGCCACGCTTTTTCAGGTGAGCAATACCTTACTCCACAAGTAGTTCCATGCACGTCAATATCAGCTGCTGTAGCATAGGCATTACTTGGCAGGGTGAAAGCCAGACCCTACAACCAATGGGAGGAACCAACCACACCTTGCATGGAGGAACTCTGATTATTTATTTCTTCTCTCTCAGCAAAAATAGTGCAACCATCTTCTAACGTATGGAATCATTGCCACGCTGAAAGTCATTCAGACAAAAAAGGACCTGTATTTTGCAAATTCTGCCAAGTGGAATATGCATTTCCAAATGCTGCCAGGATGACCATACACATCCTTGTATGAATGCCCTGGTGACATTAAGAAATCCTTCATGTGTGGAAATGATGGTGAAGAGGACAAGCGTGAGGTAGGTGATGGTGACAGTGTTTGCACTTGCAACAAACATACTTCATCTACAAGTTCTGAGCTCCCCAGATGGTCAGTAGTGTCTGGCTGTCATTTTCTGTCTCGCTGCATTGCGGGGCCTATGAAAAGAAATGTCATCATTAGAGCTAAGACTTTCAACTGTATTGTTTGATGTTGACTATGCTAGATCCTCTTCTTTTCCCAGCCTGAGACCCAGAGGCAGGAACATAAATCAGTAAAGGAAAGATAAGATCATCCCTAACGTGACACCTTAATGATGTCTTCCCTTTGAACTGCTGCTGGCTAAGTTGACATATTTTCATAGAACTCTCTTCCTAATACACTATTTGGGTCTGTTCACCTACCCAGCCATTATCTTTATTATCAGCATTTATTGTTTGTAATATGAGAGCACCTAAAGACGCCAGTTTCACTTAAAATCCCATTGTGCTAGACATTTTATAAACACATCGTAGGGGACAGTCTTGGCCAAAATGCTTAGAATGTAGACTCAAGAAAGATGTTCCAAAAAATGGAGAGGAAACAGAGATAAAGTGAAATTTAAAAACCGAAGAAAAGCATCATCATGAGAAGATCAGAGAAGGCAAACTGCACAAGAGGTGAGCAAGAGGGAAAGAGACAGGTTGGAAAGAACCTTTGTGAAAAGAAGCTATTGATTTCTATCACATTATAATACTGAATTCAGTTTCATTTGGACTCTGGGACGTTTGAAATCTACATTTGAAACAGGGATCTTCTCCACCCTGTTTCCTGTTATTAATGACAATTCACTCAATGTGATCTCAGGAAAATGATGAATCCTTCTCTTTCCATCAAGTACTAGGAGAGAGCCAAGGAGAGCTAGAAGGTGGATAGCTGTCTGTAGTAATCCTTTCTTAATATACTCAAGAAACTCATTGGACTTACCTGTGGAGGTGAAGATCACATATTAGCTTTGAAGCTATTAGCACTTGCTGTAACTTTATCATCATATTATCTCTTAGAGATGGGCAAGGATCATAACCCCAGATCTCCACATCTCAGATCTTTGGGAGAATGAGGGAGATCCAGATCTGGATCAGAATTCTTTGGTGTGGGCCCACCTTTAACAATGACAGAGCCTGACTGGTGAAGGCCTAGCAGAGCTGGGGTAGCAGTTTGTTAGTTGCTTCTCCCCTGCCTCTCAACACTGAGGCAGAGATGGGTTCTGACAGAACATATTTGGGAGATGAGATCATCAGAATTGTGACACCCGCTCTGAATTGCTGCTGGTCAATCAGGCTGCTGTATTTTAACTGACCTCACATTCCATGTCCCAGTCCTGCTCTTTGCACCCAACCAGCTCTCATCTCAATGGGGCTTTTTCTCCACCTTTTGTCCCAGATCTCCTGGTTCCATTACAAGGTAGTTAAGGCTTTCCCAGGAATAACAGATCTTTTTCCCTTTCAATCTGTTAACCCTTCCAGCTCCACTGACTCAGAATGAATTAAACTCCATGCTGGGTGAGCCATTATTCTCTAATCAATAAGGAAGCTGCTAAAGCTTAAGGATTTGTGCCTGTAGAATGACATTGCTGTACATATTAAGGAGACAGCTCTTTCTCTGTGATAGGAGACTCCCACAAGCACACACTCGCCTCCACCCTGCTGACAATGTGCTCCTGCTTTCCCCAATTCCTGATAGGCCTATTGTCTTGATTGTGTATTTGGTTTAGGGCAATTTAATTTGCTTTCCCTTTTTGCTTTGAACGTCAAGAAGCAGCTGTACCTGTTTGTGTATGCAAGCTGCGACTGTGTGTCAGAACTATTTGGAGGGCTTACTTCTGAAGTCCTTTCCTGAGCTACCATTGGGACTGATGACAAAAATAAGGCTTGGAGAATCTACCCCAGTGGTTCCCAGCCTTTTTGGCTCGAGAGCCAGAGATATCATTTTTACAACCCTAAAGGGCCATGAGAAGCCCTCTTGTCCCCACTGCAGCCAGACAGAAGGAGTTCAGCAAGGAAGCAGCCTCCTTGCTGATTTCTTGTCCCCCTGGCTACAGCAGGAAAACCACATGTGTCCTGTAGCCTCGTGTGCTCCATCTGGGTTCTAGACAGTGGATCCCTTCTGCAGCCAGCTTTGCTGCTCTCCCTGCCACAGCCAGGGGGAGCGAAGCACTGATTTCCCGTCCCTATGGCTGCAGCCAGGAGCCTGCACCAGTTTTTTATCCCCGCAGCAACATGCTCCACCTCATTGCTTAGGCAGTGGCTCCCTTCTGCAGCCAGTGGGAGGGGAGCAGCGGGCCACTTTGAAAGAGCCCACGGGCCACTTTTGGCCCCTGGGCCAGGGGTTTTTAACCACTGATCTAGCTATCCTGTACATTCCTGGATATTGTCTTGGTCACTCATTCATCTTGCTAGTTTAGATGTGAAAGACTGACTTGGACCTCTCTGCCACTCCTATTATGTCACCTACTTTGCAACTCAGCAGCAGAAGAAAAGAATCAGGAGAAAGGTCCACCTATGGCTGTGCTTCCGCTATGACCCCTGTGAACCCCACACTTTGTTGGTAAGGGAAGTACCTGCCTTATCATTTGTAGGGTGGAGGAACAAGCTGCTAAGGTTCTTTCTGAGGCTCTTTGAATCTATCTGTGGCTGTCATGGAGAGGAAACCCAGAGTGCAAATTCCCACTTTCTCCACTCTCTGTGGGAGGCCAGTTCTATGCCCTGGAGCTGCTCCTTTGCTATGTTGCTTTCTCTCAGCATGACTGTTGCTGAGTGGCATTTTTAGCTTCTAATTATTTTCATGCTGCCACTCAGAATAATTTTTCATGTTTTGGTTCAGTCACTATGTGGCATTCTGAGACTGACACATTGGATGCCAAGCCCAAGGCAATCACTCCATTATAGAAGAAAGTTTGATTCTACATCGGTTCTTCATATTTGAATCTTCGGCAGTTCATGATCCTGGTTTTGAGGTCTGATTACTCTGAGTTGGCAATCAGGACATGCACACTCTCTGTATGAGATGCTTTTCTTACTGTCATTTGTGGAGGCTACATAGGTGACTGCAGTCCTTGCCTCCATTTTAAAAAAAATGTCTCTTTAGTCTTTATGGAGACTTGAGTATCTCTTTGTTTGTATCACCCATGGGAGTGACTTTGTTTCACTGATTCTATAAATCCCTGAGGTTGTATGCCCCTCATTATGGTAGTTTCTAGTGTAACCCCTTTGAATGCCTCTGGATTAGTTCCAAGAAGCATGGCTTCTCTTTTCTCAATATCAGCATGGCTATCCTGCTCCAATTGAGACAGCTATTTCCTTTTGAAAAAATGTTATTAAGGCAAAGTTAGGCTGTAGGTTCACCACTTGTGGTGAGTTCTTTGCCACAATAAAGAGATTGTAGAGCTTACAGGATCAAGTCTAGTGACTACTTCAGCTCTCACACAGATGGGAAAGAAAATAGGTAGACTTGAGGGAAAAATAGGGTAATCTCTAGTACTACAGTCAGGTACTCACCAAAGTCCTGATCTAGCTCTAGCTGCTGGACAGTGTTTGACAAAGCCAGCTTTCTGAAATCCTGTTGGGGTGGGAAATAAACCTCTTTGAGCAGAGGTTAGATTTGCTTTACCCTGCACCATTATTGAGAGTCACTGTATATTTGGACAGTGTTGTGTCTTTTGCTCTTTACAGAACAAGCATAATATGAAGTACCCACTAGAGCACAGTGGAGTCCAAATTACTATTTATGAGCAGTACACAACATGCAAAGCCTTGCTATATATACACACTGCTGCTGTGGCAGTTTCTAAAACAAGACCAAAGGAGCACCACTAGAAGACTAGTAAACAATTTAAAGGGTTACCACTCATTTCCAATACGCTAGAGATAAATGTCTCTGGGCTTGGTACTACTGCTCTTTGGCTAATGTAGTTATTTCTCCCAACTTTAGGTATCACATGACTTCTCAGTAACCTCCTTCACTGTTGGTGCACGCCTCCCTCAGGTCATGCAGCAGGCCACAGAACATATTAGCTCATCTCCAGGATCTCATCTAGCTTATATCTGAACAGCTCTCAGGGCTCCAGAATTGTGCTCAGATACTTTTGACATTTGTTGTTCTATCCTGTCCGAAGGCTGATGGTGGTTTGATTATCCAGATCTTGTGCTAGTACTTCATCAAAAGGGAAGTCTCCTTCTCAGGCTGCCTCATTTCCAGATCAATGATCTTTGAGCTATGGGAGCCAGTACTAATAGGTCCAACAACTTCTCTCAGTATAAGCAAGCATCATTTATTCCAGTTGGATCCAGTTACTAGACACCATAGATCTCTCAGCACCTTCAGAGAAAGAACTACATTAAATAAAAATGATATGAGGTGAGATGTTATAAGATAAGTGTTAAATGAAATTGTATGATGGGGTATGTGGTGGGACAAAGATCAAAAAGAACATATGCCGATGGGTACATAGAGGATTGGACTCCTGGATGGACGCTTCACCCAGATTACTTGTTTGCAGCCTTATAGGGATTGAACTTGAAGGATGATTGGTTGACTAATGAGGAGAGAGGGAAGAGGATCACAGAGGGGGCCAGGAAGTACCCTGTGATCAGGAGGTAAGCACTGTGGGTCTCTTATAAGTTTAGGCTTCCCATAGACTGCAAACAGAGGCAGCTAACAGGAGCATTTTGGAGAGTGCAGCTGTGGACTTTGCACCTGGAAATTGTGGGATTTGGTGAGAGGTGCATTTGATCTGTCTGTGGTTTATTTGTTTAACTGTTTGTTCTTGGTTTACAGGCTGCATAGCTGGGCCATGGACCCCTGAGTAAGTAATTGAAACAGGTCTGTTTGTTGGTATCTTGACTTGGACCACTGAACCTTTTGGTCAACCCCTCTATTTGAAGTCTGAGTGGTTAATTACTCCATGGTTGTGATGGGAAGAGGCCTGACCTTAGTAGGGAGACTTGGTATAAAAAATCACTTGCTCGGCAAACTCAAGGACCTTGAATAGAGGCACCTAATAGGAAAGTTTCAGATGGCATTTAGAGAGGGAGTGTGAGAGGCCCAGGTCCAGGTCAATGTTTGATTCCATGATGTCCAGAAATGAGCAGTGGTGGTCACCTGCACTGGATTTGTAATGTTTTTTTTCCTGCCTGAAGCCAGAAGGGACTCACTGTGTATGAAGTGCAAGTTGGTGGCTCTACTGGAAGAAAAGATTCTTGCCGGGGGGCGGTGGGGGTGGGGGAGAAAGCAAGTAGAGACATGACAGAGAATCAGAGAAGCTGCGGAGTTCCTACGAAACCAAGTTCGGGAAACATCCAGGTTCCAGGAAGAAAGGAACTGGCCACCAAGGACTTGGGGAGAGAAAGGAACTCAGAAGAAACATGGCAATTGATAATCAGAGAGGCAAGAGGTCTAGGTTGCATTCTACATGGCTAGACACATATGAGGATGGGCAAGCTCTGGCCACCAGACAGAAGAGGATCAGAAAGAATTCCACATGGCTAAAAGCTTCCAATTGTTACCAGGCCCTCTCCGAAGATCCAACTGGTGCAAAGGAAGAGAGAGATGTATGGGGCACATCTATTGTTGGCCCAGCAGCTTGGCCCAACCTGTTCCAAAAAATAAAGCTGTTCTAAAATTAGATCTCCAGTTGGAAGACAGCAGCTTGGCCCAACCTGTTCCAAAAAATAAAGCTGTTCTAAAATTAGATCTAAAATTAGATTAGAAGACAGACAATCCTTATTGGGGATTCTGTACTTGGAAGAATGGAAAGAACATTCTGCAAGGAATAGGTGAACAACTGGAGAGCGTACTGTTTTCCTTGGGCCAAGATATGAGATGTCACTCTAAGACTGGATAGGCTTCAGAAATCAATGGACAAAGATCAAGGGGATGATTCATATCTGCACTAATGACACTGTGTTGCAGGATATCTCACAGATAACAGATTAATTCAGGGAACTCAGAAACACGCTGAAGAAGATCTTCTTGAAGATCCTTCCTATCCTCATAAACTTTAAGGTCAGAAGGGACCATTATGATGATCTAGTCTGACTTCCTGCACAATCAAGCCACAGAATCTCACCCACCCCCTCCTGTAATAGGCCCCTAACTTATGACTGAGTTATTGAAGTCCTCAAATCATGGTTTAAAGACTTCAAGGTTCAGAGAATACCCCAGCAAGTGACCCGTGCCCCATGCTATAGAGGAAGGCAAAAAATCCCCAGGAAATTCCATTTGGGTGAAGGTTTGGCACTTAAAACTGGTTGCTCTCCCACAGGTGGGCAAACAGCTGCACCCTGGTGAACCTTCCAATGTGCAAACCTTTCTCTCTCCTCAGCTCTACAATGTCCTTCTTAAGGAGATGATGGTACTTCATCTTCTGCTGTTCCCTCTAACTCCCCTTTATCCTACTGTTCCCGCATCACTTCCTGCCAGACACTCTTGTCTGCAGTGTGCATCCAACCATCCTCTGCTACCACATGTGACAGAGTCCCATAGAAACAGTGCTCAGGAACCATTTGGGGTGAAGCCAGTCAGGACTCTACTGCTTGGAGTTTGTCCCTCTGGTCTCCACACACCAGTGCAGCCACCTTCTGAATCTGGCCTCAGAGCGTTCAGCACCCGTGCTCTGCCTGAGCTCCCCCTGTGAGTCCCCTTGAACAAGACTCTGGGGAGGTCCTGCATGCCCCCAAAGAAGCCATGCACGCTGCATTGCAGTCAGAAGTGATTCACAGCCAGCATGGAAATCAGAAAGGTTTATTAGTCCTCTAGTGCCTCTCCCCTTGGTTGGGACCATCTTCGAAAGGGACTCATCAGCAAGAGCATAGCTTGCTTTCTCTACATCCTAGTCATCAAGGACTACACCACACACTTTCCTGAGGCCATCCGCCTGAGGAACACCACGGCCCGAACTGTCGCTGCCGAAAAGCTGAAGATCTTTGCCAAGGTAGAGCTACCCCTGGAAATCTTCTCCAGGGAACCAACTTCATCTCACGCCTACTCCAGGAGGTGTGCAGCATCCTGGGAATTAAGAAGCTGCAAACATCTGTCCACCACCCTCAAATAGATGGCCTCATGGAGCAGTTTAACTGCACTCTGAAGGGGATACTCCAAAAGTTCTCCCCCAATGAACTACACCACTGGGACCAGCTACTCCCTCTCCTACCCCTGGCCATCCGGAAAGTGCTAAAGGCATCAATGAACATTTCTCCCTTTGAACTGTTGTATGGGTGGCAGCCACAGGGTATACTGGACTTAGTGAAAGAAATATGGGAGTGGGTCCCATCCTGAGCTCAGGGACTACTCCAGTATGCTATGACCCTGTGGGACCGGTTGACCCAGCCCAGGCTGCTCACCCAGGAGAAACTCTGGAAATCCCACAGAATCCAAGCACGAACATACAACCATGGAGTGCACAGCAGGACTTTCCGACTCAGAGATCGGGGCCTCATACTTCTTCCCATCAAGGAGTCCAAACTACTGGCCCAGTGGCAAGGCCCATATGAAGTCACCTGACAGATGGGCACTGTCACGTATGAGATCCACCAACCCCATCGCCGGAAGCCCAGGCAGGTATACCTCATAAACCTGCTGAAACCCTGGCCCAAACGCCAATCATTAACGTGAAGCCTTAATGATTACACCCTACCCCACAGAACCAGAACTAGGACCTCAACTCCTGGCCCAGATGATCTCCAGGGACCCCTACTTGGTGACACCCTCCCCAAGAGACAACTGAAGCTGGCCCAGCGCCTTCTGGAGACCTTCCCCAAGACCTTCATTGTGATGCTGGGTCAGACCACCCTAGTTCACCATCAGATCCAGACAAATCCCGGGGAGGTGGTCGACCTGACCCCTCCCGCAGCACCTGTGGGAGGCCATTGAACAGGAGGTCCAAACGATGCTAGATCTTGGGGTGATTGAGCCTTCAACCAGTGAGTGGAGCAGCCCCCGTGGTCCTGGTCCCCAAGCCGGACAGGTCCCGCTGGTTCTGCATTGATTTTTGGAGGGTCAACCTGATATCCAGGTTTGATGCATACCCTATGCCACGGGCCAACGAGCTCCTTGAGCATCTTGGGGAGGCCCAATATATCTTGACCTGACAAAGGAGTGCTGGCAGATCTCCATGGAACTGGAGTCCAAGGAGAAGACCCCCTTTGCCACGCACAAGAGTCTCTATCAATTCACCCGGATGACCTTTGGTCTATACAGGGCCTCTTCAACCTTCCAGTGGCTGATAGATCGACTCCTGCAGCCCAACATGGAATATGCAGCTGCTTACCTGGACAACGTGGTCATCTACAGTCATCACTGGGAGGACCATCTCAGCCACATCGTGGCTGTACTGAGAGCCTTTTGGGAAGCTGTCCTGACAGCCAATCTGAAGAAATGCTGCAATGGGTGGTGGGAAACCACGTACTTTGGTTACACTCTGGGACAAGGAGTGGTACAATCCCTCGTTGGGAAGGTACATGCTATCCAGGAACAACTGTCCCTGGTCACAAAGCGACAAGTCAGGCAATTCCTGGGGCTGGTGGGATACTATTGACAGTTCATCCCTGACTTTACCAGCATTGCGGCCCCCCAGACAAACCTGTTGATCAAGACCCAGCCAGTGTGCATACGATGGAGCCTTCTAAGTGAGAGGGAGTTCAAAGTCCTAAGAGATTCGCTCTGTCAATAGCCTGTACTGTACAGCCCAGACTTCAATCAGGGCTTCATTGTCCAGATGGACGCCGTGGGCCTTGGTGTTGTCCTATCCCAGGATATTGACAGGGGGAACATTCTGTGCTGCTCATCAGCTGGAAGTTATTCCACAGGGAGCAAAGATATTCCATGGTCAAGAAGGAGGCACTGGCCATGAAGTGGGTGGTAGAGGTGCTGCAATACTACCTACTCAGAAGTCCCTTTGTGGTGGTGACCAACCCCTCAGCCCTAAAATGGCTGCAACAAATGAAGGACACCAATGCCTAATGTGCTGGTATCTGGCACTGCAGCCCTTTGCCTTTATAGTATGGCATCAGTCTGGTTGGCAGCAAACGAAAGCATGCATGCTGTCGCACCTTGGAGAAGAGGACCAGTCCAGCCCTGAAGACTGGGAGCCAGACTTGAGGGGAGAGGGGTGTAGCCGGAAGTTGTGGCCTCCTTCGGAGATTGACGGTGAGGGAGAGCCAAATCCCCTCTGAGGGCGGAGCCCAGGAGTACAACCCCACCTGACCAAAAGCAATGGGTAGGGCAGGAAGTATAAAAGGCAGGTCTTCCTGCTCAGTAAGGAGAAGGCAACCAAGGGAGAAGGACATCTCTCTCTTGGTACCAGGGGCTGGGCCTGGACCAGACCGTTACCCAGAGGAGAGGCTACTGGAGCTGTCAACTGCCTGAGGACCTGAAAATAATACCTGAGCTTGGCAAGCCGGAGGACACCCCTGGATATTGCGACCTGGAGGAACTACCTGAGCTGCCAGCCCCCTGCGAGCCAAAGAAGAGCCCAGGACCCTGTGACCTAAAGGAGCTGCCCTCCAAAGATGGCTTCAAAGAGTTCCCAGACCTGCTGTTGAGTGACGAGGCCAAGGAATTCTGGAGCTTCCCTTGGGCAGAGTATCCCAAGGAAACGGGGAGTGACTCGAGGGATGAGGTACTCTAGGGAAATGGGGGAAAGAAGAAGCCCAAGGAATGAAGACATCCATCCAGTTGTGTTATGGCATGTAGCCAGATCAGCACATTTTGGCTGGAGGCCTGCTGTCACACTGATGGGACAACCCATCACTGCCTGGGCTGAGATGCGGTGGGCCTGCATCTCCCTCCCACTTTCCTACCCTGACCTAAGGGCCAGAGACTGTTTCTCTGCTGCCTACCTCGCCCTGCTAAAGGGCTGGGCTTTCGGCTGTTTCCTCACCCATCTGCAGGCTAGAGATTGTTTCCCTACTGCCCTGCCCCACACTGTCTAAGGCAGAACTGGGGGGGGGTCACCCTGCTAAGAGCTGGAGTCTGTCCCCTTTTTGTTAGAACTCTCCGAAGGTTGCAGATGCTGGGAGGTGTGGCCTCCCTTTGAGATTGATAATGTGGGAGGGCCACTCACACCAAGGGACCTTTACATGCTTAAAAAACAGCCTAGAGTAGAGGGGAAGTAAAGGCACCTATTTTAAAAATACCTCAACCAAACCAAAAAAAAACCCCAAACAATATATAAAAAATTAAAGAAAGAGGAAGTTGATAGTAATGAATATAATCAGAAGCTTGGAACTGTAGAAAACTGATAAGGAAGAAATGGAGGCACAAGGAGAAATTCGTACCAGTAGAGTTAAGTCAATAAAGAGTTTCTGAAGAGTATAAAGAACAAAAGGAATCTGAACAATGGTATTGATGCTTTACTGGATGGAAATAGTGTCATTATCAATAACAATACAGAAAAGACAGTTGTGTGAAATACATTTCTGTTCTGTATATGCATAAAAGCTAGATTATGTAGTCATATGATATGATGTCAATGCCACTCTTTACATTCCACTAGTATTAAACAAGAGGACATTAAACAACATATTCTAAAGCTAAACATTTTAAACTCAACAGGTCTAGATAACTTGTATCAAAGAGTTTTAAAAGAGCTGGCCGAGGAATTTGTTAGCATATTAATGTTGATCTTGAATAATTTTTGGAACACTGAGGAAGTTTCAGAAGACTAGAAGAAAGCTAATGTGCCAATATAAGGATAAACAAGCGAATATAAAGATAAACAAGCAGCTGACTCAATGAATAAAGACTCAAAGGACTCAATGGATAAAGGAGGGTAATATAATTAATGCCAATCAACACAGGTTTATGAAAATATATCCTGTCAAACTACTTGATATCTATATTTTGACAAGTTTGGTTGATAAAGGTAATAGTACTGATATAACATACTTAGACTTATGAAAGGCAATGGAATTGGCACCAAATGATATTTTGATTAAAAAACAAGAATGTTACAAAATGAACAGGACACAGATTAAATGGATTAAAAACTGGCTAACTGATAGCTCTCAAAATACAGCTGTGAATTGGAAATCATCAAGTGAGAGTGTTTCTAGTGGGAACTCCCAAGTATCAGTTCTTGGCCCTACACTATTTAACATAAAATCATCATTGATAAAGTTTGCAGATGACAAAAAGATGGGGGGAACTGTTAAATAATGAAGAAGACAGATCACTCATACAGATCAATCTGTATTGCTTTACAATCTGGGCATAGGCAAATAGTATGTGTTTTAATATGGCTAAATGTAAATGTTTGTATGTGGGTACAAAGAATGTAGGTCACATTTACAAGACACGGGACTCTATCCAGGGAAGCCGCAATCTGAAAAAGATTTGAGGGTCATGGTGGATAATCAGCTGAGCATGACTTTGAGTGCAAAGCTGTGGAAAGTAGGGCTAATGAAAACTTTGGATGCATAAACAGGGGAATCCTGAGTAGAATTTGAAAGGTTACTTTGCCTCTTTATTTGACACTGGTGCAATCACTGGTGGAATACTATGTCTAGTTATGGTGTCTACAGTTGAAGGAGGATGTTGATGATAAATTGGAGAGGATTCAAAGAACTACAAGGACAATTAAAGAATTAGAAAATGTATCTTATAGTGATTAACTCAAGGATCTGAAACTATTAACTTAACAAACAGGTTAAGGAGTGAGTTGCTCACAGTTTAGTAAGCAACATGAGAACAAATGTATCAAAACTGGCTCTTCAATCTTGTAGAAAAAGGTATTAAATGGCTGGACAAATTCAAAATGGAAATAATGTATAAATGTTTAACAATGTGAGTTGGAAATATTTAGCAAATTTCTGATGGATTCTCCATAGCTGGTAATTTTTAAATCAAGATTGGATGTTCCAAATATGCTTTAGTTCAAAAGGAATATGTGAAAGTGCTATGACCTGTGTTATACAGGATATCAGAATAGATGATCACAGTTGTCCCTTCTGGCAGTGGAATCTAAGACTATGAAGTAGATGGGTTACTGAACGATGTTGTGGAGTTTAATGTAGTTAAGTAAATCTTTAGTGATTTTTCAAACACAGCAGTTGGAACTGTAATCATTCAGTAGGTTGTGAAGAGATTTGTGAGGACCTCCAAATAGAGTTAGGAAAAGCACGCAGGATCGCACAATATTTACATGCAAGTGTCCTGAGGGGAAGTTTAGAAGGGTAAAAGGGCTATGCTAGTGACCCAGTGTCACCAGTACAAGATATGTACAAAATACCAGTCATACAAGATATGTATCCATCAAGGGATAAGTAGTGACACCACCTATTTCCTAGAATCCTTATGGCTGGTTCCAAGTCATGTGGATTTGCTGCAAGGTCCCATGTATTTGACTCTGCCTGCCACTTTGATTTCTGGATTAGGCAATTACATATGACCTAGCCCATGTCTAGCACAGCCAACATTTCTTCTCCCTGTTTGACCTTAAAAACAGAGGCCTACTGTCACTCTGGGCTTGTCTCTTCCCTGATAACCCTGCATTCTCCTTCCTCCATCTCTTCTAGCCCTTCAGAATCTCAATGACACATTCCCACCTGTCAGCTCAACAATCTCTTTATTGGATTCACACTGAACCACTTGGGTAGCTCTAGGTGTCATTCATCCCTCACTTTCCTGTGGTCTCAGTTTGCACTTACTTCATCCATTTCACTGATTATTCACCAATGGTTCCCCTATTCATAGTATCTTTTCCATGGCATGGCAGTGAGGGTAATAATAACAACAACTCAAGGTTATTTATCCCGCTAGCCCAGACAAATTCTCCCCACCTTTGAGGCAGAAGAGAGGGACAATTGGAAGATTTGATTCCTGTACTGAAGCATGGCTATCTAAAAATCAAGATACCCCTCATTCTAATACATTGTCTCTTTCAGCAGTTGAGTAAATCACAATTCCAGCAAACACACAGAACACTTCAAATATCTGTACCATATGTTTATTAACATCAAATCATAAAGCAGTGATGAGGGGAAAAAGCTGTTACAAGAAACAAGGCACAGTGTTAACAAAGATCAGATCATGTTTAACATAATGAAGTCTGGTGTGGAACATTACTCATGTGTTCTGTCAGTTGCATAATGGTGGATGCAGAGAGAGGTGTGACAATACATCACAGACAACAGTAAATTACAGGAGGGAAAAGAGAGAAAGAAATGTCAAAGATCTTTTGAAAAAGTAAAAATAAATCTACCATTTATTTGGAAGTACACAGTAAATGTCTATGGAAGTTATTTTTCTTTTGTAGTTTTTGGTTTAGCAGTCATGGCAGGGCTGGTGCCTACAAATCAAAGAGAGCCACAAGGCGGTAGCAAGCTAGCAGGGATCATAGTACTTGCTAGAGCTGGACTCAGTAGGCAAGAGTCAGAGTCAGGCTGAGGTCTGAGACTGGATATCAGTAAGTTAGGTGAGGTCTGGAGTCACAGTAAACTAGGACACTACCTGGCTGTCCAGAAAACTTCCTGGGCCACCTTTATGTTAAATACTGAACATGACCAATCAGAAGGCCACAGGGTGCTGTCAGATTAGAACATTTGGGTGGTACTTCCTGCAGTGCCTAATCTTCACAGTGGTAATTGAATGAGCCTCTGCATAGCCTTACAGTAGCACTGTGGGACCATCACCTATCCCAGGCTCTATAGACCCAGGTTCTAGTCTCAAAGATCCTTACAGTTTCAGCTAGGTTAACAGTTGAGAAGATATTTAGGAAAGAAGCTTAGATGAGACAATGAAATGCTTGTTATTTGAAAAGGCCCCCAGACATTTTCCAAAAGTCCCATATTTGAAATTTGAAGGATTGTAGTTGAAATAATCAAAGTGGCTGTGTGCTGTACTTAGACTCCAGGGGGATTCATTCACATGTAATAAGTACATGTGTGTTGTGAAGGCCAAAACTATAACAAGGTTAAAAAAAGAGCTAGCTAAGTTCAAGGAGGATAGCTCCATCAATGACTATTAGTCAGGATAAGCAGGGATTGCCAATTTCCCGAGACTGAGAATGGCCAACAGGATGATCACTTGGTGATTACCTGTTCTATTCATTCCCTCTGAAACACCTGGCATTGGCTGCTGTTGGAAAATTGGATATTAGGCTAGATGGACCACTGGTCTGACCCAGTATGACACTCATGTTCACGTGCTCAAATCGGACACTTGACTTTACTCTATTATGTTAGCTGAAGAACCAGCTGATCTTGTTCAAATAATAGAGGGAAGTGACTTTTACCCAAAGATTCTCTTTGTATTGTATTCCATTAAAGACCAGTGACATTTATGTAAACAAACTAATTCATTGTAGACTTGATCCCAATGAGTCAGAGATGTAACTTTCAGTCACACTGAAATTCAATGAGTATAGGATTGTATCCCAGATACTTATTTTTCAACTTTTATATAGAGAAAACATAGAAATCAGATTGAAAATTGACACGCACAAGTAAGAATAAGAATCAATTATATAAAATATTTTTAATGAATAAAAAGTAGTGACATAAAACGTTTAGTCAGATGGTCAGGGGTTGAAGCCACTTTTAATATTTAATCTTGGCAAAACAACAGTATTTAAGATACACCCCCACTCTGGATCATGAAATTCTCCCAGATGAGGCAGAGATAAAAATTACCATGGCAATCAAGAGCTGGAACACAAAAATTATACGAGGCACAGCTCTTTCTGCAAATATGTAAGTCCCAGATATAAGGTATCTGTCTGGAGGGCAAAATCAGAGTAAACCTATAATTCACCTTATAGTGGGCCAGATTCTCCCACCCTTACACTAAGTAGAATCTTAGTCCTTTGATAGACCCGCTGATTTCAAAAGGACTATTAATGAAATAACCACATACCTGGGGCGAGTAAAGGTGCTAGAAACAGGCCCATTCTCAGCATGCAACACTAGGCTTAGGGTTAGATTTGTGATTTTACTCTAAATCCAGGGTATAACTGGAGAACCTAGTCCAATTCAGGGATTTTCACTGCTCCTTCCTTTCTCCATGGGGGTGTAGTTTACAGCAGACTCAAAAAAGGTGTGTCTTATTTTCTCCCTTATGCTCTCTCCCTTCTGCTGACGGGGGTACAAAATGGGTCGATAAAAAAGTATTGAGCTTGCAACTCTTGCTTTTTACCCTAATGCCCAGCTCTGCAGCCCTGAGCCCTAATGTGATAATTTAAAGCAGCGCATGATTAATTTAGAGTGAGTCAAAATCTGGCCCTTAATTTGTAGTATATTTTCTGTGTCTCTTTTTCATGTAGCTTCTACTGTAATCAAAGCAGCATTCTGATTTCTATACTCCAAGTTATGACTAATATTAACTATATAATAATTTTTAGAACCTACATGGCAAAAACATTTTAAAAAAAGATAGGAATATATCATTATCTTCATTGTACGGATAGAAAATGAAACAGAGAGGTGAAGCGACTTGCCCACCAGGTGAGTGACATCCTCTAATGCTAGATTAGGAAAAAACTCTCTCTGGACTGCATGTCTGATTTCAGGCATGTGTTTATTCCCGTGTATGCAGTGAACGCATTCAAAGTGTCGTGCAAGTCTTTGTAGCTGGCATGCTAAAGTGCTGTCTGTATCACACAACCAAACATCTTTTCACTCCTCAGTAGATTGAAAAAAGGTTGGTTTGTGACTGTGAGGTTTTTAGTTTTCCTTGTAATCTGATCAGAGGTCTTGGCCTACAGTCTCTTGCAAAGCTTGATGCAAGAGCTGGTTCCTTCAAGCCAATATACTTGCTCTAATTCAAAAGAAGGGAATAAATCTTGCACAAATAACTTTCAGGATTGGCAAGACTTTTTTAATATTGCTAACACAAAACAAATAATTCCAATATGGACTGTAAACTGCAATTCCAATGCCTTCGTTTCAGGCCTGTTGCCTTAAATATAATTATCCAAGTGTCTTGTCACACAGAGAGGTTTCATAGCGTACTGTTTAGTGGTTGTGAGCCCCAGGGAAACAAGTCCACAGATAATCTGTGTCCTTTTCTACACATCTGTGTCAAAACGTGTTCTGCAGAAAACATACCCATTACATACTAAAAATAAACACCAGAAGCTCAACTAATTTTCAACAAGAGCTCAAAAGCCATACCACACAATATAGGGCAGTCTGTTATCATGTCTGCAGCCACAAAAGGCAGTTTTGCAGATGTTTGGTTGATAGTTTGCCATCTGTAATGATCCCCACAAGGGAGTTATCCACTCATGTACTTGGCCAACACAAAGTCCATGTCCGATTTAAGCCTTCAAAATAAAGCTTTATCTAAACACAAATTTTAACATTGTATTTATATTGGTAAAGCTAATTAAGTACAACCCCCCTCAATTCAGATGGAGTTATACCTATATAAAAGTCATATACCAGTGTAGCTATTCCTGTTCTGGAGGGAGAATGAGCTATAATGAGTGGGGTTGCACTGGTATAAGAATTTTGGTTTAAAAAGCCCAAAACCCCACCTGAAATAGTTAGATCACTACAAAAACTGTGTATAGACTAAATGTAACACTAAAGTGTAAGTTACATGGGGTATTGGTCTTATTCACATTGATGCATTTTACTTTATATGAACACTTTTCTTTCTGTCAGGTTCTCAAGTTGGCTTCTTCTGCTGTTCTCCATCTCTTTACTTTCGGCTGCATGTGGGCTAATGAAAATTTGCATGAATTGTCAATAATCTCTGATTTTTATTTGTTTTTGTTAATGTACATGCAGCTTGCACTGAAGTCCTCAAAGGCTGAGTTTTGTGAGAATAGTAATCTCATTTGCCACTCCACAGAGACCTGGGAAATGCACCTCTTCCTAGTCAATACAAGATGATTGCAATACAAACAAGCAAAAAGAAATAAACAAAAAACCCAAATCAGAAACTTGCTTTGATTTTTGCTCCCTCCCATCTGTCATGTTTCTGACTTCACTGGGATAACTTCTGCTTTGATTTTTTTTCCACAGACAAACCCAGAAGCATCTTGCTAAAGGAGTGGGATAAGCTGCTGAATGCCTCCAATGGGAGGATTCACAAGTAAATAGTTTAGACCTTAGCATGGCTAAAGAAACAAAAAAAGCTTTAATTAGCTAAGACAGACAATGAGGGTGAGGATGTTTTTTACTCTGGGATTCTGCAGTGCTGGCAAAAGTGCATATGTCAAGAGACTGTGGAGTAGGTATACTGCATTGTGCATCTATATTCCCATTTGTCTGAATTTGAAAAAAAAATAAAAATAAAAATAAAAATGTGTTTTGCTAGTTACCTGCTGCAACCCAGTGTGTAATCTCAGTGTGTCTGACAGCACCCTGGAAGGCATCCACCTGAGCATGAAGCCTTTGAATTTCAATTTTATTCCAGTTAGTTCAGAAAATAAGGGAAGAGAAAAATCAGATCAATGACTGCTCCTTGATGCTATTTATCAAAATAATAAACAAGAGCAGAATTAATATATTTTATGCCACATACTCTGTTGTGAGAGAAGTTTCAAGCAAGGCAAGTTTTAGTTTCAAGCTTCCTTGAGAAGCTAATTTTAATAAGCTTTAGAATTTACATTCCCTACAGCTTGTCTAATTAAACACTGTTGAGTTATTCAAGTCCCTTACTCCCAGAAAGCACGCAAAGCAGGGAGATAAGGAAATGTTAACTCTTTTTTGTCATTCAATCACCTATGGTTTCTGGTTACTGACGCACCTGTTCCTCTGACAATCCTGGTAACTGAATGCTATTATTATCCAAAACTAAAGTTATTGGCAAATATACTGCCAGCTAATTTGAGTATGACTAGCTGGGAGGTTTATTCAATTGTGATATTTTTAGGGGATACAAGCAAACTGATTCAAATATTGCAGCTCTCTTCTGAACAAATGAAAAAAAAAACATCCTATGATGAAATGGAACAGGGTTTTAAGTTGAATATGTTTATATTACAGAAAAATGTGACTGGTTCCTAGCTGTGCATTACCTATAATGAGGTATGGGACATTTCTTGGGCATAATTGTCTGATAGTTAATTAACTCCAGATGGTCGCTAATTCCTCAGGATAGTCTTGTTGTTTTACATGGCTTTTATTGCTATAATATAATTAGTGTTTGTGGGTGTGTATATATACACACACACCCACAAACACTCTAACATTTCCACTGTTTTCCTGTTAAAGTGTTTTGACAAATAGCTGCAGTGATAGTGAGGCGATTTAGAAAGAAACAAATGGCAGTTTGACTAACTGTTTTTGTGCCTTTTTAACGTTTCCTCCAGAATTCCTCAGAAATGAACCCTAATTTCAAAAACTCAGTGATTGTTTTAATTACTAATTTTCTACAACAGATATTATTAGGTGCAGACTGGCAAGGTGCTTCTTGTTTATGAAGTAAGGTGTGAATCTATGTATGTGTATTTATATAGAAATTATATACTAAAAATGACATTAAAAGACCATTTTTCAGGCTGTAAATCAAACATTTAGGAAATGCTAGATTTACGGCTGTCCATGCAGCCTTTGATTCTGCTCCCTTGTGCATCCAACCTGGATGCTGAATGAGGTAGGTCTCCTTTGGAAAAGGTGGTGTATGTTCATGATGTATATACAGAAGGGCCTAGGGAGAGTGCTGTTGGCCCAGTTCCTGCCTCATGGGGTGTCTCCAAGGCAGAGGCCTTTTGGGTCTTGTGCTCCATCAAGCTATGTTGGTGATAGAACACAGCCTGCTTCTCTCTGTCTCCACCCCACCCTCTCCAACAGCTCCCCAGCTGTTCCCATTATGGTAGCAGCAGCTACACGGTTTCTACTAATTTGGCAGTCAGTGGCAGCTTGGCCTTTGAAAGTTCAAGTGTTTGTCCTTGTTTTGAGAGGCTGATAATATTTTCCTGAGGAATACAAGTGAGAGAAGGAATGGATGATTTTTAACAGTTTCCATTCAGATTTTGCTGAGAGAAAATTTCATGGAAGAAAGGAAAGGCGTTTCTGTAGCTTGAGTGCTTTCCTCATGCCAAATATCAAAGGTCTGCCATAAACAGCGTGGGAGTGAGAGTTTCTCAAGAAAAGGTGGCAAGAGTCCTTTAGACTGGTAAGTGTTAGTCAGTCTAAATATAGGGATCGCTACTAGCTCTGTGTTTATATGGTTTCATGCGTTTGAGGCAAGTTGTTTATTATTGCATATGGAATTGAGATGACCCTTTAGGGCTAACCACAACTGAACTTTGAGAATGGAAGTATAAAAAAATGAATGGCATAAAGAAAGTTGACCAGGCACTCCTGTTTGTCCTTTCTTCTCAGACAAGAACAAAGGGACAGTCAATTAAATCAAAAGGCAGCAAAATGATTAAAAGAGATTTTTGACACATTACATAATTAGCCTGTTACACTTAATGCCCCAGGGTATCATGGAGGCCATGCACTGACCAGGGTTTCCTAAAGGATTAGACACTTACATGGATAATGAGTATATTGATATTTATGTTACCAAGCGTTAGAAATGTTTGCAACAGATATAAATCCTCATGCTTAAGGTAATCTAAATGATTAAGATAGGAAGAACCTTTTGCTATGGATATGTTATTGCGCCTTTTACTGAAGCATTTATCTTCTGCTGGCTAGATGAAATGGTGACAGACGCAGCCATTTGTTGACATACAGATGATAAGTTCTGAGGCAATTGCAAATCATGATACAGGGATTTGTCCTGTAGGATAACTACACGCATATATAAATAGAAACTAATCAGTGGAAAGAAACGTGAGCACTGTGCAACAGTTACTGAAAACAACTGCAGAGTTGTACATCCTTGGCTATATGACGCTTTATGCCTGAGGATGCAGATGATGTCAGCTGGGTGAGGAATAGGCACTGTGAATGCTCACTCACATGGTACCACCATAACTTCAGTCTCTACTGAAGGTGTCTGCCTACTGTGGTTGGTCAGCAGATTGCACCCCATCCTGTTGGGAGTGGCCATGGGAAGCCACTCCCTTGCGATCTCCAGCTTTGATTTTTAGGATCCATTTTACCTCAAAATGAAATTCCTGACCTTAAAAAAAACTTACGCTGATTCAGAATGCAGCAACCAGTAGGCTAACCAGCATGGATTGTTTAGAAATGCCCCCTTCCCCTTGATTAGTCCTCTTTCTATGCAGGCTCCCTTTTGCATGCCAAGATTTCCAACCTAATCTTCTAAACTCTCTAGAGGATTGTGCTAAGATACTTGAAAGACTGTCTCTCTCAGTGTGAGAATGACTTCCCAAAATAAATTATGCCCCCTTAGAACAAAGGGGGCATTCTACTGTTGAAGAGTGAGACTCTTGTGTACAGGAGACAGGGTCGTCTTTGAAACCAGCCCACAACTGTAGATCTTTCTCCCTAAGGAAATCAGAAATGCCATGATCTTCACCCCTTTAGTGGACATATAAAGCTCACTACTTCAGCATACCTTTCTTTCAGTAATAAAGTTTTGCAGCATTCTGGGAGAGACAAAACCAAGATCAGTATGTGTGTATTTCATTCTGTAAAGCACAAAGATATTGTGTTGATGAGCTCAGAATAAGTATTCCAGGTCCATGAACTGTATGATAACATGTTTTTTGTCTTATTACCCTATATTACGTTAACACCAACATACCAACAAAATACAGTAAGAAAAAAACTGAGCTTATTTTTTTTACTGTTTATTTTATATCCAATGTAAGTGTGGTAGCAAATAATAGCCTAAAGCCTGTAGCAACGTTAAAAAAACTCAGTGGTTCAACCATATCTGTCTTTAACTTGAGAACAGGGTGTTGTCATGGTTAGGAACAGGGTGTTTGTGTTTTTCTTTGTTAAATAGATAGGATGTTTTCTAGAGTTGTTCTGAATTTTTTAAAACTGAAAACAAGCAGGGGGGAAGCTTTAAAGCCTCGTTTATGGCAACTTTGGCAAATGCTCTTATGATATTGTGAATTAAGTGGCAAGCTAAACCTTCCCAAAAGCTCCACGTGAAGCTAAGTCATCGTTCAGTGCAGAAGGAGGGCGCTCTGTTATAGCTGTTCTCTGATCAAAAGATGAACCTTCTAAAAAGTCCAGTATTGTGGCTTCTCAGTTTTAATTCTCGTAAAGTAAAAATTGTGTTGCTGATAATATCAGAGGAACCAAGTTCCTGTTTAAAAAAAAATTAGCACACCTCTATCATGTCTGCCATGAGAAAGTGAAGCATCTTAGGAAATGTGTTAAACCCTTTTAATGTGGGATATTACACATGGTTGAGCTCATAATGCAGATAGGGATAAGTGGAATTTAAAAACATACTAGTTGGTCACGGCTTAAGTTTACCTAAGATGGGCTGACATGGTTTGCATTAAAGATAAAGATCTCTATAGTTTACATTCCTTACCAAGGAAATTCCCAAATAAAGCAGCCTTATGGTTCCTTTGCACTTATAGTGCCTCACAGGGAGCTTATCAGGGCCAACTATCTAGCACAGCAGGGTGAGCCCTTAACAGAGCAACTTTTTGTTTGCCTTCTCTCTTTAGCGAAAATCTCTTCTAAAATATCTTGATTGGCCAACTATCACCTTCTTCCCACCTTCACTGGCACCCTCTTTTTTTCCTCCCATTTTATCCTTTCTTTGCTGAGATGTGCACTGAAATTATTGCACAGTATCTCATTTCAAACAGAGGTCGTTGCTAAGTGTGGTAGAGTATGTCTTCTTTTGATGATCTAAAAGTGATAGGCAGATTGTACACTTATATGACAGGATTTCAGTGAGAAGAATAATCAGTGACTCCAGGTTTAGTTGGTTATATGCCAAAATGTATTTACTAACTATGGCTTACAGGCCACATTTCCATAGGATGCACAGGAGCAATTTCCTTGCATCCTTGCAAATGATATGAAATAGCTCAACATTTTTTGTTGCACTTGATAGCTTGTGCTTTTATTTATCATTCAGCACTGAGGAATGAACATGAATTTGATGAATGAAGTGCAGTTTTAGTTGGCATTGAATTGATTCACTTGTCTGACAATCAATGGTTTTGCCAGGTATAATCAATAATGATCTGGTAACAGTGTGAGAGCTGTAGTTCAAAGTCTTATCACCAGAAAAGTCATTCAAATCTGCCATTATAATGACATAGTGTGTGTGTTTGAGATAATATATACATATATATTTCACTTGAAGTTCTTCGCTTGCTGGCAGTTCTGATTTTTTTTTTAAGTTCATTTTCAGATCACCTTTTTCCTGTGCCAGTGAAAGGCTACAGACTTTCTCCCTAGTGGGGAGACAGATACAGGATTTTTACAAATGCATATGGTATATGCACATGAAAAGTTTGATATTAGACATGCAATATTTTAAAGTTTAGTAATTTTAGTTTGAAAAAACCCTAACATTTTAGAAAGCTTCATGAAAAGCAAAATACTGTGGCAGAAAAAAATGCCCTGGAATGAAACCGATAATTATTCATGAAATATTATAGTCAAAATATTTGCTCTTTCTAAAGTCCTCTGGTGTGTGACTCAGAAACATTCCTGCCTTTGAGAAATGGATGTCAAATATCATTGATTTTTTTTATAAATTCTTTTCATTAATAAAGAAAAGAAAAAACAACCTTATAAAGAGTGATCTTTGATATATGCCTGTAATGCCTTTCCTTATGAATATGTCTGAATATTATGTAACCCAGAGATACAATTTCCAGTAATCCAGCTATAGTGAGAGGGTGTCTCATTCAAAGGATAACAGCTATTCTTGTTGCTTTGTGATCATTCTGCATCTAGTCCTGGTCACAACTGGGAGATGGAAACTTGCATGAAAATATCACAAGTTTCTTCTGTTGACATTCTGTGACTAAACTGATTTGTCTCTCCAACCTGATGTTAAATCTACATATCATGGGCACCAATATAAACATCTACAGAGTTAGGCTCCATAGAAAAGAGACTGTGATTTGGTCTGTGTTTTCTATAATACTGAGCATACTGTCAGCACAAGATAAAATACATAAGAAATAAAAATAACAAATAGTTCTTACTTCTGTATTGAATTAACTAAAACGTGAGTAAGAACTTCAGGTTTTGACTGAAGGTCAGCCTTATACTGAGGTTGAGTGACCAGATCAAATACCTATATAAGTGAATGGGAGTCTTTCCACTGACTTCAAAGGGTATTAGATAATACCCTATATATGTAAACTAATATATTTCACAGAGGATATCTTCACCTGGCTTGCACTGTGTGTGGTTTGGTATCATCTTGGAAAGCGTACTTATGTCCTGGCATAGTATCAATTTGTTGATGAAGCCTTTTCTGCTGCGGGTTTGAAAACAAATTCATAATAACAGCTGGTGCCTTCTGTGATCCAAAAAGGACAGTGCTGATCATTTGGTTGCAGAAAGGGAAGAAAAGGTAGTGGCAGCCTGCCAGTCTGGAGGCTGTTGGGCTCTTCTCCATCTTGGCAACACACTACAGTTTGGAATGTAAAATGCAGAGATCTTTATTAAGGCTAACTAAGAGAGAAAGTAGGTATTGATGGCAGAGTGTAAATTTACTAGTATATTCATGTTCTGTGCTATTTTATTTTCTGGTACTAAAAATATACTAGGTATCTTGTTGAAACAAAAGCTAGTGTTAGCATTTGCCTATGTAGCTAAGAGGCACAATAAAACCAAATAAATAAATCCTTGCTCCCCTTGCTGTTGAGAAGGAAATGCTTGATGCAGTGTTTTAAGAGAAAATAATCATTAGAATTGTAAAACAAATGAATGAAAGACAACTAATCCTGGTGCCCCCAAAACAATGTTAAATTTTATTTTACAAAAAGTGCATTAAGCTTATAGTCTTCTGGGAGAACTTAACTCATACTTCTGTTTAATTGTATGTGCAAGCATTAGCATTGAACAGAAAACTAAACTGGCTTTAATTGTCCATATAATCATTTTTCTCTAAGTATGCATTTTATGGTGGCTTGATAAGTGTTAATAAGACTGGTTGTACATATTTTATATAGCTTAATTAAGGAAGTTATGTTCACTGAAGCAGAGAGATACTCCAGAGAGAGTAGTTTTAGGCATTTATTGTATGACTTGCAAGTAGAGCTGGGAGAACTCTACAGGAGAATAGCTTTATTCATCAGAAAAGGCGTTTCGGTTGACCTGAAGCTGTTTGCAAATTTGACCTAATTTGTTTCTGATGGAAAAAAGTTTTTCAGGGCCAGCTTTAGAAAAGTGTATGTGTTTTCAAATACTTCTGTTGAAGACGTTCTATTTTGTATAAATACTTACATATATATTGGGCCAAAGAGAGAGAGAGAGAGAGAGAGAAACAAATCTTTACCAAGTGATTAAGGCACTGGGAGCTAGGAAATGTGGTTTCAAATCTTCTCTCTTCCTGATTCAGATGTGGAATTTGAATTGACATCTCCTACCCCTCAGGTGAGTAGTGAAGTCACTCCCCTGGCAGGAAGAAGACCTGAGTTTAAGTCCCTGCTTCAATAAATATTTCAGTATTTTTGCAAAGTGGAAGCGCTTCAATAGGGGAGACTGAGAGTAGTTCCCATCCCAGAATAGTCTATAGCCTAGTGGTTAGGATGTTCAACTGTGATGGGGGAAATCTGAATTCAAGTTCCTGGTCCAGAGTGGGGATCCAGAGCTAAGTCCTCCAAAACTTGAGTGCACTGGACTAAAGGCTTTATGACATGGATGCATGCATGCAAACACAATACTTTTCTGAGGCTAACCAGACTTTGCTGACAAATTCAGCACACTTTTGGAACTGAATATTTGTTCTGTTTTTTGGTTTGCTGGCCAAACCAAAAAATCAGTTATTCGCCCTGCTCTGTTTGTGAGTGACAAGACAGAAGAAAGGTAGTTATAAATACAGATACTGAAGTTAGACAAATACATTAAGCATATAAATATCTATGGTATATGCTTCAATGGAAATTCCTGTTGAAACTTTTCATTGGATTTTATTCAGTTCTAGTCAGTTAGCTAAGTTTTGGATCAGAGCAATGAATCTATGAATTTGTTTATGGATTCATAGCACTACTGGTTCCCCAAATTACACCAATAATTTCTAAATGCCTAAAGCAGGACTTGAAGGGCCTATGTATGGATTTATGTGCCTACACTTTGGTATCCAAGTTTTAAAATTGGGTTCAAAATGGATTTTAAGTATAATACTGAGTTCAAATCTATTTCAGGTCGATAGTGAGTGGAAATAATTGGTGGCTGCCTTGTGGTCATACTGGAAAGAGTTGATTTAAACCCAATGGACAAGTTTCCACTATCCACAAAAAGCAGTATCCCAGTTGGCCCCTTTTTAACAACTAGCATGTGAATAGATATGGAGATTGAATTAGAGTAACCATCTTATCCCTAGAGACAGTCCCTCCCAGCTTGGTTTTGAGACCCACTGGCAGTGTAGAGAACTTGCTTTGCCATTGGTAGTCTTTACCTGTTCTGTGAAAAGAGAAGACTTTTGTCTCCAAGTCTGTCATTTCAACACTTCTCTATAGCAATGAATTCACTGGAAAATGGGGGAAGAGCAATTCATTCTAGAAATAATGTATAACAAGAATCTCCGCTCAAACTTTTTGTTATTTTAAGTCACTTTCTCTCTTTTCTGCCATCTCAGGAAGAGCAAGGAAAAAGAGGAACTACTCTATTCAGTAGTGTGGCTGATAATAAGCATTGTGTGAAATTAAATCCAAGAAGGGTAATTTTAAAGTTGCCTGAAATGGGACTAAGGCCCGGTCTACACTTGCCTTCAGGATTCAGCAGCAGTCGACAGGAGATATGCAAGTGACGTTAATCACTTGCATATCTCCCGTCAAATTCACTGCGTCTGCTCCGCGTGCTGTCCACACTGCATTGTGGACAGCGTTCCCTTTGACACAGTGCTACGCCACTTACCGGAGTGGTTTTCCTGCATTGATTGCTGGATTGACTGTGCGGGTCTACACAGACTGCTCAGTTGATCCGGAGCAATCGATCTGACAGTGGCAAATTTGACGCCATCAGTGTAGACCCAGCCTGAGTTGCCCAGCAAGAGACATTATTAAAATACTGACCAGCTTCACTGAGGAACAGTACTGATGACAATAGTTTCTTAAGGAACTGACGAGCACAAAAAATAGATTGCATGCATCCCCTTTATACCTCTCTCTGCTTATTTAATTTGACTTCCTATTCCCATCTGAGACTTGATGGCAGCTGATTTCCTCATTACAGTGTTCTTTGGCTTGTGCATTTCTATTATTAAAGCTGTGTAAGCACCTAGAGGCCAGGACCTCATTGTTATAGGATAGTTACAAATATATATATCAGAGATGGCCTCTACTTAAAAGGGATTAGAATCAAAGATTAATATGAGAGAATATTTATTTTTACGTTTAAGACAAAAAATTAAAAATTACATAGAGCTTCATGCAGTCAATTAAGGCACAGTGATGTGAAGCTAAATTATTAATTTAATGTATCAAAGCAAACTTAGTGCTAGTGAATAGCAGTAAACTGACAGCCCTGGATGATGACTTTTAGTTGCAAAGTATAGTATTCCTAGTAGTATTGCCCTGCCAATGTAACATAAATATGTTCTGGGAGGTGTGAGGGTAGCTCAGTTTATAAGCTTATTGAATTCATATAATGTTGGTGATATTGTAAATAATAAATAAAAGCTACAATGACAGCTTTTATGATGTGAACACTTGTCCACTGTCATCTGGATTAAGGCCACCACCTCAGAGTAGGCCATACAATAGTAAGTTTCTTGGTCACTATTAACCTAAACCAGATTCCAATGGCTTACTAGTCTCTAGATGCTTTCAGTTATCTAATAATTCTGTTTTGGAAATAGTCATATGCAACCAAGTGGATTCCATTTAACGGTTCAATTTAAAATTAACTTTTCAGCACTCTCCTAATAACTTTGTCTACAGTACACTCATCTGATAACTAAGAAGGAAGTATCTTTGAGTATTGGCCACCTATGACATGAACTATTTGGACTTCATCACAGGTATTGTAGTATTATTACTTTTGAAAACACTGATTTCAATTTTATTTAGTTGGAGAAATTGGACTCTCTTTGTTAATGTTTAGATCACCTTTGAAAAGAAGTAGATTTGACAAATCTCTGGTGTGACAATCTATACTGTTATGGTCACCACTTTCACAAAATTATGAAGAATCTTGTTCAAAGTATACCTTCTGAGGTAGCAATTGAAAAATCATAATCTTACTGAACATCATTGTCCTGTTAAAATGTGTGTATCATCATTGTATATGGAGTTAGAAGATTTTGCTATACGTTTGTTACTGAAACAGGTTGTGAGCCTGAGGAATGCCCACAGAGTAGGTCCTTACAAAAGAACTGTGAACAGAGGCTTTGCACATCATCCCCAAAGACACTTCAAAAGTCACAAACGCAGAAGACGTTTATAACTCACCTGAAAGACATTCGGAATCCCACGTACACCATAGAGTGACTGTCTTCACCTTGGCAGAGGGGTATTCCTGAAGGAGAGGAGAAGGGTATAAAATAAGAAGTAATGGCTCTGCCATTACCTCTCCTTCCCCATCTCTATTCAAGGAAGCAAGATCATTAGAAAGAGAAAGAAGCATCATTGAATTACAGGAGTGGTCCCAAGTTGTAAGAAGATCTAGCATGCGAACTAACTATGACCTGCCTATAGCATGTGGTGGGGTGAGAAAGTTGCTTGCTTCAAGTCTTGCTTAGTTTGGTAAAGTTTAGGAAATAGATTGTGGTTCTATATTTTATTTCTTTTGTAACCATTTCTGACTTTTATGCTGTAAATGCTCGTAATCACTCAAATCTTTCTTTAGTTAATAAACTTGATTTATTCTTTTATCTAAACCACTGTGTTTTGATTGAAGAGTTTGTGGAATCTTCACTTGGGTTAACAAAGGCTGTTAAATGTTCATTACCCTTTGATGAAATGATGAACTTTCAATTAACTTATAGTTTGGGAGAGAGGGGGCTTGAGCAGTGTAAGATGCACATTTCTGTGGTGAAAAGACAGGATCGAGGGATATGCAGGTGTTGCCCTATATTAGTTCATGAGTGGCTGGGAGAGCATTCATGTAACCTTGCTGGTTTTGCCTTTACATGCTAATGGCTGTATGAGCGGGGCCTTGAAAGGCTGCTTTTCCCTAGCAGAACAGTTTAAGAGACCCCCTAAACTCAAGAATTAAGGTGACATAGCAGTTCAGTGGTTTAGGTTGCAGCCTGGAGGATGTCACAACTAGTCCACCAAGAAGGATTCTTTTAATAGATACATTTTTGTATGTTTTCCAACAACAGTAAAACAAGATAAAAACAAACAAAAGTCAGAGTGAAATCATGCCTCCATTGAAATTGCTGCAAGATTTGCCATTGACTTCAATGGGACCAGGATTTCTCCCATAGTGACAGCACTTGCTCTGTAGAAATCCACTCTATGTACTGCTGCACTTCTCCCTTTTGACTATAAAATTGACGATGGGCATCCATACACATATTAAGGTTTGGAGAAGAGATATCTTCCACTGAATATAGCTTGGCGTAAAAAATATAGAGGAGAAATGGAACCAACAAACATATTTTCACAGGATCTCAGGAAAAACTGCATATGCATCTTTTACATGCATGTATCTTAGGCAAGCAAATGTCTTGATGTATGTGTGCAATTTGTGGCTGCAGCTGCACATCCCTCTGTGTGCACTCAAATTCCTGCTTGTGTATGCATTCAAGGGGATTTGTGGTGTTATACAGGCCTTATAGAAAAGTGAGCGCACATATTTGACAGTCCATTTGAAAATCTGGGTGACTATAAACAAGACGAACAACATTGAACTCACAGTTATCTATTTTTCCTGCTGAACACAAAAAAAAGTTTACGTTCTAGTCAGTTCTTTTCACCAAAAAAAAAAATTCTTTTCTAAGTTTAGTTCACTTGAAATGTTTTTGTGCTTATTTATTAGATAATTAAGCAGGAGTTTTACTCCTTAGCAACTGCCATTTCTTAATTAGCAAATTAATTGAATGCAAATTGCTTCCACGATGCATCACTGTTTGAAATGGAACAAGTTGAGCATGTGATCATTAATTCCTTATAAACTACCCCTGGTCATTATAAAGTTATGGTCCATTTCTCTGGATTTTTCAGACTTCATTAACAAAAAAAAGTGTGATCCTTGAACATTCTTTTTCCAAGATGCTCTCTGACCAGAGGTGACTGTCTATCACAAATTCATAGTTCAATAAACAAGGGCACTTTTCTAAATCACTAGGCACTTACTAAATCACTTGTGCTATATACACAGATGAAAACCAGTTTCAAAAACGATGTGTTGTGAATGGCTTTAACATGAATAACAAGGAGAATAAGTGACAATAGTGACAGCATGGGCAGATATTTGCTGCTTAAAATACAATACATTAAATAAATTCACTGGCATGACAAAAAGCCATTAACACAAATTAAGACCTGGCATGTCTTCAACTTAAGTGGAGTTAGGTCAATATTGAAGTTGGTCCATTAACTTTTAGTAGAAATAAAGTTGTGCATTCTGTATTCAAATATTTTATTACCAAGATTCATAGCGTCTTTCCTATTTCATTAAGAATTCAATAGTATGACAAGGAAATAACTAGTAGATTGGCAAATGGCATAAATTCATTTGAAAAATAATGTTTAACTGGTTTGAGTTAGCAATTTTGCCATACAGGGACTGACTTCAGATCATGAATGGGTTCCATTACTTCCCATATAGGCAGTATGTCAAAAGATCCAAGGGATCTCAAATGATCCCTACCAACACCCTTAACACTCTCTCCCCTGCAGGAAAAGATGCTGAATCAGAATTTCAGACTTTGAGGAATAACTCTACATTTCTCATTTATACAGTGACTATTAGTGAAATAGTGGGACTGGATGGTTCAGGAAATTGGTAATGGGTATGGAGTATTTAGCAATAGGTCACTAGTACAAGTCTGGCACAAAGCTGAAGGTTATTAATCTCTGATTAACTGTGGAATGATTTGGTGACCCAAAGCCAGTGATCCAGTACCTTTCTGATTACAATAATAAAGTCCTAATGACATTTTTCATAGTCTCTGCACAGAAAGCAAGAACTGAATAAGTCAGCATGAATCTAGAGCTGGTCCCTCAGGAGCAAAGTGGAGACATCTGTAGGTCTGTTTGGGGAATATTTCATTGTCATTGCCTACGGAAGGTTCCAGTTTCTGGTGCTGTTAGTCTAATGCTCTTTCTTTAAAAGTGAGAACATATATAGACCAAATCTTCCAAAATGGCTGAATGCATTCATGCATATTGCACACTTGTGAAAATAAAATGGGTAGGTGCACACACAAGTGACCAATGGCATGGACAAATAAAAGATTCTGCATATGGTTAGGTGGTTAGCTTTGAAACCTTAACCCGATATATTAAATTCTGAAACTTTCAATCGTGTATATCAAGTCTGCTTAACACATGTAGGGCAGCATTGGTTTTCTTTAGATATTAGGCCTGTTTTTTGTGTTGTCTTTTGCACTGATGTGTAAGATAATGCATTGTATTCTACATTCATTTTGCATAAATAAATGGCTACACAAAAGCCAATGCAGTAGAGACTTATGCCCACAGTATCCTGCCAGAACATGGACTTATTCCAGGGTAACTTTCTTGAAGACCCTTAGTTCTATAATTCATTATTTTGTTATTCTGGATAATACATCTAGTGTCATGAGACTGCAATATATGATACACAATCATCTTTTGCTTTACCTGTACTTCACTGTTGTTGTGCATGAATGACTGTCCATATAGTAAACATGAATAGAGTGCACCACTGTTTGTAAATAGCCTGTCACTACTAGAGCTACATGCTGATCATTACTTGAAAGTGAGTTGAAACATTAAGACTCTAATTAGCGAACGTAAAACAGAATGCAGCACTGATCTGTAACGGGCTATTGCTAGTACTGAACTGGAGTCCTTGATGAACATTCAATTTTCAAGATGCATGCATATTTCTGAACAAGCACACTCTTACAACCGTCTGTCTACACAAAACAAACTTATATCTATACAAAACAAATTTGGTGGAAAGGTTGATGCATTTTAGTTGAATGTTTATTAAGTATTAGATGAGTTTTACTTATGTAACTTTATCTTTTACACATGGGTGATGTATAACAAGAATACATAGTAGAACACATACTGTTTGTCTCTAATTATGCTCTTTAGCATATACAGTCCCCTATGAATAGATACGTTTACATCCCAGAATGATTCATGTTTTCTGGGGTTTGTGTAGCTGGGTGTGTCTGATGCCTATAGGGAAGACTCCATGTTTTATACATTTTCTCATTCCTTATGTCCTCATATATCTAAACAGGACCAGACAAAATTAAAGCTAGAGTGGGACTGAGTATCAGATTTAGATCTTAGCTCTTCCAAAATTTGAGAGTGTTTAGATATAGAGTTTTATTTTGGGCCCATCTTCAATTTTAACTTTCCTGAGGGTCAGAAGTTTGTTTGTTAGGTTAATTTGTGAGACACCACCAGCTAGTTAGATTGGTCAGTGTACATGTATTATAAATGCTCCATCTGTTAAGCATATGGTTGCTTCCATTAGGCAGTACTATTTTCTTCTTTTAAATTATCCTCAAATTCTTATTAAAATGATCAAATGTAGGAGAATGGGGCAGATGTCGATTTTAATTTGTGCAAACTTAGAAATAAATCCGCACTTGACGTCTCAAATGAATTTGAATATGGTGTCATCCCGTCTGTGCACCTTTCAGAACCATTGCACAGTTTGGCACAGCCCAATATGGTTTGGAGTCTTTGCTTTATGAAATGACAGGATTAGATGGAATAGTAGCAGTGCCAAAATTAAGATTCAGTATCCCTGCTGTACACAGGGAGAGTTGTGTGACACCTGCCCATTCTATTCTTGTTGCTCAAGGCAGTACCAATAGTCTTTCCTTTTCATAAGCACTAAATTCTGACGATTTAAACACAAAATATTTAAGATGTATACTTGACTCTCATTTGTTAGCATTTGGTGTGTGATGGCAGGCGAGCCACATAAATTATCTACAGTGAAACCACACGTTAGTGTATTTATCAAAATTTTCTTTTTATAGTGAAGAAATATGGGTAAGTTGACAAGCATTGCATTTTAAAATGTAATTGTGTGTTTTTCTTGATGGCAGTAGCAGATGGGTAATAGATGGACACAGGTTTTTCAGGACAGTCACATGATTTCAAAGGGCACATAAATTGAAACAAAGTAAATACAGATAAAAACGTAAGGTACAATCTTAATTCTAGACACTGGTTGCATGTCCTCGAGGGCCTAATCCGGAGCCCAATGAAGTTAATGGAAAGATTCCCACTGACTTCAATGAGTTTTGGTTTAAGCCCGTAATGTATTTTTGTGTAGAACTGTTTACCTATTTTCACAGTTTCTCACTGATTATTCTTATATACATACATAAATAGGGTTAATCGTGTTTAAAGACCCCTTCAGTGTTAATATCTTTGTTTGGGGCATATCTCATATAACTTCACACCTTTAGTTACTTGAAAAAAACAAGCCTTTTCATATTCCAAGGAATAATTATGATCAGGGGAGATCAGAGCTGATCGATATGTAAGAGGCCTACTGATTACTGGGAGAGTGCAAGCACTCGGCAGTCAAAGATCTTCACCTCTGAAAAATTTCAGGTTGGCAGATGGAGGCCGTTCAGGACAGTGGGAGATGACATGCTGTATGCATGCAATATTTTCAAAACCAGTTATCTTTTCTCTTATAATCAATCACCTTCACACATGTAACCAGCTCTTCTTTACCCCTTTGCATGCTAACCTGTTGCCATTTCAAATATCTATTGCTGTAACTGAGTAACTAGCCAGTGGAATCCACAAACCCAGATGTTATCATTTGTGCTTTTAAAGGTATCCCTGGTAGGAGAGGTTATAGAAATATTACTGGGTGTTACATTTTATATCAAAATTTTATTAATACTGAGCCAAAACATGATGTCCTTACTCAACATTTCTCAGTCTTTTACTAAGGCAAACTTCAATTTTTTTAAATAGGAATGTTTTTGAGTAGGACTGATTAAAAACTGAGTAAAGATCTCTTGATTTGTTACGTTAAAATTAACATGGTAATGTTCGTGACAAGTATTTTAGGATTCACTATAATGGACTTTCAAATATTATAAAGATTAATCATAAAGTCACCAAAGCAGTAAGACTATTACAGAATTACTAAAATGTGTGCTAGAGCAGTGGCGAACACTTTGCTTAAAAGAGGAGATGAGTGCAGGCTGCAAATTCCAATGCCACAAAGTTTGAAGTTGTCTGGTTCAATGGTGGTGCGTCAACCATCTATTAAAAAAAATGGTGATGTGGCCTGGCGGGCGTCAACCGTCAGGCGCGGCTGCCCTTCCTGGGGCCCAGCCGCGGGGGAAGGTCCCTGCACCTTCCTACAGGTGACATTTGTGAAATTTGGAACAAGATACTAATATGGATTTCAAATAACTTTCCAGTCAGCTGGTGTTAAACTCAGGGTTATTTTCAAGCCCATCTGTACACTTCAATTCCTAACGTAGTAGTGCACTTGGGAGGCTCAGAGGAATTACTTTTATAGTACAAGGCAACTTAACAAAGCTAGTGTAATGGTGACTATTTGTATGTAAAATGGACTTACCATGCTATTCACAAAATTCTTAGACTTTACGAGAATGTTGAAAAATATGTGAGTCCATGCTGCTAACAATATGGTAACCATTCATAAGTCATTTTTTTTAATGGAAGCAGTGTAACTACATATACTACCATTACTATCTCTATTCATATATACTTATAGTATCAAGAGTTTGGTCAGCATGTCTGATCATCCTTCTCATGGAAGATGCAAGGTGCAAGAAGATATAAAGTTGGTGCAAGAACTCTAAGAAGTACTAAGTGAGGAAATGATGATGATCCACAAATTCTGAAAGGGCATATAAAGAGGGATTATATATTTGTGGCATGTGGGGGTATTGATATGAGTAATGGGATGGATTTTTTTAAAAGGAAAATTTAGGCTGAATATCAGGAAGAATTTCCTTATAGTGAGACAATGATGTCTATGATCTAGATCCGATAGGCACATCATGGCACTGTAGGGAAAGCAAAGCTACACTGCCCTAGGGGAGTTCTGGTATGGATCCATCTACCTTATGATGGTAAAGCATGCTTCTTTCTGTGTCCAGCTGGCTGTATTGGCCAGGGGTTGGAGAACGGTGAGGGGAAGAGAAAATGGTGCCAAGGCCCAGCTTTCTCTCTATTCTTCTTGTCTCTTTTGGAGTAGCTTGCACTCCCAGAGGGACTAGAAGGAAGAAGTCCCTGCATTCAGGGTTGTGCCCAGTCACTGCGTGGTAGTTGCAGTAAGGGAGAAGGCTGCTTGCACTGTGTATGTGTGTCGGGGCCATCCAGGCACAAATTGTGTGCTTAGTCCTGTACAAGACACAGTGAAGATGCGTGTTGTCTAAATGGTAGATTTTTGAGAATGTGTAAGAATATTCCCATGGAAATGATGAGACCCACGTTGCTTCATAATTTCAAACTAGGCTGGACAAAAAAGCATTGGAGGGAACAAATCTGTATTTGCAAGCGGATAGACTGAGTGATCTTATAGGTCTATTCCATTTTTAACTTCCCTGATTCAATGATAATTATGAAGCAAAGTAGAACAGAAACCTATCTATCCTCTTAAACAAAAGAAAATTAATATTTTACCTTCTACAGCTAGTTATGAATAAAGTGTAATTGAGAGTTAGATAAAAAGCAACTCTGCTTCAGCAGATCAAAAATAATAGTTTATTACATCTTCTATTCTAATAACCATTGAAGAAGGTTAACCAAGATACTGAGCAGCAGAAAAATCGACAGTCTGACTACAATAGACAGCAAAGGTAGAAGAATAATGATCCCCTTTAAAACAATTTGAGATCATTATTGCAGCAAATTATGATTGAACTTACTTTTACTTGTATGTATCAGCACTATACAATCAGACTTCTCAGGCCTTCTTATTGAAAAAATGGTGGTTTTGATAGATTTTAAGCTTCTTTCAATCTAGAGAAAGAAGGCCTTTAAAATGTCAACTCTGTTATAAAAGGGTTCAACACTAAGGGTTTGTCAACAATGCAGGCTCCTCAGTGAATGATGCAGCGGGATCAATTGAGCAGGTCGTGTAGATCTGCACAGTTGATGGGAGATAGGCTGCATCGATGGGAGGTTTACTCTTTTCAGGGAGGTAGTCTAATGGTGTCAACCAGAGAGCCCATCTCCTATCGACGCAGTGCCATGTAGACATCATAGTACATCAACATAAATATGTCAATGGGAGATGCTCAAGTGATGTATGTAGCTTAATATCTCCATCCACAGCCAGCTGCAGTGTAGACCAACCCTAAGTTAAGGGAATAGACTCTGCTTTTGGAAAGGTGTACAGTAGGGGTCTGAGGGCAGAAATTCCCTCACAAATGCAGATATATTTTCAAGGCTCCAAACATAGCCCAAAGACCAAAATAAACCAAGAGCTTACTGGCAAAATAAGCAATTGCTTGAGGCCAGCCTCTACTTTACAACCTATGAAATGGAAGTTACTGAAAGCTGAATTGTCAAGCTGGAGAGAGGTTATTAGCGGAGTTCCTCAGGGATCAGTCTTGGGACCAATCTTATTTAACATTTTTATTAATGACCTTGGAACAAAAAGTGGGAGTGTGTTAATAAACTTTGCAGATGACACAAAGTTGTGAGGTATTGGCAACACAGTGGAGGACTGGATTATCATACAAGACGATCTGGATGACTTTGAAAACTGGAATAATAGAAATGGGATGAAATTTAACAGTGCAAAGTGAAAGATCATGCACTTAGGGACTAACAAAACGAAGTTTTTTTCCTATAAACTGGGGACTTAATGGTTGGAAGTGACAGAGGAGGAGAAAGACCTGGGTGCATTTTTTTTATCACGGGATGACTATGGACCACCAATGGGATATGGCCATGAAAACAGGTTAATGAAATCTTAGGATGCATCAGGCAAGTATTTCCAGTAGAGATAGGGAAGTGTTAGTACTATTATATAAGGAACAGATGAGACCTCATCTGGTATACTGTATGCAGTTCTGGTCTCCCATATTTAAAAAAGATTAATTCAAACTGGAACATGTACAGAGAAGGGCTACTAAGATGATTAGAAGAATGGAAAACCTACCTTAGGAGAGGAAACTCAAAGAGCTTGGCTTATTTCAGTCAAAAGGAAGTTGGGGTGAGATAGGATTGCTCTCTAATACATCAGAGGGATAAATTCCAGGGAAGAGAGGTGTTATTTAAGTTAAGCACCAGTGTTGACACAAAAACAAATGGCTATAAACTGGTCATCAACAAGTTTAGGCTTGAAATTAGATGAAAGTTTCTAGCCATCAGAGGAGTGAAGTTTGGGAACAGCCTCCCAAGAGGAGCAGTGGGACAAAAGACCTAACTGGTTTCAAGACTGAGCTTGATAAGTTTATTGAGGGGTAGTATGATGAGTCTGCCTAAAATGGCATATAGCTGATCTGCTACTGCTAGTAGGAAATATCCCTGATGGCTGGTGATGGGACACTAGATGGGAAGGCCTCTGAGTTACTACAGAGAATTCTTTCCCATGTGTCTGGTCAGTGGGTCTTGCTAAAATGCTCTGTGTCCAACTGATCACCATGTTTGGGATCAAGAAGAATGTTCCCCCAGGCCAGATTGGTGGGTTTTGCCTTCCTCTGCAGCATGGGGCACGCGTCACTTACAGATTTAAACTAGAGCAAATGGTGGATTCTCTGTAACCTGAAATCTTTACATCATTATTTGAGAACTTCATTAACACAGCTAGGGGCTCTAGGTTAACAGCAATGGTTGTGTGAGGTTCTGTAGCCTGCAATGTGCAGAAGATCAGAGTAGATGGTCATGATGGTCCCTCTTGGCCCTAAAATCTATGTGTCTAAATAATATATTTTCCAATAATGCACATTTCATTTCTCTAGAAAAGATTAATATGATAGCTTAGTCACATGATGATTTTCTCTGTTCCATACTTTGATACTCACCCCATAAATATTACTTTTTAAAAGCATATTTCTATAATTTTTTAAAAATTAGTCTCCCATGATCACTTTATTTTTATAGAGAATACAGAAAGAATATAATTGTACAGATGTAGCAGTTTGCTAGATATTAAAATATGTGCATAAAGCAATAATATATAATCTCCTTTATAGTGTCAAATGTTCAAAATGGACTCTAAAATGGCACCTGTTTTCTCTGTTCTCATACTTTTATGTGCCCAAATATTTTGACTTATGAGTGCAATCTGCATACTTACTCATGAAAATCAGATAGGTAGACATAAAACAAATTATTTTCATGTAAATGCAGTTTGCACAAGCAAATACTGTGTTTGTCTTTGCCAGAGAAAACAACCTTGCATGGTAATTTAGGAGTAAAAAATTCAAAGTGAGATTTTAGCAGTGCATTGAATGGCCTTTGAAAATGTATTGAACTTTTAATGTAAGAGACCAGGGTTACAAGTTCGCCTAACACAAACTATGCCAGGAGCTTTCAGGATTGAGCACCTTCTCCCTAAAAGCCTCCTAAGGAATTATGTAGTACATAAGTGTGACAGGATCCCTGGGATGCAACCTGGAACTGTGGGACCGCTGTGCCCCCTTAACTCTGCAGCCTGAACTGTCTCTCACAGTGCTTTAGAAGTGAAAAGCTGCCAACACCTCACGGTGCTGTTATCACTCAGCCACCAAAGTACAGAGAGACATCCAGTTAAGTTACATGAATGCTCTCTCAACCACTCATGAACCATACAAAGAGAAACACCAGTAAATCCACCCAGCCTGGCACCCCAGAAATGTACAATCTTACATTGCTAAAGACTTTCTCTTGAACTATGCAAGCACATAAATTAATTTGCCACTTCATCAAAGGATAGTGGAAATATACCAGCCTTTGTAATCTGAGCAGATTCCCCAAGCACTTTAGGCAAACTCACTGTTAGGGATAAAATATAAAAATAACTTTATTAACTACAAAAACAACAAGAGTTCTGTAGCACTTGAAAGACTAATTTATTTTTTGCAGGCATAAGCTTTCATGGGCTTTAACCCACTTCATCAGTTGCAGGGAATGGAAATCAGATAGGTGGTGTATGTATATATATACATACACACACATATATACAGTCAAGGGGAAGGTACAACAATGGGTGGGGTAGGTAATAGCAAAGTCCACACAGTCGAAGTAGCTGAGGCCTATTCACAACCACTGATCAGAAGGTGAGAATGTGTGAACCATGACAATTACTTCTTGTAATGAGATAACCATTCCAAGTCCCTATTCAGACCCAGTCTGATAGTGTCAAGTTTGCAGATCAGTTCTAGCTCTGCCGTTTCTTTTTGAAGTCTGTTTTTGAAGTTTTTTTGTTGAAGTATGACAACTTTCAAGTCTGCTACAGAATGTCCTGGGAGATCGAAGTGCTCTCCAACTGGTTTATGGGTGTTTCCATTTTTTATGTCTGATTTGTGTCCATTTATTCTTTTGCATAGTGACAGTCCGGTTTGGCCAATGTACATGGCAGGGGGGGCATTGCTGACACATGATGGCATATATTACATTAGTAGATGTGCAGGTAAATGAGCTCCTTCTGGTGTGGTTGATGTGGTTAGCACCTGTGGTGGAGTCACTAGAGTGGATATCTGGGCAGAAATGGCAACGGGGTTTGTTGCAGGGATAGATTCCTAGCTTCCTGTTCTTGTTGAATGATGTACGGTTGCCACTGAGTATTTGTTTCAAGTTGGGGGGCTGTCTGCCTCCCGCAGCTTGAGCGAGTGAGGGATCGTCTGCTAGGATAGGTTGGAGAGATGTGTTGGAGAGATTTATGCTGGGGGCTGTAGGAGATGTCTAGAGGTGTTCTGTTGTTTTCTTTGTTGGGTCTGTCTTGTAGTAGGTGACTTCGGGGTGCTCATCTGGCTCTGTCAGTTTTTCTTCACTTCTCCAGGTGTGTATTGTAATGTAAGATATGCCATCATGTGCCAGCAATGATGTTAGGCGTCTGGGAACTGGTGCTCCTATTTTTTCTCCAGTGACACTTCATCCATACCCTCCTCCAGTCCCTTTGGACCACAACCTCCCAAATTTGTCTTTGGGATGGTAAAGGGGAGCCCAGTGATCCTGCTCATTGGTTAAGTGTGGATTGGGGAGTTTAGTGCTACAGAAACTTCCGTATAATGGATGCAAGGGCCCCTTACTTACCATGGCTGGAATGCCACTCTGACCCATGCAATAGGTACAGATTGGTACGCGGGTGTGACTTTGCCATGTGAATATAAAGGGGAGTTCTTTTTACATTGTAACAATTCTTTTCATCCATGGGCCCAGCTAATACTGGAAACTTTGTGCTTTGGTTTCCTTATAGTGGATACCTAGGCCTTCACTCCTGATTCTGCTCCTGCAGACCACCTTTCCCAGATTAGAAGACAAAAGAAAAACCTCGGGGTGACATGTTCAATTAGCTAATGAACGTCTCTGTGGCTGCTGACCCAGAGCTCAGGGCCTGGAGGATGTCATTGTCAGCAAAACTGAACATGGAAATGGAAAACAGAAAATCAACCCAGAAGCAGGAGCATGGAGTGCAACAGGAGATGTTGTGTATTATGATGGATCAGTCAGCCATGCTAAGGTTCTGAAATACCTCCAGGGAGAGCAGTGGCAGGACAAACTCCCTGTGCAGTCCCTGCAAACTGCTCAACCAACAATCTGTTTCCTAGCCCCCTCCCCCAAGCACTCGAGGAGGAACTTGCGCAGGGTACAGTACGTGCTCCACTTCACACCGATGAAGGGAAGCAGAAGGGGCTGATGGCCCCTTCAGAACTAGGAATGTGCGTGCTTTGCTGTTCGGACCATCATACTTTCCTCTGGATGCCCAAGCAGCTTTATGAGAATGTTAAATTATCATTCTTGCCCCCCACTGTAATGGATCACCAATAAAGCTTCTCTGCTTTAAAAAAACATTACACTTTATTCATTGAGAGTCTGGGGATTGTTGGCAGGAAAAGAAGGGGAGGGAAATGATTGCGTGAGTGTGGGGGATGGGACAGGAAGGCACGGCGCTGACAGAGATGTACATTATTGTGGTTCATTGCACAAATGGGTTTTCAATGCTTCCCTGAGGCATAGTGCTCTGCAGTTTGGTCTCAGCGTAGCACTGGTATCTGGCTGCTCAAAATTTGCTGCCAGTCTATCAGCCTCCATGGCCCAACCCGGTGGGAACTTTTCCTCCTGTTTCACACACACATTATGGAGCACACAGCCGGCAGAGAGAACAGTTGGGATGTTGCATTCACTAAGGTCTAACCTAGTAATCAAACTGCACCATCTTGCCTTTAAGTGGTGAAATGCACATTCCACCACCATTCTGCACTTGATAAGCCTATTATTGAAATGCTCCTTCTTGCTGTCCAGGTGTCCAGTGTAGGGCTTCATTAGCCAGGGAGCAAGAGGTAGGCTGAATCCCCCAGGATCACTATTGACATTTCAACATCGCCAATATTTATTTTTTATCACGGAAGAAAGTGCCCACCTGCATCTTTTTTAATAGACCTGAGTTCCTAAAGAGGCACGCATCATGCACCTTTCCAGACCACCCTACATCGATGTCGGCAAAACATCCCCTATGATCCACAAGGTCCTGCAATACCATTGAGATGTATCCCTTTCGGTTTATATACTCTTTGGCAAGGTGGTCCAGTGCTAAGATAGGGATATGCATCCTATCAATCACCCTGCCACAATTTGGCAACCCCATTGCAGCAAAGCCACAAAACGCATTGCGGCAAACTATGTCCTGCATGTTTCCCAAAGTCATTACCCTTCTTAGCAGAAGTCTTTTGATGGCCCTGCACACTTGCTTCACAGCAGCTCCCATGGTGGATTTACTGACTCCAAATTGATTCCCAACTGACTGGTAGCAGTCGGGTTGCTAGCTTCCACAGAGTCTGTGAGTACGGGCAAGGGTAAGAGCAGGGTGTGGGACACGGCAGGAGCTAGAGGAATTGCAGCATAGAATGGGACAGAGGCAGGTGCTGGGGCAGTTAGGATGAAACTAGAAGATGATAGACTCAGGAGGGAAGGAGGCAGAAAGGTCTGTAACTACTAGAGAACATGCCCCTCCACAACTTGGAATTTGAACCTATTATTCCTGAGTCTAAACATTCTTTGCTGTCTAGCAAATAGCTGTGTATAGAGCAAAACGTGTGTCTCATTTCCCACTACTGGCAGTTCCACCTAGGAAAGAATAACCTTTGATTTCTACCCATTATTCAGGAACATCAAGTAGCAGAGGATTGTGATGTGAATCTAAACATTCCAACTCGGTGATGAGCCATGTGTGGGGTCAGTGCAATTCTTGATTTAGCAGTGTAGAAACTACATGGAAAAAAATACAGCTACTTTAAAATTATCTTAAATTTGTAATGTCAAGCACGCAGTAATTAGGAAATGCCAGAATTAAGAGAGCCCAGGCTATCTCAATTTGCCCCTGAAGTGTGTACATTATGGTGGTGTTTCTGAAAACAGGATCTTATGATGACTAGTGATGGACAGCCTTAACTTTAGGGGATGCAGATATACATGGTACTTATATTGCCTCCAGCATGGTGGTATTTTAGTGCCTTACAATCTTTAATGTGTCACAACACCCTTGAGAAGTAGGGAAGTACTATCATCTTCATTTTACAGATGAGAAACTGAGGAATGGAGAGACTAAATGTCTTGCCCCAAGTCACACAGATAGCAGAGTGGGAATTTGAACTGGGTATCCCAAATCTCAAGCTAGTGGCTTACCCACTGGACCATTCTTCCTGTCTCCATACTTCACTACATAGTACCAAGATAAGCAAAACACATACATAAGAGATTTGTTTGTCACCTTAACATTACCAACATACTATAAAAGCTGAGCTCCAATATAACAAAGACATTCATTTTTGGGTTTGGAAAGAATATAACTCTTGGGCCACTAAGTGACTTTGAAATTAGAGCCGCCTTTCATGGTGGGAGGAGAAGGGAGAGTTTGGGCTGGCTTGAGTTTGGAGTGGGATGGGCTGAGCTGGAACTGGTCTGAGGGTTAGTGTTGGCTGAAGACGGAGAGGCTAGCTACTGAAGAAGGCTGAATGGAAGGCTGTAGCAGGTCCTGTCTGTCACCTGAGGATGAACATTGAAACTTGCAATGGAGTTGGAGGTGGGGGGGGGTGGAGAGAGTGGGAAGAGAATCTTGCCTTGGACTATGAAGGTGAACTGTCAGTGAATGAGGAATAGTCTCAGATTAGGAAAAAAAAAAGAAACCCTAAATATAACAGGATTTGAAGAAGGAAAAACAAGAGCAGGATAAAAGTCAACATTTCATAATTGTGAAATCAGCAACAGACGATGTGAAAATAGGAGATATTAACCCCCTGAAGTGAAGTATTGTTGACACAATGAGCTAAAATAATGCAGGGTGGAGATCTATTGACAGAATGTACACATAAGGAGCAAGCTGAAAAACTTCTCAAAATTGTAACCTTAAGAAAATAAAAGCTGTGTGTCAACTCCCTAAATACCTGGAGAAAGAAAGAGGGGTTATGTATGGAGTGCCACTAGGATTGCCTGTGGATGATATTAAAAAAAGAGTATAGGTGAAAATAGGTGTTTGTTAAATGGCTATTTAGAAGGACAGGAGAAGAAAAAGAGCCATCTATGGTTGCTTGCATAACACTTAAAGGTGGGACACTTCTGGATAAGATCCAAATGGGGTATCAATCTTTCTGGGTTACACCATATAGCCTCCTTCCTCTAACACCCGCTTCCCCATTAAGTTACTATAATGGTCAAAAATTTGGACATACGCCAGCCATTTGCCAGGGTGCAGTAAATATGGCGGAAATGACTCAGATCAGAACTGTGTAGAAGGAACAGAATCTAAATGCAGCAATTTCAGGGGAAGGCAGTGCAGAATATAAATGATGTGTTGTAGCAAAACAAGCTCCAAAAAATTAAAATAATTCATACAGTATCATATGTAGAGGCTAATAAAAGGTACTGTCTGCAGAAAAAAGAAAAATACTCATGTAAGAGAAAAGATGTACACAAGCAGCAGAACAAATCTCTGGTGAGAGAGGAGAATGATAGATTGCTTGTAGATATAGAGAAGTTTATAGCTTTCATTACAGAGGTTATTAGCTGCACGTTGCAGATGGAGAAAAGACAGAAAGGATTAAAATTATAGCAAAAGCAGCAGAAAAATACACTAAAGTTAGACAATCTATTGATAGACTGCATTCATGTGATTTTAAATGAAGGTAGAAAATACATCTTAAATAACATGGTCTTAATGATCCTTAGCTGGAATGCACATAGTTTAATAATGCATGGACAGAAATTTAAGAAAGCCATGTTTGAAATGGGAAAAAAAGACTGATGTAATATATGTGGAAGAAACATGGCTAATAAGCAAACTTGTGGTCAGTCTACCAGGATATGATATACTCCAAAGGGATCAAAAGGTTATTAGAGGAAGGGGCATCTGTATATTTCTAAATAAGAGGGACTCAGTTATGTCAAAATAGATGCACAGAAAATAAGTTTTGAATGTAATGCTTTTGAGATTCCCAGGCAAATCCCTCCCTCTAAGAAACAACCCACTCATATATGCATTGATAATGTTTATAATCCATGTACAATAGTATTTTTAATTGGAAAAATAAGTTTTGAATGTCAAAACCCCATTCATAATTTGCAGAGACTTTAATAGTCATAGTGAGCAATGGTGAAGCAAGAAAACCAACCTAAACGGTAAATGCTTAGAACAATTTACTGATCTGCATGACCTGGTAATATTGAATAAAGGAGCACCTACTAGATTTAAATCAGTGGATGGATCCTTTTCTGTTTTGAATTTTAGAATTGCAAAAGATAGTTAGTAAATGTAGATGGGAAATTCATAAAGAAGATCGAATGAGATGTGACTACTTCTCTACTCTTATTGAATAGCAAGGCCACAGAAATGTCAATATCACGAAAAGACCACAGTCAGCTTTTTTTGAAAATTTCACCTAGAAACTTTAAGATTAAATGCTATGAATATTTATGAAGTAACTGTGTGACAACCTACTAGAATTCTATAACAACTTTATGAAAGGAATCTGAGCAGCAACTGATCTGACCCCGTACAAAACATGAAATTGCCCTATTTAGAAACCTGGTTTCATGGTGGAATGAGGATTGCAAATTAGTAATCAAGGAATGAAATAAGGCATAGGAGCCAACAAAACAGACAATGAATAGTAAAGACTTAGTGAATAATAAAAGATGTAAGGTAGTGGCACAAAAGACTATCAAAAAAGACCAAAAAAATTGGAGAAATTATGAAGGAAACATAAGATTCAAAGCTTCAGAACTATATAAACAAATTCAAAAAATTATTGGAATTCAAAGTAAAAGTAAATTTATACCTGGTCTTACTATAAACAAACTGAAGCTTCCAACTCAGGAGAGACAGCCATTTTAGCAAATGAATGCCAAAAGGTGAGTAGTGATCTGAAACAAAGCAATGAGTTTTGTGAGGAAAAAATGGTTTATTGAGGAAAACTGTGAACTATTAAATGGCTGGAGATAACACACTATCAGTATGTTAACAAAAAATGAGTATGCAAGAGCTTATTGAAGCCATTAGGAAAAGGAAAAATACAGCTCCAGGTAAAGATAATTTAAATGATTCAACACTTGTCAGAAGGGAGTCTAAAGATTCTATTGCAGTTATATAATAATATATGGAGGGGTGGGGGCGGGAAGGACAGCTGCTAATAAAATGGAAACAAGCATTGGTGATACCAGTTAGGAGATCAGGCAAGGTATGTACAAGATCTAATGCTTATAGGTCTATTGCCCTCACATCGTGTGGGAAGAATCATGGAAAATATTATAAATGTAAGACTAGTGGAATAATTGGAGAGAAATGATAATATAACTGATATATCTGAAGTACAATGTGGTTTCAGAAAAGAAAGAGGCACAGTTGACCATATAGTGAGAGTAGAAATGGAGGTACAGAAAAAGCATAAGGAATAAAAACTTTATGATAACAGTCTTCCTGGATATTGAAAAAAGCACATACATGCTATGGAAGGAAGGCCTCCTATATAAATTAGCCAAAATTGGGGTGAGGGAGACTATTTTGGTGACTGAGGGACTGTTTAAGTGCCAGAACTGTAAAAGTCAAAAACCTACAAACTGACAAATGAAAGTCCTCAAACCCTATTTTGTTTTGCAATATGATAAATGACCTCCCAGAATGTGTGCAGATGGGAATAGGTATTTCCCATTTTGCTGATGACTGTGCTATATGGACTAAGCATAAAGGACTCAAAGTAGCTGAGGAAAGGACAAATGAGGAACTCCAGAGAATTTCAAAGTGGGGAAATGATTGGGGATTTAAATTCTCATTTGCAAAAAATAAGGAAATGCTTTTAACCAGGAAGAAAATTAGGGAAGACTAATTTATTTTTTATGATGGAAAAAATTCAGATAGTTTAAAATGTTATGTTCCTAGGAATACTGTTTGATAATAAATTAACTTGGAAAGGTCACATAGATAATATCATACAAAATGTAAAGGTAAGATGAACTTACTTAAAAATGTAGCTGGAAACAAATGGGATGGAGATAAGAAGGTATTAATGATGATGTATAGAACATTGATAAGAACAGTTTTACATTGTGGAAGTCAAGCTTTTAATTCAGCCTCAGAAACAAGTCTTATGCTGGGTCTATACTGATGGTGGCAAATTCGCCGCCGTCAGATTGATTGCTCTGGATCAACTGAGTGGTCTGTGTAGACCCGCTCAGTCGATCCAGCAATTGCTGCAGGAAAACCAACCAGTAAGTGGTGTAGCGCTGAGTCAAAGGGAACACTGTTCCCTTCGGCACAGTGCAGTGTGGACGGCACGCGGAGCAAAACGCAGCGAAGTCGATGGGAGATACATAAGTGATTTACATCACTTGCGTGTCTCCCATCGACTGCTGCCGAATCCGGAAGGTAAGTGTAGAAAAAGAGGTAAAATATTATGGGATAGCTCAGCCAGTTCTGACTGGTCTTAGTTGTAATTAAAATAAAACCTTGTCTGTGTGTTTACATCTCCCTGTGTCTCTGTCTGTTGGTTTCTCTCTGAATGCAAGTAACTTCCAAGAATCCAAACATAACAAAGTGGCAACGATGGAGGACAGACCTGTGCTGCTACTGCCACCAACAAGAAGCTTCAGTAAAATGTAAGAAAAAAAACCTTTTACTGTTCTGGGTGGCTGCCTGTGGTGTGTGTTCTCAATCCCTCAGGAAACTGAAAGTGAAACAGACATATTGAGAAGGGGAGAGGAAACAGAAGAAGCAGAAAAGTAGTGGCAATGAAAGGAAATTACTAGCAATTGTGTGTGAATGACCCCCAACACACATGAATAAAAGACTAAAAAAATGAGAAAGAAAAAGGCAGCAATGGCTATACTTACTGGACCCCTGGGGCATTTTGATGAAACTACTGAGCAATGGAGCTGCTATACTGAATGTTTTGAGCTTTTTGTTCTTGCAAATGAAATAGGAGCTGATAAGAAGGCAGCAACTTTCTTAAGTGTCATGGGAGCTAAAACATCTAGCTTGCTGTGCAGTTTAGTGCCCCTTGAGAAGCCAGGCACAAAATCTTACAATGACATTGTGAAAATCTTGGAGACACCTTTTTCCCCCAAAACCACTGGTAATTGCAGAGAGATTTAGATTCCATAAAAGGAATCAAGAAGAAGGTGAAACAATAGCACAATTTGTAGCGACTTTTAAGAAGCTTGCTGAGCACTGTGAATTTAATGATGTGTTAGATAACACCCTGCATGATAGGTCAGTGTGTGGTCTGAGCAGTGAAGCCATGCAGAAGCACCTATTGACAGAGGACAAGCTCACCTTGAAGAAGGCCAATGAAATTGCAATTACTATGGAACTGGCAGCAAAGGAAGCACAACAACTAAGTGCATCCACCAGAGTGCATAAGGTGTCATAAGAACCTACCAACAAGACAGCGGGGAGCCAGGAATGTTACCGCTGTGGAAAACCTGGTCATCATGCATTGTGTAAAAACCTAGTGTGTTGACAATGTGGCAAAAAGGGACACATTGAGTGTACCTGCAAAAAAACTAAGAAGAGTCAAACAGCAGGCAAGCAAGAGAAAAGAAAACCTGCTGTCTGGCAGACCGAAAAGGAAAATCTGCATGTGGTAGAGCAGGCTCAGGATGATCAAAGTGACACCCAGTCAGAAGAAGTGCCATTCCACATCTTGTCCATGGCACTTGGGTCACATGAATACTGGGTAACCCTGCTGTTGGATGGTAAACCTGTATGCATGGAATGGACACTGGGGCAACAGTTTTGCTAATCTCAGACAGTCTATAAGGACAAGCTAAAGCATCTTCTTAAGCTGACAAAAGTTGTTCTGAAAATGTACACTGGAGAACCTGTACCCATGTTGGGCACTTCTGATGTTAAAGTGAAGCTCAATGGATGAGGCTGCTCCATTGCCACTATTTGTGGGGGAAGGTAATTATCCAGCCTTAATTGGAAGGTCATGGCTTAGGAAAATCCAGGTGAATGGTGTAGAAGTGCATAGGATGGCTAAAGAAGAAACAGCTCTGACAGCTGTATTAAAGAAACATCTGCTGTTTTTGTAGAGGACCTGGGAAGAATCTTCAAGCCAAGGGGTGCAGCAGTACTGCTAGCTCCAGAACCTATGGCACCAAAACCAAACAAAGACAAAGAAGGAGCTGCAGGGAGAAACTCTGCAGTCACATTTCTGGTTGTAGGGATTGAAGAGACCTGAAGTGAACAGGAAGGCTTTTGCAGGGTGAAGACAAAGATGGAAGTTTCTTTATCTTTCTACCTCAATATGTGGTGCAGGGCAGAGAGCTATGTGTTTTAGCTAATTCTGGAATAGCTTTTTCCTGTTTATTGTTTGGGTGCACAAGGATAATTACGATTCCCTGTTCTCAGCAGAAGGTAGTGCGGAAAGCGGCGGACCTGATATACCTTGACTTTAGCAAAGCTTTTGATACAATCTACCACAGTATTCTTATCAGCAAGTTAAAGTAGTATAGGTTGGATGAATGGACTATAAAATGGATAGAGAGCTGGCTAGATCATCAAGCTTAACATGTAATGATCAATAGGTCCATGTCTAGCTGGTTGTAAGTCACAAGCAGAGTGCCCCAGGGGTCGGTCTTGGGGCCGGTTTTGTTCAACATCTTCATTAATGATCTGGATGATGGGGTAGATTGCACCCTCAGCAAGTTTTCAGATGACACTAAGGTAGGGGGAGTGGTAGATACCCTGGAAGGTATGGATAGGATACAGAGTGACCTAGAAAAATTGGAGAATTGTGCCAAAAGAAATCTGATGAAGTTCAACAAGGACAAGTGCAAAGTCCTCCACTTAGGATGGAAGAATCCCATGCACAGCTACAGACTGGGGACCACGGGCTAGGCAGTACTTCTGCAGGAAAGAACCTGGGGGTTACAGTGCATAGGAAGCTGGATATGAGTCAGCAATGAGCCCTGGTTGCCAAGAAGGCTAAAGCCATATTGGGCTGCATTAGTAGGAGCATTGCCAGCAGATCGCGGGAAGTGATTATTCCCCTCTATTTGGCATTGCTGAGGCTATATTTGGAGTATTGTGTCCAGTTTTGGGCCCCCCACTACAAAAAGGATGTGGACAAAGTTGGAGAGAGTCCAGCGGAGGGCAACAAAAATGATTAGGGGGCTGGAGCACAAGACTTATGAGGAAAGGCTGAGGGAACTACACCTGTTTAGTCTCCAAAAGAGAAGAATGAGGGGGGATTTTATAGCAGCCTTTAACTACTTGAAAGGGGGTTCCAGGGAGGAGCAATGGTCTCAAGTTGAAGTGGGGGAGGTCTAGGTTAGATATTAGGAAAAAGTGTTTCACTAGGAGGGGGTTGAAGCACTGGAATGAGTTACCTAGGGAGGTGGTGGAATCTCCATCTGTAGAAGTTTTTAAACTGGGGCTTGACAAATCTCTGGCTGGGATTATTCAGCTGAAGTTAGTCCTGCTTTGAGCAGGGGTTTGGACTAGATGACCTCCTGAGTTCCCTTCCAACTCTAATATTCTATGACTGTTTTGCTTTGTTTTCCATTGAGACATACGGCAATAGGGCCTCTCCCCTTCATCCTGGCCTCTGGAAGGATAGAAAAGCAGAGGCTATGTCTAAATAGCACAATGTAGTTTATGCTGATCCTCAAGGCAATGGAAACTTTGGCATTCTGTTAGTCAAGACCCTGCCAGGTGGCTAATATTGGTAATCACTAACTATTTTGGGTGGCAATTTTTGGATCTGAATATGAATAAATGGAACTATACTCTCTTTAGTTGAGTGGTAGAGAACGATGCTCTCCAGAAAGAGAATAGCTTTCTTTCAGCTGGTGAATGACGTCCTTGACAGCAGTCTGAAATCTTTTTGAGCTCTGGTAACATAAGTCAGATGGTTTCTTATAGCTGGGAGTGAGATCCTGGAAAATCAATTTCCTGGGTAAACTGTAGGAGTAGACTAACTGGAAATAATACTTTAGAGACAAAGTGTTCACAGCACTTCTTCCACTTTACTGAGCACAGCACTGAGTTACAGTGACTCATGTTTCAATTCATCACACATTCATACTGTTCTCAGCTGCATAGTAGAGCATTTTTCTGGCCTGATACACAAAGTCATCAAAAGAAGTAGAGTTCTAGACTCTACATTCCCTTAAAAGGGCTACAACCTATGATACTGTAGAGCCATTAGTTGTGGACTGGTCTGTAAGATTCCATGAGGTTTAATTAGACTTGTTCATAGTATTACACAGGTTCATAAGAGCTCAGTTTTAGTGTTTAGCCACCAGCCTGAATTGGGAGTTTCATGCAGACACATCATCCGACCAGGAGCTCCTGGAAGAGTTGTGCTTCAAGGATGTAGAAGTCATGGCCCAGCTTTTTCCATGAACATGCTGAGGTGACTTCATAGGCAAAAGATATTCACACTCTCCAACATCTTGGAGACAGTCATAATCTGTACCTGAGTGTACTATATGTGCCCATCAAAGACCAAGCTTTAGTTAATAAAGGCCTGTTACAGCTATCATGGAAGCTAACAGCAAAACTCACCTTGACTTCCAGGAGAGCAGAAGGAGACCCTAAATTAAATAATTGATTTTGGACTAATGTAGGCAAAAGCAGCAGCTATGGATTTGATGTGAGTAAAATGGAACTCTGTTGGGAAATGCAGAAATTATCATAGCATTTACGAGGGCCCACTTTTGTATGCAATTCCAGATGATAAATTCAGGAAAACAAAAGAAAACAACAAAAAGGCTATGGCGTTGTCATGGAAAATAAAAGCAAGATTACTGTAGATAATATATTAGTGGAAAAAGATATGAACGTGGCAGGTAATTCTAAGGGGCAGGCTGCACTACTTCAGCCTGGTGCTGTTGGTGCTGCCTAAAGAAAGACAGAAGGAATAATACAAATAGGGATTAGTGAAATAGTTTGGAGTGTGTGTGTGTGTGTTAACCTGGAACATTTGCTCAGAATGTGAACAAGATCTTTGGGGGGAGGATGGAAGTTGATGAAAGCTCAATTAATTGTATTTGTTTCTGGATATTTTTGTATTTTGTGCATTTTCTAGTCTTTGTACAGACCAGAAGTAGAAGTATTAAAAATAATATAAGGAAGATTGTTCCACTGAATATTCCTAGCTAGGCTGAAACCAGGAAATTCTAGGCTATTCACAGAAGCTAGAGAAGGTCAGGACCAATTACATCATCTGGAAACAAACCTGAAAACAATCCTAAACTTCAAAGCCAGAAGGGACCATTATGATCATCTAGTCTGACCTCCTGTATAACATAGCCATGGAACTTCCCCAAAATAATTCCTAAAGTATATCTCTTAGAGGGAAAAAAATCCAATCTTGATTTAAAAATAATCAATGATGTAGATACCATCAGATTCTTTGGAAAATTGTTGCAATGGTTAACAGAGTAATTAAAAATATATACATCTTATTTCTAGTCTGAGTTTGTCGAGCTTCAATTTTCCAGTCATCGGGTCATTAAATTTTTCTATGATAGGTTGTAGATTAATTAGGGTTATTAAATATTTGCTCCCCATGTAGATCTTTGTAGACTTCTCTTAACCTTCTCTTTGTCAAGCCAAACAGATATTCAAGCAGTGGTCTCAGCAGTACCTAATACAGAGGTAAAATAAAAATTGTATTCCTATGCAAGATTCCCATATTTATACATCCAAGGACTGCATTAGCCCTTTTACAACACCATCGCACTGAGAGCTCATGTTCAGTTGATTATCTACCATGATCCCCATACTTTTTTTTTTTTAGAGTCACTGCCTCCTAAAATAGAGTCCACCATCCTGTATGCATGGCCTATATTCTTTGTTCCTAGATGTATATATTTATCCTTATTAAAACATACATTGTTTGCTTGTACCTAACTTACTAAGAAATCCAGATCGCTCTTCATCAGGAACTGTTCTTTCTATTATCTACCACTCCCCCAATTTTTGGGTCATCTGCAAACTTTATCAGTGATGATTTTATGTTCCCTTTCACATTACTGATAAAATGCTAAATAGGGTGGAGCCATGAACTGATCCTTGGGGGACCCCACTAGAAACACAACATTCAGTGATGATTCCGCATTTTGAGACCATCAGTTAGCTAGCTTTTTATCCATTTAATGTGTACCATTTTAATGTAATATCATTCTATTTTTAAATCAAAATGCAGAATCAAGTCAAACGTCTTCCAGAAGTCTAAGTATATTATATCAACACCATTACCTTTATCAGTCAAACTTGTAATCTCATAAAAAAGTAAGTTAACCTGGCAGATCTATTTTCCCTAAACTCATGTTAATGGGTATTAATTATATTACCGCCTTTAATTATTTATTAATCAAGTTCCATATCAGTTGATACATTACTTTTCCTGGGATTGATGTCAGACTCACAGGCCATTAATTACCTAGGTCATCCTGTTTACCCTCTTTAAATACTGACACAGCATTAGCTTTCTTCTGGTCTTCTGGACCTTCCCTGGTATTCTAAGACTTATTGAAAATGAACATTAAAAGTCCAGCAAACTCCTCAGCAAGCTCCTTTAAAATTCTTGGTTTCAAGTTATCTGGACTTGGTAATTTTAAAATGTCTAATTTAAGTAGTTGCTCTTTAATATCCTCTTGAGATACTAGTGGACTGGACAAAATGTCATATATGACTACATCATCTGGTTTTTTTTCTCCCATATACAGAACTTGAATATTTACTGAACACTTCTACCTTTTCTGCATTATCATTGATGATTCTACAATTTACATATAGTACTGGATAAATACCATTGTTAGGATTCTTTCTGTACCTAATATACGCTTAAGAATTCTATTCTGTTCCTAATATACGCTTAAGAATTCTAAGAACAGAGTTCTTAACTCTGTTGACCAGTGGTTTCCCCTCATGTCTCTTTGCCTCTCTTCTCAATTTTCTATGATTCCTAGCTTCTGATTTACGTCAACTTTCCTACTTTTCCTTTTTTTAATATATTACTTTTTAATTTTTTTATAGTTGCATTCACTTCTTTTCTAAGCCTGGTCACTCTTTTTTTTAAACCAATACGGCCTTCTTCAATTGTGGAATAGGGCATCTGGTAAAATGTTCTTAAACAATTCCCAATTATCAATCACAGTTTTATAATTAAATACTTCCTTCCAACTGATTTGTTTCATAATTGTTTTCAGCTTTGTGAAATTGATCCTTTTAAAGCACCAGGTATATATGTCACTGATCTGGTCTTTATTCTGTTTGCACATTATAAATATGATCAAGTCGTGATCAATTAGATCAAAATCTAATACAGAATTTCCCCTGTGTAAGATGCAGAACTTTTTGAGTCAGGAAATTGCCATGTATAATATTTGCAGAGAGATTGACTGATATTTAACCTAAATTTCCCTTTTCTTACATTTTTAACATCAACATATTTAATCCACTTCCTCCTTGGCACTTATGAAAGATGAAAACTGGATAAAATGTAAAAAACTGTAATGTAAAAATGTAAAAAATGTAAAAATGTAAAAAACTGGATAAAATATAAGAAAAGGGAAATTTAGTATGAATATTAGTCACTCTTTTACTGATGTGTGTTTAGAACTGAATGCAATGTTCCAAGTACAATTACTCTGAAAACCTAGAAACAATTGTTTTAAAAGGCCACACATTGTGTTGTAATCCACTCCAAGGAGTAGAATTGTGTTTCAGAATCTAAGATTTAAAGTAAAAACAATTGCAACCATAAGGGCTAGAAACAAAGAAAGCATAAACAGAATGTAAACCAGTTCTGGGAGGTTTGAACTGATCCATTTAGCTTCATAACTGTGCACATTTAACTATGCGAATACTGTCATTGTTACTTTGTGTTTCTGGAGTTAATTATTTCACTTATGATCATTTTAGCAGAAATAACCAGCTAATGTACTTATCCCGCAGTCCCAAACCTCTCCCCATATCTTCATGGATGCCTGAAACCTGAAGTTCCCCTTTCCAGTAGCCAAAAGCACCAAGGGTGCTGAGGGAGTTAGCTGATGTGATTTTAGAGCCATTGGCATTATCTTTGAAAGCTTGTGGCAACAGGGGGAGGTCCCAGATGACTGAAAAAAGGCAAATATAGTGCCCATCTTCAAGAAAAGGAAGAAAGAGGATCCAGGGAAGTGTAGGCTGGTCAGCCTTACCTCAATCCCTGGAAAAATCATGGAGCAGGTCCTCAAGGACTCCATTTTAAGGTACTTAAAAGAGAGGAAGGTGATCAGGAGTAGTCAACATGGATTCACCAAGGGAAAGTCATGCCTGACCAACCTGATTGCTTTCTATGAAGACGTGACTTGTTCTGTGGATGAGGGGAAGTGGTGGATGTGATATACCTTGACTTTAGCAAACCTTTTGATACGGTCTCCCACAGTATTCTTATCAGCAAGTTAAAAAAGTATGGGTTGGATGAATGGACTACAAAATGGATAGAGAATTGGCTAGAGCAAAGGGATCCATGAGTAGTGATCAATGGCTCCATGTATAGATGGCAGCTGGTCACAAGTGGAGTGCCCCAGGGGTCGGTCTTGGGGCCTTATTTGTTCAACATCTTCATTAATGATCTGGAAGAGGGGGTAGATTGCACCCTCAGCTAGTCTGCAGAAGACACTAAGCTAGAGGGAGTGGAAGGGAGGGATAAGATACAGAAGGACCTAAACAAATTGGAGGATTGGGCCAAAAGAAATCTGATGAGGTTTAACAAGGACAAGTGCAGAGTACTGCACTTAGGATGGAAGAATCCTATGCACAGCTACAGACTGGGGACCGATGAGCTAGGCAGCAGTTCTGCAGAAAAGGATCTGGGGGTTAAAGTGGATATGAGTCAGCAGTGTGCGCCGGATGCCAAGAAGGCTAATGGCATATTGGGCTGTGTCACGCGCCGCTCTCAACGGCCAGTGGCTGTGGCCCTCCCCCGGCCTCCAACCCCGGGGGAGACCGCAGCGCCTGCTGGAGTGAAAGGGGGAATTAGCAGTTCCAGCAGGCGATATGCCTG
>ML675601.1:11030385-11106984 GCA_007922155.1 Mesoclemmys tuberculata
GGGCAGCAGGCAAGGCAAGTCTCAGGGTCGGTGTCTGAGACAGGAGGGTCCTCCCTCCGGGCAGCTAGGGAGAGGGGGAGGGGGACGCAGGCCCACCCGTCTCCACTGCGTCCCAGCCCAGGGCCCTAGTAGTGGCACAATGGTTGCCACGGAGGCAGCGGGGCTCCGGCCTTAACACTCCGCCGGGCCGAGGCCCTTCCTTCACCCACTAGGCAGGGGTGTCCCTGGGCCACTTCCTCCCCGTATCCCCAGGAGTCGTCCCCGGGTAACCCAGAGGGGTCTACGGCCCACGGCTGACTCACCAACCCCTCCTCGTTGGTAGGTGGCAAAGGCGGCAGGCCGTCGGCGTCGGGCAGCTCCTCAAGGTCGGGTCCTGCTTCAGGGGGGTCAGCGGCTGGCAGCTCCTCCAGGTCTGGCCCTGCTTCAGGTGGTTTCACCCACTGTGGTCGGCCCGGGTCCTCAGGCCAGGCCTGGGGTTCGGGGCCTGTCGGCCAGTCTTTGGGGCTCGCCGGCCACTCCCAGTCCCCTGCCCCGGGAGGTCCTACCCAGTCTGGGTCCCGGGGCTCATCCACGGGTCGGCCCGGTCTTGGCCTGTAGCAGGCCCTCTTCCCTGACGGGAGCCTTGGGCGGCACGTCTGCTTCCCAGGGCTGATTCTCCCCTACTGGAGCCAGGGGCTGAGTCTTTATACCGCCCCTTCCTGGGTAGGGCCCACCTCCTGCCCGCCGATTGGGCTGCCTGGTTGGTCCTATCCGGGTCGGCCCTGCAGGTTGATGGACAGGCTGGCGGGCCGGTCCAATCCCCTCCCGTTGCCGGGCAGTTTTATCCAGCTGCCTGTATCGCCGCTCTATTGGCTGTGGCCCTCCCCCGGCCTCCAACCCCGGGGGAGACCGCAGCGCCTGCTTACAGGCTGCATTAGTAAGAGTATTGCCAGCAGATCACGGGAAGTGATTATTCCTCTCTATTCGGCATTGGTGAGGCCGCATTTGGAGTATTGTGTCCAGTTTTGGGCCCCCCACTACAAAAAGAATGTGGACAAGTTGGAGAGAGTCCAGCAGAAGGCAACAAAAATGATTAGGTGGCTGGAGCACAAGATTTATGAGGAAAGGCTGAAAGAACTAGGCCTTTTTAGTCTGCAGAAGAGAAGAATGAGGGAGGATTTGATAGCAGCCTTTAACTACCTGAAAGGGACTTCCAGGGAGGATGGAGCTAGGCTGTTTCCAGTGGTAGCAGATGACAGGACAAGGAGCAATGGTCTCAAGTTGAAGTGGGGGAGGTCTAGGCTGGATATTAGGAAAAAGTTTTTCACTAGGAGAGTGATGAAGCTCTTGGAATGGGTTACCTAGAGAGGTGGTGGCATCTCCATCTTTAGAGGTTTTTAAACTGGGGCTTGACAAAACCCTCACCGGGATGATTTAGCTGAGGATAGTCCTTCTTTGAGCAGGGGGTTGGACTAGATGACCTCCTGAGGTCCCTTCCATCTCTATTATTCTATGATTCTATGAAAATTTTTAGCTTTTGCCTGACATCTTCCACAATACAGTAAAAAATTCTGCTGCATGTTTCCATTGAAAAGTAGGCACAGAATACTATACATTGAAATTACTTCAGAAATAACAAGAGATTCTGTATAGTTTGTATTATTTATATAATTAAGTAAAAGAAACCATTTTTATTTCACCTGAAGATATCAGAGATTTCCATTCAGGAACACTGGAGTGCTACAGAACGTAGGTCCAGCTATCCAAAAGGTTCACATGGCAGTGACTGTAGTGAGCCCAAAGTTGTTGTATTCGTTTTCTGACTTCTCATTTTGCTCATAAACTGCATGGGGGACACAGTTTATATTGATTCACCTCTGCATTAATTCCATCAACTACCCTGAAGCAAATCTATATTGCAGTTAATCCAGAGTTACTAGTATAATTTAAGGTGAAAAACTGCTCTATCTTCCTTGTGTATATCCATTAAAAGGTCAAGAAAGTTATCCATTCACTCACGAGTAATGAGGTCATCCCAAACAAGCCAATAAAGCCTTCTGCTTCTACACATCCAATTCTGTATTCTATATATGCATACTGATACATTTATTACAGTAAAACACTTCTAAATTTGAATTTATTACGTAATAATTCAGGCCTAAGTACTGTTGTAGCTGTTGACCTTCAGCCTTGTACCTAACACATTGGATGTGAATTATTGTAGTGACACCAGCTTTATTGTGATTCATTGCTTAACTACAATACCATGCATAAGAGAGGGCCCTTACCAATATTTCACAGTGATATAGTGAATACCTTTAGCTTCAACGATGAATTTAATACAGTCCTATAACATAACTCTCATAAACTTCCCCATGACTTCCTGCATATGGAGAATATTACACTGCTCTCATCAATGTACTGTACAAAAAAACCAAAACAAAAAAGCCCTCTTATTTAAGGCTTGCTGTCCTATTCAGAATTCATCTGGGAACTGAGCTAGTACACAATTATCAACTTATGCCATCTTTGCTGGCGTATGTGCATTAGTGGCTGTGATGGGGTATTCAAACTGGGCCTGAAGGGTTTAAAAGGAAATACTGGCAGCCCAGCCCCTCCAGGGTCAAAAGGCAGCTCAGAAGTGTAGGCAAAGGGTGGGGGACAGGCTGCAGGAGAAGTGAATCCTTCTCAGGAAAGCCAAATGGAAAGGTGAGCTGGAAGAAGGACCAGAGCAGGTAAGTCCCATGTGCATCACCTTCTCCAACCAATACCCCCTTTAAGAACCAACAGATCTTGCAGGGCCCTGCTCATCTAGACTCTTTTTGTTAAGCAATTAACTGTTCAGACTCTAGGGGCCATGCCTCAGATTGAAGGGACAGGAAGATAGGAAGTATCCCAGGGCAGCAGACTTAGATGCTCTGCAGGAAAGACCCTTTTGGTCTTGCTTCCCACAGGACCCTGGGCTGGGACCTCATACACAGGGAGATCCAGGTCCTCCTACCATTGCCCCTTAAGGGCTGAGGCCCATGTGCAGAAGATTAACGGTTTAGGGTCAGGAATCTGGCAGCGCTGTTGCCCTGACAGAGACACAAGGGGTTGGAAGTCAGGTTTGCTAACCACTAGGCTGCCTGGCCCTCTGAGCATTCCATCAAAGAGGCAAAGCAGCCTCCTTTCTTTATAAAAAAGCCCAATGTGTATGAAATTTCGCTTGAGATACCCATATTTGTCCTCCCAACAATGCAGGAGTATACAGAGTGCTACCCCCTAGAACTTTGTCACACCAACACAATGGGGATTGGATCTCAGTGAGCGTGCTAGGTGCTACCATACTACAAATACGAACGGATACTTCATTATCATCAGTCAATGTGGTATTCTTTGAATTCATACCTACTCCTTTTTACATTTTTCCTGCTACAGTGAGACAGTTTTTTAGCGAAGTCCACTATGGTAATCACCATGCAGATCTAATTTGATTTATTTTTTCATTGCTTTACTGTAATGGGCACAACAGAAAACCCAAGGCAGAGATTCACACATCAAAAACTTAGTTAACTTACACTTAAGGTTTCATCTGTACCGGCTTCACTATTCTTTCCAGGTTGAGTTTATAATGGCTTTAGGACATGCAAAACCACCTGTCTTCCCTATGAGCTGCAATCAGTTGAAGTGATGGAGTCTTCTCAGTACAAAAGATCTTGCCGGCAGAGCTCTCTTCAATGGGTCCTTTGGCTCTGGGAATTGCTCCTCCTGGTTGAAAATAGCCTTTGAGGGCACACTGCAAAGGCCATTGATTTTTCGACATGGAATTTTTTTTGGTCAGGTAGGTGGGGTATATTTTGCTGCTTTGACTTGTTGGTTCATTACTTTAATTCTGTTGCATTTCAGTTTTGTTATGATGATGAGTGGCTTATTTTTGTAGGGATTTGTTCTTTCAAGTAATTGAAAGGGCCTCTAGAGCTGTGGATGGGCACTTTTTTGTTAGTTTTTTTGTTTAAGCTGAATGAAATAATGGATGATGATGATGATGATGATGACAAGGATAGGCACTAGTGTTGTCTGCCTGTTTACAGGGCACTACCCGTTAAAGACTTTGTGAAAGTAAGGTGTAGTCTACACTAGGAAATTAGCTTGGTGTAACTATGTTGCTCAGGGGTATGAAAAATTCACACTCCTGAGTGATGCCATTAAAATCAGCTAATCCCCAGTGTAGACAGCGCTACGTCAACAGGAGAATTCTCCACCTCTCAGGGAAATGGATTACCTATGCAAATTGGAGAACCCCTCTTGTCAGCATAGGTAGTGTCTTCGCTGAAGTTCCACAGTGGCGCAGCTGCAGCATTTCAAGTGCAGACAGCCCCTAAGCATCTTCCAGCTTTCCCCCCTCTGTTAACATCCTTCTCCTCTTTGTAATTAATGGTTATGAACAAAGTTTAGTTCCATTGTTGCTTTTGGTCGTATATTGGTTTAGCTGTTATGTATCGTATGATCATGGAATTTTTGTAGATGTGTAGGGAGCATATTGGTCTGGGGCATACTTGTGCAGGACATGTGCAGGCAAAAACTTCTTTGACACCCATTGGTGTATATGGAGTTGAATTATTTTGTGGGTTTTCCTTCCTTCTAGCCATCAAGGGGAATCTCTCCTCTGCTGCTATGACCAGCTATCTAATGCAAAATCCCACAGGATTACAGCATTAATTGACAGGGCAGACGGTTGAGGTGGGGTAGAGGATACTGCAGTATTTGGGAGATGCCTTTCCCTCCCAATGAGACTCTAACCTAGTTTCCATGCCAAAGAGGCTGGATCTCCAGGAATGCCTTAACTCTAATTTTTGTTTGTTTTTAAAGCAGAAAAGGGAAAATGAAGAAAAACAGGGGTGCAGGTTACTTAGAGAGGAAAAAGTGCTGCTAAATTGGTGTATACCTGAGCTGACTTGCCTGAATTAGAAATACTATTAACTGAGCAGTCCTATAATCCAGGAGTCTTAATTTAGCTGTGTGCTTTAAAACTACAGAACCATTTTTGTCGAAATTATGTCTTTCTTTCTTTGATGAGAACCAGAGCCATTTGTGAGTATGTGAAGACAGCGCATGTTTTTTTTAGTTTCTCACTGAAAATTTTCTGTTTGTTCTTCCAGAGGTTGAGCCAGTTTTGCCCCAACTTCTTAAATAAATTCATTTTGGGAATGAGATCAAGCAGGAAAATTTTAAATAAAAAAAAATAAAATAAAACCTTGGACAGTTCAAAGAAAAGTGGGATGGCAGAGAATGTCTTAGAATGGAAGATGGAACTTAACCTTTAGCAGCAGGAGTTCTCTTATCTGTCAAAGACCCCTCTACTGTGTATAATTTCCAGAGTCTGAAGTTGATAGAAGTTGATAAAGGACTCATATGTTGTTGTAGTTAACTCACTTCTCTTTACTCTTCAGTTTATCACAGGATGTGAGGGTTAAGTGTTGTTTGTTTCTGGTGGTCAATCTTGATTATTTGATGGAAGATAGATCTGCAGATGTATTAGTTTATGCTTTTGGCAGCTAATCATTCTAAAATGTAACAAATCATTTATTGTGTATACCTGCACAGATTTTGATTCCCTGGAGATATTGATCTCATTCGCCTTCTGGAAACATGTAGCTTATTTGGAGTTTCAATAAACATTTCAAGGTTTGTTCCCCTCCCCCCCATCTTGTTGAATCGACACATGAACTAATGATGAATGTAAACTGTGACTCATTTTGAAATAGATGGAAAGAAAGCAAAGTGTACCACTGGTTCTAAAATGGATTACTGTTGTGCTTCAAGGCTTTTGGATACTCATTACATTTTTTGTACACGTTGTTTTTCATTAGATTGCACTGAAAGCAAAGACAGTTTTCTCTGTTAAAGTAACCATGATTTGTTCAACCTGAATATGAACTCTAAATATACAGTAAAAAAAAAGTCTGGCTGTAAATGAAAACAAACATACCTTGGAGAGATTCTGTATTGAAAGCTTATTCTTCCCAGCATTTATTTTAAAGTAAATCTTATTCTCCACATATCTACTTCAATAGCCTTGGGTCACCAACACAAGCACATAGTCCATTGAAGTGAACAACTAGTCTGTTACTAAATCTGAGAATTCATTGCTCATCTGAGTGCAAATGGGATAAGCCCTAAAACAGACCCTGCAGGAGTCCTTCCAAGGTTAGTAAACTCCAGAGGAGTATATACTATTTGTAAGCTCTTCTGGCTGAACTAGGGTGTCTTGATTTAATAACTTAAAAGGATGGAGAATTCCCACATTCCTTGGTAAGATATTTCAAAGGTTAATTGCCATTACTGTTAAAATTGTTTATCTTATTTTCAGCTTGGAATTGGTCTAGCTTCAACGTCCATCCCTTGAACCTTGTTATGCCTTTTTGTCTTCTGATGGAGGGTTCTTTTAATCTACCAATCTACCCCACATTGGTATTTTTAGACTGATCAAGTCACCTTTTAACCTTCTCTTTAATAAACTCAACAACTCATCTAAGTTTCTCACTGAATGGGGAACATTTATCAGACCTTAAATCATTCTTTTTGCTCTTCTCTGAGTGCTTTTTAGTTTTTCAAAATCTAAAGTGAGGATACCAAAACTGGACACAGTATTTTTTTCATGTGGATTTATACATTTGTGGTGAAAAATCATAGTCTGTCAGACATCTCAAAATCTTCATAAGGTTCAGCGAAGGTCGAAAGAACGTTCTGATGTTCCTATTCCCAAGGTAAGCAACTCTAAAAATAAGCACTCATCTTCTCAAGTACTCTAAGCTCTTAATTAAATAAACTTGAAGTTACGAATGCAAGCGTTTTTGATACAGTATGACAATATTGCTTTTAAAAAATGCAAATCTAGAATTTTAAGGCTTTTAAACTCTGTGTAAAGTTAGTAGTATAAATTCAGTTGTACTGCATCTCTGTGAACTGTCAAAGAAATGTTTGATGCTTCAGTGACTGTCTTGCTTACTTTTGGATGTGCAGAGTAATCCGTACAGAGCCTCTTTAACTGAGTGCTAATTTAATAGTAAATGTTATTGTACTTCTCAGTGTTTGGGTATTTATAAATGCTTTGATTTAAACATGTATCTAGAAAAGAGAATCTAGACAGAGGTCTTGCCTACAAATAGAAGTTGCATTGCTTTAACAAAAATCTTCTTAAACATCAATGTAGTTAAAAACTTTCAGACCCCTTTGTGGATATTCTTTTATCAGTTAAAAACTGGCTTATATAAATTTAGCTTGAGCTAGCAAATTTACTGATAGAAGCCTATAAAAGCCAGATTTCAATCTGAGTATCCAGAGGCTTTGGCTGGTCTAGCTAAATTTAAAAACACACCTTTTATTAAAGTGTGATACATGGTGGCCAGTAAAATGATATATAAAGACACATTAAAGTCAAATTTGTAAGCATCTCAGGCTGCCTCCAACACCTGGAAAACAATGACCCACAACAGAGCAAGGTGGCAGCAGACTGGTCATGTTACTGTTAACTGCTTTGAAGCAAAGGTGCATTAACACCATCTTCGGGGGAAATAGTGGGTAATGCAAAGCAAAGAGACAAGAGCCTTCAATAGTCAAAGACAATCTTGTCTGTCTCATATATAATTGTGTTTTCAGTTCTCACATTTGTTTACTTTCACATGGGTGTTCACTTAAAATCTTTGCTGAATCCTCAGACATCAACATCGATGTGAGACTCCGTCATCATCATCAAACACCACCACCACAAGGTGAAGTTAGAGACATGAATACAGGAAGCCAAAGCAATTCTGGTGTAAGTAAATTAACTTAATTGGAATTTCACCAGGGATAAATGTGGTCCAGCAACTGAATCTACACTGTTCATTTTCTGGGGAACACTGATTAACCCAACACTGTATTATTCTTATGTTAAGAAGCTTGTGAAATCAAATCTGTTGGAGTTTGCTGGTGCTGTAGAAAAAAATTTGTTTTTATTTCTTCTTTGTAAAATATAACAATATTTTCACCACTTCTTATTCTTTACCAGCTAACACCAACGTGTATCTGCCAGATTCTGCAAAATTATTCCCTATAGGAAACAATGCACTGTTCACAAGAATTCCTTGATTTCACTGTAAGATGTCAGTCTCTTCAGGGTTCTTCTCTGCAGGGAAAATCACTTTCAAAGCTTTCCACAGGATCTTTTTGCAACAAAGAAGCTGCTATTTAGCTCTTCTGCCATTCCCAACATTCATAAAGTCATGATGATCAATAAAACTCCATGAGGTGGCTAATTTACACACAAACGATTGGGATTGGTTTTAGCATCCCAGAAGACAAGGTTGTTAGTATTGGTATGACTGACCCCATTGGAATGATCTTTTCATTGAACACTTACATTTGGCATCTCTTTTTCTCCCACGGTGTGATGTGGGGAAAAGAACTCTTACCTCTTATTTTGTCTAAATAAAACAAGAGTTAAATCTATTATCACAAAATAATTTCACATGTTCAGAATTAGGGAGATTATAAGACGTAATCATTTGCCACATAGGGAGATCCATATGAGGCATCTTAGAAAATATCCAACTGGCCAAGTTTAGAACTAGATAGATAGATTAGATAGAACTAATTTGACACTCTCCTCTTCCTCTCCCACTTCGTATCCTTGCTCATACCCAGTGGGAGAATGAAGAAACTAGGTAAGACAATTGGGCTGCTGGAGCAGAAGGCAAGAAGCATTCAGGGGTCAAGCTTTCTTGTGTAGAGGGAATGACCCCTAGATGAGAAATTCCTCAGTATAAGAAAATGCTTCCCTTTAGGCATTGTTTGCATGGTTTTCAGGTATGATGTTGCAAGCTGGCAAGACTGCTGTTCTTCTGTTGGCCTTGTAAAAAGATATATACATCTTGTTTTCTCCTGTTTGACAAAATCCACGCAGCTATTTTTGAGATATGCAAACTTACACAAATAAACCCCAAAATAGTCATCTTTGTGCTGAGAATATGCACATGAAATCACATCTCTAAAGGAGAAGTTCTGAGCCTATCAGTGGATGAAAACAAGATGGTATCACAAAAGATTAATTTTAACAGCCTCAATAGCTTTCAGTACTGTCAGTGCTGTATGAAATAAACAGAAAAGCAAATCATACCTCATAAAAGCTCTTAACAGGGTAGCATCCTTGTATGAACTCAAGAATCTATAGGAATTAGTAGAACTGGTCAGAGAAATTACACTGGACAACAAATTTTTTCAAAAGTGTTGCTTCCTCAGAAATTTTTTTTGATTATGCTAGACTGCTTGAAGCTGAACACAAATATAATTTCAGACTACTTGTATCACGTAGGCATTTGGAGAAACAAGAAATTGACTTTTATTGAATGCAATGCGTTTAATTGCATAACGATGCCGAAGGTTTGCAATAGTTCAACTGAGTTAAATATATTTTGTTGATGATTTTCGTTTGTACTCAGTGTCTTAGGCTTCTCGTTTAAGTGTCCAACAATAATTGGCCAGCATTGATGGATTCCAGTTGTCCTGATACTGTTTTCCATGATTGCAATGTCCTAGTGAAAACTTCCACCATGCTCGTCACTGATTGCACCAAGATTTGCACGGAAGAAGTCTAAATGCAAATGCAGAAAATGAATCTTTAGTGACATGTCACATTTCATGTTTTGTATGCTTGAAGCATGTTGTCAACCAGCTGAACGTAGTTTGGTGCTCTGTAGTTGCCAAGAAAATTTTCAACAACATCCTTGAATGCCTTCCATGAGATTTTCTCCAGCCCTACTAGAAGTTTTTTGAACTGCCCGTCATTGATGACCTGTTTGATTTGTGGACCAACAAAAAAACCTTTCTCAATCTTGGCATCAGTTATTCTGGGAAACATCTGTCTCATATATCAAAATCCCTCACCTTCCTTGTTCATCGCTTTCACAAAATTTTTCATCAGTCCGAGTTTATGTGAAGAGGAGGCAAAAATATCTTTGTTGGGTCTTCAAGTGGTTTATATGCCATATTTTTCTGCCCTGGAACCAACTGCTTATGGAGTGGACAGTCCTTTTTAATGTAATGAGACTCTTTAGCATGGCTGTCCCATTCGCAAATGAAACAACAGTACTTGGTGTATCCAAGCTGCATTCCTAGTAGCAGCATGACTACTTTCACATCACCACAGATGTTCCAGTTGTAGTTGCTGTACTGTATGTGTTTCAGCAAAACTTCTATATTTCCGTAGGTTTCTTTCATGTGTTCTGCATAGCTGATTGGTATTGAAGGGTGAACATTGCCGTTGTGTAACAACACAGCTTTCAGGCTTAACACTGATGAATCAATAAAAAGATGCCATTGTTGTGGGTCTTGCTGGCAACCCAAAGCAGTGAACAGCCCATCAATATCAGTGCAGAAACACAGATTATCAACCTGACCAAAGAATTGTGTCAAAACTTCTTGGCGGCTGCGAAAGACAAATGTTCATGCCTGGAGACAGCAGACCCCATCCTTGCAGTCTTGAACCCAGTAATTCTGCTTTTCCTTTGACAAACCCAAGTCCCTGACCAGGTCATTTACCTCAGATTGAGTTATCAGATGAGGCTCACTCGATGTAAATGATTCAAAATCTGGATCAGTGTCATTTTCCATTCCTTGCTCGTGCATCATGGCATCTTCGTCTACCTCCTCTAGGCTCCATGTGTCTGGGGGCTTTGGTACTAGAAGACTGTAGTCTTGTGGCACAGGTCTCATGACTGAAGGGAGATTGGGGTATTCAGACAGAAGTAACAATCTGTCACATGATCCTTCTTTTCTCACCATATCATCAGGACAGCAAAAGGCATTGACTTCCGAGTACCTCTGAGCTGAGCTCTAAGATCGACAGTGCATGTTGCAGAACTAATGTGAGGAGCCCAGGCTTTGTCCTGATCACCAATTTTACAGCCAAAGTAGAGCTCAGACACTTTCTTAATACATGCAGTCATGCTCTGTCTTTGAGGTTTAAGTGTATATTCACCACAAATGTAACAGAACGTATCGCAGCTGTTGTGACATTGGCGAGACATTTTGCTATCATGAATCCTCCTGAAAATACAATTGCTTTATTAGTGTGAGTACACACAATATGCTAAGCGCATAGTGTATGTTCATCAACATGAATCAAACTGATATAAACGCAATGCATAGAATGGTGTGTGTGAAACACTTTTATAGCCTTTCTAAAACCTGTCCTGCCAGCATCCGCCCTGCCTAAGCCTTAGCATTCCCACTGCATGTTGTGTGGCCTGCTCTAGGTGCAGTATCACTGCATGCCAGGCATGCTTGGACACAAGATAGAAAACTTTTCAGCTTACATTGTGGGCAACATTTTAATAGACTTAAATTATGAATTGAAATATCAAATATAGGCGATTTTAAAAAAACGGTACGTGATAGGGAAATTTCATGCTGATTTTCGTAATCAGCAGCCCAAAATCCACAAGATACACCCAAAAGTATTCAGGAAGCAAAATCTTTGTTGTCCAGTGTTATCAGAACTGACTTCTGTTGGAATATGTTTTTGTCACAATCAAAACACTTCATGAAATCAGGTTGATGGCACTGGATCTACATTTCAGGCAGAAGGAAAAATTGAATGCTCTAACCTAAAAGTTATAAGTTGAGTGAAGGCATCACCACCACCTGGCCTGATTTTGAATGGGCCCAGATCTGGCAGTCAACCTCTGAGCACACATATCAGATAGGCAAGCAAATGCTTGTTTTCCCGCTGTTTGTGGATTGTTTTTGAACTAAGGTTGAAAATTGGTGTTTGAACACTTAGAGTAATGCTGCAGTGTCCAAAATCATAGGTGCTGAGTGAATTTAGGTTCCTATAGTGTTTGGTGGGACTTCACTAAAGGCAAACTGGGACTTAGACACCTAAGTACCTTTGTGGATCTGGGCTCCAATCTTTCAGTGTCTCAGCGCCCTAGCTATTCAACTGGAATAACTTTACTTTTCTCCAACCCTTTATGTCTCTTCTGTTTAGTCTGTACATTCTTTGTGTTAGGCATCGTACAAACGCATAGTGAGAGCCAGCCCCTACACCAATGTGCCTCCAATTTGAATTGCTCCTTTAGACATGATTGTAATTAAATAAGATCATTTTCACTTGAGATTTCAGCCATAACTTGAATTCCTGGGATGAAAGTGTTAACTCATTCTGCTCCTATCCCTCATTTTGTTTTCTAATAATCAACATCTTGCTTCCATTGAAGCACAAAAAAGGAATTTTGCCATTTTCTTTTTTAAATGGAGAAAGATGCAGCACCAATATCTGCTGCTCATCAGCTCAATTGTAGATACATTTTAACCTCTTCCTGTTATACAAATGTACATAATAAAATAGCTACAATAGCTTTTTTGAAACCTGATTTCATTCTTGTCTCTTATTTAGCAGTAACTCTTTGAATGTGTTTTAGCAGAATGTAAAAAATAGCTTCTTAATTCATAGCCTATGTCAAAGAATAAGATTGTTAAAGCAATAACAAAGCAGGCCTTTAACTATGGTAACAACCATTTTCTAGGATATTGATGATACTGGACACTTAGTGGTCAGTGTGAATACCAGTGAGACACAGCATGCCCGATTTGCAAATGATTAAGGTTTAATGTGCAAGGGTTTCTATAGAGTAGAATAGTTGAATACAAAATGTAAAATTAACTACAATAGATCATACTCACTGAACCTGGAGAGCTAAACAGTTATTCAGAAGGCTGGAATGGCTTTCTTCAGGGGCCCCACCAGGGAGCCAGTGTCCTCTGGTCCGAAAGGCAGCACGTCCCACAGAGTCAGTTGTTGATGGAGCATGCCCCTTTGTCTAAGTAGTGACTTCTTATATACTTCTATACATAACTTTTACCTCATTCCCTCCCTACTCATTATCATATATGCTAATTACCTACACTGGGTTTTCACCCTTAACTACATTCTTTTCTCACCATAATAATTGGGGTCATCAAAACAACATCTGGTGATAGGAGGGGTGGTGTAAAAATATGCTGCTTGGCAATGAAAAAGTGTACCTCCAGACATTCAAGGATAACTTCTTGTTCCCATCACCATTATCTATGTGCAGCTTCAAGCATACATGTTGTGTATTTGGTCTTGTTATGTGCCATGGTATGCAGAAACTGAGACATCTGCAAGGTTACTTAGTAGTCTTATTCATCTCTGCCAGCTAGAAGATGTCATGCTACAGAGGTCAGAATAGCCAAGCAAGCAACTGAAGCTATGCTAAGCCTGTAGGACAGTGGTCAAGCAACTGAAATTGTACTGGGCCTGCAACAGGTATTATTGACTTATAAACCATATTTAAATTAATGGATTATGATAGGAATAATATACATAAAAAAATTAGAAATTAAAATATAGACTGAGTGATAAGTGGTCATTGTATAAACTGATTGCTGCCTGATGGATAATAAATTCTTGTTTTACTATTTTGCACTTTAAATATATGATCATAATCCTATCAATTTTGATTGATATGTCAATTGAACAATTATTATACAATAAAGCCTTTTGAGCTGATAAAAGTAGTCTGGCACAAATAAACCTGTCACATAAACGGTATTATTGTGAATGTGTAGTGTGATGGATAATAGTGTGGCTTGGTTGTCTTATTCATTCTATTTATATAAAAATCTCAACAGAAAGGCCAAAAATTCAATAGACACGAGTGCAGTTTTAAATATAGCCAATGCGACCCAATCTCAAGATTCTACTACATGTCAATATTTCAATTTCAGCCAACCTGGATTTTTTAAGAGAAAAAACTTCCCATGAATACAAGATGTAATTGCTTACTGCATGCATGCATGTGAGGGATAAATGTAGAATCGCTTACCTATAAAAGTAGAAGGGTATGTGAGTCTTGATGAGCATTCAGGCAAAGTAGCTGTAACTATGCAGTAATGACAGGAGCATCCAAAATATACAGCCTCCTTTTAAAATCAAAGGCTTTAAGTACTCCCTTTACTTTATGCTTTTCCTAAGCAAAGTAGTAGGATGCTATTTTTTAAGATCTATACATAGGTGGGACAGATGATGATTCCTAAAAGGCATAAAATTGGATAGACCTTCCAACTTAGTCTTCTTTAGATCCCTTTTCATTATTGTGACTGTACATTTACCACGTTACTAAACTTGACATGTATTCTCAGTTAGTTGGTCATTGCACTGAGCACAAAATAAATGCTATGGAACACAGTACATGCTTTCATCCCAATGTGCTGAGCTCTTTTGAAACTCTAGATGCTTACTTTGGTTCTGAAGTAAGAGCTCTGGAAAATCATACTTACAAAATAGCTAAGGGCAGCAGATCTACTGTATAAGTTAACAAGAAGAAGTTCTGCAGAGCTTGTCTCAGTTGAAAGTAACTGTGGGAGTGTTCACCCCACACCATCCCTGTAAAGGATTCAGGTAGATCAGAAGGGGCCAGTTAACCCTATAGTTTGTAGCTGGGGTTGAATTGGGCCTGACTAATTGAAGATGAAGTCCAGCTGGGCAGGAGCATGCTGAACTTGTATAAAACCAGAAAGCAAGAGCAGAAGAGGGCTGTAGAGAGAGAATTTACAAGGACTCTTTGGGCATGGAGCTGTGTAGGAGGAAACTGAAGGTGGAGTAAAAGCCCTGGGATAATATCCCTGATGGAAGTGGTTTATCCAGAGTAGTTGTGGGGGAGAGAGCCTGTGGAAGGCAGAGTAGGAAGAAGCAGCAAGGGTTCAGACTGTAGACCGTGGCTGATGATTATAAGGTCCCTACTCTGGAACCCAGAATAGCAGGTTCCCCTACCAGCCACTAGGGAAGTGGTACAGATAGGGAAGTGGCATGGAGGACTGCCTGGGATGGTGGATGGACAGCTGGTCCAGAGAGACTTTGATAAGCTGGAAAAGGAAGACTAAATAGTGTCCTAGACAAGTGCTGAATCACAAAGAGAAATCACCATAAACCCTGGCTGTCGGGCAAGCGAACGACAAAAGAGGGCACAAGACTAAATGAGATCTGATCTCCAGCCACAAGGGAATGTGATGGGGGTGAGTGGAAAAACCTGTTACAGTCACTCTTTACTGATCTTGTATCTACATTTTGGCTCTCACATATTTACTTTATTTTCTTTCTTGTTTAGGCACTCAAACCCTGTGCTGACAATATAACTTTTAGTTAATGCATAGTGAACCTTTTTAGGATAGAGACAGCTATGTAACTCAATGAGGTATTCCAGTCAAATGAATACCAGGGGAAATAGGTCATTTACTAGACACAAAACCTGTACGTAATGTTTGTATTTGTCAAGAAGATATATTCAAACAATAATTCCTCACTTCTTTATTTTTTCAAAATTTTGGATGCTAGAGGTCCTTATCCATATACCTATGTCTTTGGGCACATTCACTGCTTTCGATCATTGAAGGTAAAATTATAAATTTATCCTGGAGATTACTGGTGCTTTTGGAAAAATCACAGATAAATACTAAGCTCTGTATTTTGACTTTTGTACCTATGGAGATGTTAGAATTTCACTGATCTTTTTACATAATGGTTAATAAAGACCTGAAATTAAAAAGCTTACTGTGGATTTGTAATCCATGTATAATCCAAATTCCATTACAGTGAGACAATCCTTTTAGGAATACAATTTAGAAGAAAATTCCTCCCTATTCTAAGCCTAAATCTTCAGTGCATGGGATAAATTAGAACATTTAGATAAAGTATAAATCCATTGAAGCAGTTTTCTAAGTTTGTCAGTTGTCTTTTTACTAAAACGAGTATAAAACATTTTTACTAAAACTTTTCAAAAATCTTAGCTGCTGATTTCATTGCAGGTTATAACTTGGCATGCAAGACCTCCTCAGGCAAGTATATTATCATTACATTTTTTTAAAAGGCTGTTTTTAAAGCTTTATGAGTACAAATATAAAGTTTGCTAGGTTTGGATGTACTTTTTCCCCCAGAAGGAAATTGCACAAACCTTTAATGGAATGTGCTTGCTTGATATTTGGAAAAATAGAATGGCATTGCACCCTTTGTAAAGTAAGCAATATATTGATTTGGCTTAGAGCTGATTCTGGAAAATAAACAACCTTACAACTAAAAATTTCATTAATATTCATAATACAACAGTTCATTGCTTCAGCTGCATTTCTAAAATAATGAAGCACTTTGACAGACAGGAGGCTAATTAAAACACTTAGTCTCACAATTTCATTGTTTTCTTTGCCTCAGTGTATATACACTATCCCCTTCCACCAACTTAACAAATCAAGTGCTTAAACAATAGTTACTAGAGTTGGTGCTTTAGAACAAAGCTGTCCACTAATGCCATAATACTCTAGGATAATCATATCCCTTGTGTATTGTCTATGGATTGTTATAGTTTAACTGGTGCTGATCCAGGATTTGACAGGACATTTGAAGATCAGAGGTCTCTTCTAACTAGGTGTTGCTCAGTCAAGTTTTGACTCTTGTGACAATATTTTTGCCTACTTTTCACTTTAAAGCTTACCAAAATATTTATTGGTTTAGAGTAATAGTTCAGTTACACCATAGTTTCTCAACCTGTAGTACACCCAGGGGTAAGTGAGACACAGGTGGGGGGGTTCCTACAGAAAAACCCAGTGAAGGGGAGGCAGATGGCAGCTGCCTACTTCTGTTGAAGCTGGGCTGCAGCCGCTCTCTTCCCTCCCGATCCCAGCGTCCAGTCCTCTCAAATCTAGGGCAAAAAAATTTGTTTGCTGCACATTGCGTGTCACTTTATATTCCCCAGCACTGGCATGCCCCTCAAAGCTTCCTAGCTTTGGCCAACACCACCTCTAGCCCAGGTACATACTTGAGTTGTGCACCCCTGGTTGTGGGTAGGTGGTAATCCTACCCACACTAGATCTGACATCTGTCATATCCAGGCCTTATGTACTCAGCCTTTCTTCCATCATATGACACATATTAGTCTGTAAATATAAAATGGAAAATGGAGTGTTGGGGTACTTATTAAAGTTTTCAGATGTTAGGGGGTACTTGCTACTTAAAAGGTTGATAAACACTGAGTTACACTACTTTTCATTTTTCTGGTGACTCCCTTCTCTCTTTCATTACCTATTGAGTAAGAATGTTTTAAGACCCCTATTTTGTTGCAAAATGCACATTGATTTTTGCACTGTAATGTAATTCAGAGGTTGGGAGTGAAAGGCGCTGAACCCCTCATAGAATTAGGTCCTAAATCTCTGCCTGAGCTAGAGAACTCTGGCTGTTCTGCCACTAGTGATGGTCTCAGCAATATTTGTAAAACACTTCAGAGTTGATCATCAAAGGAGCCTTAGCCTATGTATCACTTTGAACATGGCAGCAGGAGCTAGCCAGCTGCGTATGGACTCAGCGGGTCAGGTGGGCTAGTACTTCACTGACTAGCCTGGGCAACCCCATCCACACTGCTATTTTTAGCATGCTAGCTCAAGCAAAGTTGGTATGTGTCTGTTTATCTGGGCTGGGAGACATGCTCCCAGATGCAGTGTGGACATAACTATCTCCCTAAGAGTAACTACCTTTGTTGTCCCCCTAAGACTGCTTTGAAAATCCCAGCCCTCATGCCACATGCACACAAGCATTCCTAATGTAAAGCATCCCTAAGTGTAAAGCATACACTTCACAATCCATATCAGTAGCATGATGATTATCCTGTGCTGGCAGCAGTTCAGCCATTTCCGTACTAGGGAGAACAGGAAGTGTGCAGGGCTTGAAGCTGCATTAGACCAGTAAGTCATCCCGGAGGAGTCCCACAGTGATCCTGCCTGTTCGGTTGTGACCACTCTAAAAAGGCAAAACATCCATGGCTCTGTCACTTGTCAACTTCTTTCCCCTTGTGCTGAGTGGGTCTGGGAGCAGTTACGGTCTCATCCCTGCCTGCCCTGCCTCTCCAGTTCGATGCAGGCAGCATGGACTTCTGAGGATGAGTCGCACCACTTGAAAGGGAGCACCATCTGAGCATGCTTCAGGGAGTGTTGTGAATCACAAGTCAGAGTTCTTTTCTGAGCTCCCCCAAGGTAGCATGGTCCTGCGTAGTCTTAATGTGATAGCCACAATCTCGGCCAATGCCAGAGATTGAACCAGGAACTAGACACAAGTCTGTAAGACTGAACCATGTTCCATGGCTTAGGGCTGTAACAGACTCTCCTCCTCTGCGGATGAAGAACAGAGGTGACACATAACACACACTGACTTGATTCAGTCGCATGAATAAACCCATAATAAGCAAGTAAGAAAAGTATATTATCTGTTATATCTACAAGTAAACTACTTGAACACATTATCGCTGCTGCCTCTGCAAAATTGGTACTTCCAGAAGTTTGTTTTAAAATATTTCCTCGGCTTTGGGATGTTGTAACCACAGTGATACTTATCGTTAGGAGCCCATTGAATGGATGATTATCTTTGTGGACAGGAAATGTGAACCTTTAAACAGTAAAGGATAGGCCTGCAAAACCCATTCAGCCCTAATATTTCTTAAGGAATGCACATGTAATTTTATGAAATTCCTTTGCTTTTTCAATGACTTACTATGAATTCAGTGGAAATTCTTGCCAAAGCAATTTTTATGAAGACCTGGAGTAATGTCTGAGGCAGCAGCATGATCTTTACCACTCTTAGCAGTCAATTAAGCAACACTGTAGGTTCTGGATCATGTTGTGGTGATCAACTAAGCAGAACCTACTTTCCATAGAGGCATTAATATGATGGTGAGGATTTCTTTGTTACATTGATAAGGTAGTGCATGTGTTTCCCCAGGAAGTGTGCCAATTCTATTTTAAATTGCTACATGTTATTTCCAAAGATGTGACCTACTTTTAAGCTGAAGGTTCCTTTGAGGGTTTAGTAAATTAAAGATTTCAGTCAGACAAATTAATGTCTTTGAATATTTGTTTGGATCTTTTTAGATGGTGTATTTTTATAAGATTCACATGCTTGTTGAAGATCTAAAAACAAAATTCATTTCCTATTTACTGATTTCTGACCACTTTCCGTCTCATCCCCGTCACTCCCAGGCCTCACATCCCATAAAAATAAAATTGTTAGCAAATATTATTATATGTAAAAAGTGCTCAGAGACTGTGTGGAATATATAACCCTAAAATAGATTTCTCAGTGCATTATCCTCTTTATCCTGGACGTACAGGAAGAATCACAAGATGGGAGAGGTGTGGTTTAATTACTTTATTTATTTAACTCACCTGGGAACTATTCAGCAATAATTCACACAGCCCAGATCATATTTCCTTTATTCAATTCCACCTGGTGGATGGCTGGTGTCAGCCCCCTCACTTTTCAAAACTTAGTTCCATCCTATTGCTGGACCTCACCACTCACCTCATTTGAGGTTAAGGGGCTGGAAAAAAGGGTTTGTCTCTTCATTGTACCAGACATTAGGAGCCCCAGTTCTGTTCTCTAGCTTTAGGGGATGCCTACTAAGCCCACTTCCAGTTCCAGTTTGTCAGGGAACCGGACCTCCTGTGGAATGAGGACCTGTGCTGGACTCCTGCCAAGTTGCAATAGTTCAAACTATACCTCCTGATCTACCCCACTCACCCCTTGAGCTGCTACAGTGAAGGTGTGGGGGGGAAATGGGGGAAGAAATCCAACCTGCTCAAGCAGTCTGACCATGAGGGAAAAATCTCTTCCCAGTCCCAAAAAAGCAGCTATCCTAGTGCCCAGAGCAAAGCATAAAACCCAGTCCTATGCTAATTCTAGGAATGGAAGCTGCTGATCCAGGTGTGAGAGAAGGCTCTGTTCAGTGGGACTGAGCATATACCTACCTTTTCCTTGGTCCACAGAAGATTAATGGCTTTCCTGTGTCTCTCTGGTGAGCCCTCTGATCAGGTGATACCCTTTCTGCCTTCCCTCCTAGTCTGAAAGGGTGGAGGGAAACCAGAAGCATTGCTAGCCCACTAGGGGGCCCTAAAGGGAAATATCCCCCCCCCCACCTCCCCCTACAAACAACATGTGCTAAAAATGCAAAAGGGGGGCCCTAAGCATTTGCTTAGTCTGCTTATGACTAGCATCAGCTGTGAGGGAAACCTTAAAAGAGCCATGACTCCTTTCTTCCTGTTTGACCAGACAAAGACTTCCCTCTCCCTCTCAGCCTTTGAGGTTGTAGGGGTTGCATTTTCAATCTACGGAGACATCAGAAGGGATTCTAATACATGTTGCTTTCACTCTGGTGCAAGCTCGCTAAACAAACCTAAATACACACTTCATACAGAGATGCTATCCCCAAAATAAAATTCACCTAATTTTTATCTTTACACCTCGATTGACACTGGGACTACTGGAAATTGGTAACTTTCTTCAACCCCAGATATTAATTTCAAGAAATTTACAAGCTCCTGCACGTCCTCACAGAAGTCATAATATCTGTGGAATCTCCCACCAAAGTTTGATGTGGAAACTTAAAAATCTTTTCACTGATAACTGAAGGTTGTTCATATCCAAATACAGTAAATAGTCCCATGTACTAGTTCTTACAGAGGACCAGAGTCTAAAACATTTTTAGTTTGTACTATGTAGGAAATGGCTCCTGAGGTTTGAGGGGAGAAAAGAATTAGAACAATGTTCAAAGAATAAATTCCCCTACAAATACATTCACACAATTTTTCAAAGTCTTACAACTCAAATATGACTTCTGATTTACAGGTGAGGGAATCTGCACAGAGGTTACTTGTGAGAAATTTGACTCAAAGATTTTATTCAGAAATGTGGGTTGTGAGGGGTAGAACTCAGGGTTGCATTTAAGAAGTCTTACAATCTGAAACTGTGTTCCAAAAAGGAGCTGTGCACAGGTAAAACAATCTTTGCAACTCTGGGACACCACAGTACCATAGTATTAAAATGAAACTGGTATTACCTAACACTGCCCTCTAGTGGGGCTGATTAGAACAGCCCGTCTGTGTCATAGGGCCTATTCTGCTAACACTTGATTGAGGGTGTCCTACAGCTTGAGCGGTAAAGGCTTGCTCTGGGATTCTATCTCTGCAAGAGTCTAAAAATTCCCAGTGGCCGCAGCATGTAATATGCTGACAACTGTGAAGTCATAGATGGCTATAGATTTTCCATAGTTTCACTGCGTTTGAAATTTATCATGAGATACTCATTTGTTATAACTAAACCTGCTCTCCTGCAGATACAAGTGGCCCACATTTGAAGGCACCCAACAATTTTTCAAATTAATTGCCAGAAAATAATCTTCTTAAAATAGAGCGATATAATGAATCTGAAGGAGGCATTCCTGACAAGCGTGGCAAATGAAGGCAGATGCAAACAAGCATTACAGGGTCATTAACACTATAATCCAATCAAGCACGAACTGCAACCCTGGTTACTCACAGGGCCAAAAGGGTGACAAACTATTTCCTGCAAATCATTGTGTTTCATGCTAATAACTAATTAAAACACACTACGTTCAACTTTATAACACTGTATCCTTGATAGTGTGTGTGTGTGTGCATGCGCACGCGCGCACTATAACAAGGATAAACACATGCAAAGTACTTGAGAGGTAAATCAATACCAAACAAAATCAGAATTTTAACAACTGCCTTCAATAAACACAGCTACCATGCTGCTGCTGTGAGGTGATCTGAACTGTGGTATTCACTGCACATTTGCATTTTAAGCTAATTTTATTTAATTTATTTTCTTAAATAAATCACAGTCCACACTTAGTTAAGCTATATTTGCATTGCTAGGGTATATTTGGGTAAAAAAGTCTTAATGATTTCTTTTAATTGTTTGGTCACATTTAGTGATCTCTTGACATAAAATATTCAATATAATACTTCTGATTTTGATCACCACAGCCCTATTTCAGGTAAGACTGTCTATTGAAGACAGCACATGAGCTTCAGCTAAAGAACATGCAAGAAGCAAAGTTCCTGGCAGGGCCAGATTTAAAGACAGGTGTCTGCCTGGGGTGTCAGGTTTGGGGACCACTGGGCTTGGAGTGCTGTTTTTGTTGTTAAATACAGATTTATAGATCCTAGCGTGCAAATTTATTGTCTTATAACACAGGGATAAATCATGCATACAAATTGTGTATCAAAGTTGTGAAATGGACTCAAATGCAACAAAAAATAAGGTATTCAAAAGTTTAACAAATGGAGTGGAGGGGTACTGAAGATGTTCCTCACTTGAGATGTTATGTCGTCTAGGGCCAGCTCTGGTCCCTGGGACTTAGTTTCATTACAAAGTCACATAGCTCTAGCTATGTCAATGTGCATGCACCAGTGCCATGCACCAGTGCTAGGCCTATAGGAGAAGAAGAAAGCTTTGCTTGTGTCAACTAGTGATGCTCTTTTAGCCTATGGTGGTTTTTGTTTTGTTTTTTGGCGGTTTTTGGAACAGAAGGTCCTAAGACTGTAGCTGATGATTATGATGTGTTGTCTGTATATGTGCGTTTCCTGTATCTGGTGCATTGATAGTGAAAGCAAAACATGATTTTAACAGATTATTTTTTTGTTGTTTTGTGACAAGTTGTTGATGTGATTCTAAATTTTCTCTTAGATTTGACCTAAAATCATAGTCCCCTAATCCTTGCTATATTCTGTGCATGAAATCTTTTCTCAATTAGTACATAATGATGGTCAAGCTAACACCTCTGAGTTCATCAGTTCCACTTTTGATGTTACTACTCTTTATACACAGGACTCCTCAGAGAATCTTCTTTGAAACTACAGTAGTACTGCAGGGTCACTTATTATTTATATCACAGTAGTGCTTCGAAGCTTAAACAGAGGATCAGGGCTCCATTATGTTAATCCTGGTACTAAACTCACAGCAAGAAAAAGTCCCTCTCCTGAAGGACTTTGTCTAAATATACAAGACATGCAGGGGATCAGAGAAAGTATCATTCCTATTTTACAAATAAGGAACCAAGGCACAGAGACTGAGACTTAATTCGGGGACCCATAAATTTATGGAAGAGCTGGGAATTTGAATACAGACCAGAGTCACAGTCCAATTTTTATTACTGGATGTTTTTAATTCCCAGGTAGTTTGATTTATTACATTGTAGTAAAATAAGATTGGATATAAATATAAAGTAAACATAACTGCCAAATCCAGTCATTGTTTGACAATGAGATTTTTTTCTCATTGACATTAATTGGCAGAAGGATTGGAACCAACCGTTATTTTTTCTTTTAGAATTTTCTGATTCTTTAAGTTAACAACCTGCATCTGAATTTTCCCATGCACAGTTCCCATGCTCCGGTAGGAGATTAATCAATTCCATTGATGGTGACTGACCAGTGCGTGAGGAGGAATGCCAGGGAGGGGTGAACAAATGTCATTCACGGTTGTAGTCCCAGTTACTTTCTAGCTTCTTCAGAAAGAATGCATAATGTCCCAAAAGAGGTTGTAGTCTGTGACCTGTTGTGTTAATTTTGATGGAGTAAATGGGTCAAAGGTGAGAGTCAAAGGTGCTAATTGCTAATTACCTGTCACTGTACAGCACTAAACATGGTCTGGATTTTTCAGATACAGATGTCAGGGACATCAACATACTTAGTCCCATGGCAAACACTAGAACCATCATGCCAAACTTTGGAAACATATTGATTAGACTACACAGTACAGAGAATTCAAACAAAATATAAAGCATTTTGAAACGGTGTGGCTATGCAAAACAAACATAATCAAACCTATTCTTTTTTCAGAGAGGACACTGGTTATTTTCTTTTTGTCAAGTGATCCTTCTTAGTGGGGAAGACTGGGTTAGACTATTGAATTCTGAGTTGTGCACATTTTGTCAAAGGCAGGAAAAGTGACTGTCAGAGAGACAGAAAGGAAGAGAAGAGATAAGGTAGTAAAGGTGAGAGAAATATGACTTTGTTGATCTTCTCAGGATGCTCTGGGATGGCAGGTTGGTCACAGCAGTTGTTATTTAGGACTTAGTCTGGGACATCTGTCTGGTCTTGTCAGGTCCCTCTTCTTCTCAGGCTGCGCATTGCAGGATGTTCCATCTCATACAATGGTGCTAATGCTGTGCAGTGCAGTTGGTTTCAGGTTCAGGTGAAAGGGCAAGGAAGAAAGGATAGAATTAGAACATCATGTATATGTTTTGTGGCGGGTGAGGGGAACTCATGAAGGAAGGGAAGACAAAGCAGGATTTTACACACATCAGGCTGGGGTCCTTGTTAGTGCAGAGGTGATGTTCAAGGATCCCCCCTGATGTGCTGAGATCTGGGTTTCATGATATGATCCTTGAAACTCACAAATGAAGGACAGGGTCTCCAGAGTGAAAAAGACACCTGCTGGCCTTTCCCCTAAAGTCTGTTCTCCACTCAATCCCCTCAACTCTTTTTAATGGACGCTGAAAAGTGGTCTGATGGGCAGAATGGCCCATCCCCTAATTAGTCTGATCACCGATTAGGCCTAGTTTCTGACACCAGTTTTGGTCCATTCATTTCAGATTCCACTCCTCTCTTGTTTTACAGACAAAACAGCCTTTGGGTGATGTCAGTAGACCTTTTTGTTTGGACTAATCTAGGCGATCTCCCTTTTTCCTTATCTACATTTATTGTTATAGGTGATTGGAACATTTTTATAAACTGTAGTGAAGGTCGCGCAAGAATGTTGTGATGCATTAGAGATAGTGATGTTGGCAAGCCTGGTCAGGACTTGTTGAGTGGTAAATAGGTTACGTAAGTTATTTTGTGACTTGTTTTCTACTTGCGTTTTGTGTCAAGGAAAGCAAAAGTGTGAGCTCAGTTATTTCTTGTACATAAGCCAATTCCTGCTGTTCCCTAGAGTCTGTGCTGTATAAAAGCTTAAAATCATTGCAATTGCTTAGAGATTCAACCATGAGCCCATTGAGGGTGTCTGGCTTTCCCCTGCAGCCGCTTCTCAGAGCTTCGTTAGGGTTTTCTTCTGCTGTTTGGAGTTTAAGCTGTGATTAAAGCTAAGTGTACCTAATTGCTGTGGGCGTGTTTTTATTCCTTGCCTGGTATCCAGAACCTGCAAGTATAAGAGGCCTGACATAACATAAACTCTCACCTTTACATAAATTTTACAACTGAGAGAGGTCCCAGTTGTTACACCAGGCCAGCTGTCCAAGAACATCCCAAAAAGGTGATGTGGCTTGTGCAGCTTGGAAAGTTCCAGGACGGATTATGGGTAACTGATGCACAAATTCCTCCCTGAGCTACTATGGGTGTGATGCCCTTTGCTCAGGACTTTGATTTAAAGGCACAATTTAGTCCTTAGCATCTACTTCCCAATTTTTGTACATCTAAGGTTATCATTTCATACTGCATTGCACTGTTGGGCAAATTCTACTTGTTTTACTTGTGTAGTCCTACAGACTTCACTGAGGCTATTTGTATAAGAAAATCACATGGAAGTTAGTCCTTTATGCTTGCTGGGCAATATGATTATTCAGGGCAAATATAATACTCTTCTGTGGTTTATAATAGATTAAGCAAATCTCCTTCTGAAAATAATGAATTGAGAAGTCTCTAAATGACCCTTCTGGAGAATGTTGGGAAGCTGAATTATCTTTTGTTCACAGGAATTCTAAAAAAGAGAAGGAATTTATTAAAGCAAAATCATATATAATATATAGTTGCAATATCATCTATTTTGTGGAAGGAGTCATTCGGTTGAGGAGAATTGCACAAAATCGCTGTGACAATGACAAGAATTTCAAGTTAATAGGTATTGAAATTCCCCAGGAAACGCATTTTGATTCCTCTTTACATTAGGCTCCCTAGTAGATTGTGAGAATTAAAGTATGTGCATGACAGGAGATGAGCATCCTAGCCAGAAATCAAAGAGGAACCCTGCAAACAATGACCTGTTTCTCCTTTCAGTTACACCTGTGAAAATCAGGAGTGACAGATGTGGCAATTTCCTGCAATACCCTCGATAAACCTTATTGAATTAAGTGTAAGTATCTTGGGAGTTCATTGCCTTAAAAATGCAAATATTTATGTATTATTGTGGTATTGATGTAACACCCCTAGAGGAGAGATCTGACTAATGTAAATCCTGGGAAATTTTATGAGTTTCAAAGGACTATTTGAAACAACGTGAATTCTTAACATTAAGTGGATTACCCAGGAAATCTCTACAAGTAGGTGTATGCAAATGTAACCTTCCTCTCCTTCCCTTCTTTACCCTGTCCTTCCATTATGCAAGAACTCTGCCTTTTGAAACTTTGCCCAGAGAAGGAGACCTTTGTCTGCTGATCACCTGTGATGTGAAGACCCAAAGTGTGTAAAGGAATGACTTGCATATTCATGGACATGTTTGTTGCAAGCTAAAGGGGTTGTGAATTTGTGACTACAGGAAAATCCCTGTGTGGAGTTTAAAGAAGTGTTCACCTGCCAGAGCCCTGGTTAGAATTGCGCTGAACTCTGGTAAACTTATTAGCATGCATGCAAGTTCTTTTACTGTTTTTAATATGGCTACGTCTACACTACCCACCACTGGCCATGATGTGTAGTTTAGTTGTAGCTACATGCCGTAGTGACAAGCACACAGTGTCCAAGCTGCAGCATGTAGCTACACATGTCAGTGAAAGGCTGAAGGGAAAGGCTTCAGCATCTTTCTGTTGTCAAAGCCTTTCACTGCAGTGAGGAAAGGCTCTGGCAGAGGGAAGGCAGTAGGAAATGTCCTGGGTGCTGAAATCAGTGGCAGAGAAGGGCTTCAACAGCAGGAAGGCAGGAAGATACTACATGGAGGACACCTACCAGATTGGGCCCCGCTAGAGATTTCACACAAACCAGCACTTTTGAGAGGTGGCAGATACCTATTCAAATTCCTTTTCTCCCTTGGAAGGTCGGGGACCTAAACTGGTGGGGGGCATGTCTCCTACATAACAGAGGATTACTCTAACCACTCATAATAAGTCAAGCCTTCCTTCTTTCCCCCAGGCCACTTTTTTTTGGTGTCCATACACATCTTAGAAGGTCAAATGCCTATCTTCCTCTGTTTCATGGATCGATAGCAGAACTAGGTACCTCCCTTCATCCTAGAGCTAGTTGCCTATTTCCGAGAGATGGGTGGAGCTTAGCACACATCCCTTTCATTGACATCTCCCAGTGCCTGACTTAGGCAGCTTTCTGCTTAGAGTGCTTGCTTGGATCACATTCCAAGATGTCTGTCTCTGGTATGATGGGACGGTCTACAGCGGCATCAGCAACCAACAGTAACAAAAGTCCCTAGTGGCTGGAGATAGGCCACTAGGTGGGGAGAGCTCCAAGTTACCCAGGAAAGAATTCTCTATAGTATCTGCCTGGTGGGTCATGTCCACATGTTCAGGGCAAACTGATTGTTATATTTAGAGTTGGGAGGAATTGTATCAGTCAAAAATAGATTCTCATCTCTAACTGACCTGCCAGAAGACATCAAGGTCACCTGGTCTCGGTTCACTGCCATCCTCTACCAATCTGCCTAGCATATGACGCACCCTGCGCATTCACCATGGCTATCAGAGGAGGCTATCAGAGACAATTTAATTGAAGGCCATAGCCCACCAGTGCAGCAATAAGAGCATTCATAATCAGCTGAAGACAAAACTCAATGCTCAGGCACTTTGTGATCACAAGGCATATTATAAAGTTGAACTCAACTTATCCAGGGAAGGCTTAAAGCTGGCATTCTGTGCAATCTGCAAACTCAACAGTCAAGGTAGTTGCTATGAATGGCATCCTGAACAACAGCCAAGGCCCTCCATGTAAATTGGATGATGGCATCCTCTCATGGTGGGTGGAACATTATGACAGGCACCCTCAGCCACCCTCCAGCCGCTGCTTGCTCAGAGTTGGACAATTTGGTAGCCATTGGTTTTCGATGCAGACATATGTATTGGCATACCAATGTTGGATGAAGTGAAGAGTGCCATTTGCAAACTGAAAAATGGATGCACAGCTGGCATCCCTCTCTTCCCTGAGCTACTAAAATATGCTTTTGACCTTGTAGCAGAATCGGTTCTGGCCATCATTCACATGGTGAGGAGAATTGGAACCTTGTCAACCACTTGGAAAGACTGTATTGTGATCTTGCTTTATAAGGGCAATGGGCTGTGCAGTGAATATAAGAGCTATGGACCAATCACCTTGTTGTCCATGCCGGGGAAGGTGTTTGTGCATGTTCTTCTGCCATGTTTGCAGCCCCTGTTACATCAGACGTACCACCCCAACAGGTAGGCTTTACAAGGAACACATCCACACTAGAAACCATTTTGGCCCACTGCTTGTTGTCGGAGATGCACTATGAGCATAAGAATCCCTTGTACATAGCACAGGTATGTTTTAAGGCTGCATTTGTGTCAGTTGACCAAGTCACACTATGAAAGGACTTAAATGGCATAGGTTTCCCAACCAGTTTTCTGGACTTGATTAGCATGCCATATAATGGAATCACTGCCAGTGTACATCTTGGGAATAGGATGTTGGCACCTTTTAAATCAGTATCTGGTGTCAGGCAGGGTTGTGTCTTGGCTCATCTACTCTTTTGTTGGGAAATTGATTTCATAATGCAGCATTCCGTCAGGTCCATAGACATTAAGATTCATGATCTCTCACTCACAGACCTTGACTGTGCTGATGACATTGCTCTCCTAATATAGAGCCCTAACAGTTTCGTGAGTCACATCAGCAAATGGAAGAGTTGGCCAAAGTTGGTCTCCATGATTCATGGTCAAAGACAAAGCTGCAAAACCTAGGGTAGGGTACATTCACAACTCCAATCTCTTTTAATAATGAAGCAGTCTCCAGCTTTTGCGATTTGGGTTCTATACTCACCATTTCCACCAACTCTCATATGAAGGTTCTTCACCCAATTGGCATTGCAGAGACGAATATGGAATCAACAGCATCTTGGCATGACAACCAACTTAAGGATCTGCTTGATCTGCATCCTCACTGAACTGTTCTACGATTGTGAAACATGGACATTATGCTGCTCAGACTGGGCAAAGCTGGAGGCTTCCCACATGAAATCTCAATGTCATATATTGGCATAAAGTGAAACAACTTCATTCATAATGCAGACACTTATGGTAGCTCCAGTCTACAGACTACTGGAGCCATTGTCCAAAGATGGCATCTTATGCTTTTCAGACATGTCACCAGAAAGCCATAAGACATTCTGGTGAACCCCATTCTCTGAGTGACTTGTAACATCCAGGATAAAATTCCACCAACTGAGGGATAGAGGTGTCCAGAGGCAGACCCCGTACTTGAACAAGAAGAAGAGGAGAAGGAGGAGGAATTTTCCCCTGGGTCAGATTGGCTGAGACCTGGAGGGTTTTTTTTTCCTTCCTCTGCAGCATGGGTCAGTCACTTGCAAGCTTAAACTAGTGTAAATGTCAATTCTCTTAACTGGAAGTCTTTAAACTATGATGTGAGGACTTCAGTAACTCAGCCAGAAGTTAGGGGTCTATAGCAGGGTGGGTAGGTGAGGTTCTGTGACCTGCAACGTGAAGGATGTCAGACTAGATGACCATGATGGTCCCTTCTGAACATAAAGTCCATGAATCTGAGTGTTTCCCCAATCATTGTGTGGGAAGCCTAGATGCCTAACTCAGGCTTTGTGGCTTGCAATGTTCCTGTGACCTATTCCAGGCCTCATGACATTCAGCATTGAGACACTTAAGTGCCTATGCGGATCCCATCCCAAGTCACATAAGAAGTCTGTGACAGAACAGAAACTGAATTCAGATCTCCCAAGTCACATTCTCGGACAGTAAACACTGGTCTATCCTTCATACCAATGAGGTATATATCCTTTACCTGATATTACTGACTCTGTCTAAATATAAGCCTTATATAATCATGGACTCTATTGGTTTTTATTCAGTAAAATGGGCTGAGGGCTCCCTGCAATGGAAGGTAGGGAGTGGTACATACTTAAGTCTGAGTCAGGATATAGACTTCAAAGTTGATGAGAGCTATTGCTCTCAGGAGGAAGTCAGCTGGCTGAGATTTTACAGATGCCTAAGCATCTGGTACTTTATATCACAGTAGGGTGATTGTAATAGGGATATATATTATATGAGAAATAAGGGTAAATTTGAAATACAAGTCAGTGTATTGTGTATTTAATATGTGGGCTAAGCTGGTTGAAACCCATAATTTCAGTCAAAGTATTATTTCTTTCATGATGCTTATCGCAGTAACTAAGCTGATCTATGATTATAACCAGTATAGGAGTGACTATGAAATCCATCGTGATTCTGGCTACTAAAAAAAGAGAGGTGCATCTCTGATCTATTCACATAAACCCATAGTGGATCATACTGAGAATTCAAAGATTAATCATATGCCAGTAATGTGGCTGTCAATAACCCTCTCCAGAGCCAGATCCACATGCACAGATCTGCAAAAACTAAAGAGCTAAATGTAACCCTGGAGTAAAATGGCACATTTCTGATTATTTTAATGGAGTTAAAGACACCTATACATGTCTAAATATGGCCCAAAGAGAGGGACATGTGACAGAAAATGTTCTTCCCTTAGAGCTCTATTTGTAAATTATTTCTTTCCCCTCTTTTCAAATAAAGGAGCCTTTACAGTACAGAGCAAATGGAGTTCTAGAAAGAGTATTGTACATAAAATTATACTACCCAGTTTTACCTTTTTGCTGATGCTATTTCGAGTAGGGTGCCAAAGCCTGGGCTCCAACCTAAGCCTGAACATCAACACTGCAATTAAACACCTCTAAAGCCTGAGCCCCATGAGTGACACAGTCCATCTGTGGGTGATAATTTCATTATAGACATAACCTCAGATGCCCTTATTATGTAATCCTCCCCCCCCCACCACATTACTTCTAATTTTGGCAAATTAAGCCTTAATGTAAGGGAGTCTGTGTTTGTGTAATCCATTTGCTGAAAAGACAGAAGTATAGTAAGAAAATCAATGATCCAGAGGGTGCAATATGTGCATAAAATTAGGACACCCAGTAGATGACATTGATTTTAATATGTCATTAATTCATATTTGATAAGAGGTAGAAAGAATGTTCAAATGGAATTACAGAAAAGTATGAGTTACTGTATGTTCTCTTGAAATCAACTCTTTAAAGTAAAACCTCACTCTAGGAACAGTAAAAAGCCAAAGTTACACAGGATAATACAAAAGCTTAATTAGCATCACAAATGCATGTCTTCAACTCAGACAATTACCTTGGAGATTAAGGGGGGAGCAGAGCTGGACTGAGAAACAATTCATCTGGGGATAACCCGGCCAAGAAAGTCTTGGAGAAATAAGCTGTAAAAAGGGTCAATAGAGAAGCAGAATGGCCCGTGAAAGCCTGGGACTTGGGAGATCCAAGTTCAAGATCCAAGATGCTCTCCCTGCATCTACTCAGATGTCCTGTGTCATCTTGAGCATGTCACTTAGTTTCTCTGTGCCTCAGTTCTCCACTTGTAAAATATACCCTATGTGAGTGCTGTGGGAAGAAATACATTTAAAAATTGTCAGTTACTTGGCTATTGCAGTGATGGGGAGCAAAAAGGTACTTAAGTTAGAATTCTACACAGGTTTAGGAAAGAGAGACAGTTATTGACAAGATGCAAGATGTTACAGTGACTGGGAGGGGGGCACATGTGTAACACCTTATGTGGGATAGTCAAAGCAGGCAGTCCAAAGTAATCTGAAAAATATAATTCATGGAGGATTACCTGCAATACACCATAATCAATAACATCCACTGGGAGATTTTAGTTTGTCTCTCTCAAAGTTGCTACTGTACAAGAGCAAGTAGAGAAGAATGGGGTAAGTTAGGGAAATGTGTCTTTCTTCCTCATTGTGACTTTATCAATGACATCTATCTACATTAACTTTTGTGTGGCAACTTTACCAAGGATTCAAATGGTTTTATGAATAACAAGATGTATTCAGGATGGCTGTGGAGAGGGACGGTAAAAGAAATGACTTGCATGATACAAATGGGGACTGATTCTTCTCTCTTTCACATTGTTTAATCATTCACACCTGTGCAAAGCAGCTGTAAAACACTACCATTCTGATTCAGTAGGGGTTTACACTCATTTGTCAGAGTTATGAAATAATATTTAAGGTGCAAGGAAGGCATGCTAGGAGAAAATGCTACATAATCCCAGAGCATTTGAATAAGGTAAATAACAAAGAGGACAGGTCATTGATTCAATGTGATGTGGATGGTTGGTAAACTGGGTGCAAGCAAGCAGCATGTATTTTAATACAGATAAATGTAAATGCATACATCTAGGAAGAAAGAACGTAGACTATGCTTATAGGACGGGGAAACTCAATCCAGGGAAGCGGTGACTCTGAAAAAGGTTTTGTGGTTGTGGTGCAGATGTCCCCAAATTATGGGATGTGCCTTCCTAGGGGAGGTGCAGAAGAACATTCAGGGGGACAAAGCAGGGTCTGGGCCAGTCCCCATGGGGGATGGGGAAGGAATAACACCCACAGCCTTACTCTACCCTGAGCCCTGCTCCAGCCTCTCCTCCGAGCCACAATGCCCAGCCCCTGCCTCGGATCCTGGTCATGGTGCACAGCCTTGTCACCCAGCCCATGTCTCAGCACCTGGTCCCTGGCTCCCAGCCCCTGGAGCCCCTGGCTACAGCCCCCTGACTGTGGCTCTATCCCTAGCTGCAACCCCCATGGAGCTGCTCCCAGCCTCAGCTGGGAGTGCTGGGGGCACAGACAGGGGCAAAGGGGTGTGTGGTAAAAAGTTTGGGGACCACTGTTGTAGTGGAGAATCAGAATATGAGCTCCTAATGAAACACAGAGATATGAATATGAGCTCCCAATGAAACACTGTGGCCAAAAGAGCTAATGCAGTCTGTAGGTGTATAAATGGGGAATCTATCTCAGGAGTAGAGAATTGATTTTTACCTATGTATTTGGCATTCTGTGACCACTGCTAGAATGCTGTGTTCAGTTATAGTGCACACAATTCAAGAAGGATGCCAATAAATTGGAGACAGTTCAAAGATCCACAAGAATTATTAAAGGATTAGAAAACAAGCCTTTTGTGGCACTCAATCTGTTTGCTTTAACAAAGAGAAGGTTAAGGGGTAATCTGGTAAGTATCTACATGGCGAACAAATGTTTTATAACAGGCTTTTCATCCAGGAGAGAAAGGTATAACATGAAAGTCTTGAAGCTGAAGTGAGACAATTCAGACTGGAAATGAGGCATACATTTTTAATGGTGAGATTAATTAACTTTAGAACAATTTACCAAGGGTCGTGTTAGAATCTCCATCACAGACTATTTTTAAATCAAAACTGAATGTGTTTCTAAAAGATCTGCTCTAGGAATTATTTTGGGGAAGTTCTGTGGCCTGTGTTATACAGGAGGTCAGACTAAATGATCACAAAGGCCTCTTTGGGCCTTTGCTTCTTAGAGTTATGGATTCTAAGGCCTTGTCTACGCTACATAATGTTGTTGACAAAAGTCAGCTTTTGTCAACAAAACAGTGGAGGTGTACACACTGAAATACTCCTCTTGCTGATGTAACTCCCTTACTATGCCAACAACAACAACAAAAACACCTTGACAAGTGGCATAGGGCTTTTTGCGATATAGTTAGATTGATGCAGCATCAATGTATTCACCATGCTTGATTATGTCACCCTAACTGGCCTCCAGGAGGTGTCCCACAATGCCCAACATGACTGCTCTGCTCAGCAATTTGAACTCTGCTGCCCAGAAGGTATGCACTCCTCCACTGTTTAAAGGCCCGGGAATTTTTGAAATTCTCCTTCCTTTTTGATCCATGTGCACAGTTCACAGAGCATCTTCCCAGCTGACCATGCTGTCTATATGCACCAAATGCTGTCCCATATGGATCCCACAGATCCACAGATCTGTTGGGTCTGCTGAGTATATGGGAAGAGAAAGCTGTGCAGTCACAGCTTTGCACCAGCATTAGGAATTTTGATATCTATTGACTGATTGCAAATGATATGCAAGGAAGGGGCATGAGAAGAACACTCAGCAGCATTGTGCTAAAATCAAGGCGCTGAGGCAGGCATACCAGAAGGCAAGGGAGGCCAACTGTCGCTCTGGTGTGGTGCCAAAGACATGCTGCTTCTATAAAGAGCTGCACACCACCCTTGGTGGTGACCCCACCTCCACTGCCAAGAGTCCCATGGATATTTCAGGAGGACTGGAGGCAGCAGCAAGTGGACTCAACCCAGACAAGGAAGTGGTGGATGAAGAAGTGGAGCTGGAGGACAATGTGGAGCATACGGCAGGGTCATGTGAGTGCAGTGAGTCAGGATTTCTTTTCCACTCCAGAAGGGTCTAGCCAGTCCCTGCACTCTGGCTCTGGCATGCCTGATGCAGGAGAGGACGATAGCTAAGGTAAGTGCTTCTTTTGCTTTGATATTGAGCTCTCATGTACTTTCTTATATGGTACAGGAGGGATAAGGGACAGAAATTAAGAACAGAGCCTGTCTGGGGCCATGGGAGAAAAGCTTGTTAATGTACACTGGGATGTCCCAGGAATCCTCCATAGAGATCTCTAGAAAACTTTTCTGTAGGTATTCTGCAATCCTCTGCCGGAGGCTCCTTGGGAGAGCTGCCTTATTTCTTTCCCCATTGCAGGAAACTTTATCATGCAACCTGACAATTATTTATGAAGGAAGCTGAGCTGCACACAGATGAGTGGCATATGGAACCAGTCTTAAGGCATACACATTTGGGAGATGCAACTTTTCATCCTGGGTTACCCTTAGGACTGAGAGATTGGGTTTGATTGCCCTAGCCTGTGGAAAAGGGTATCAATATTCAGAATAGGCTTCTAGGAACTTATAGTAACTCCCTTTGCAAATCACCCTTTCTCTATTCTTGCCCATTTCCCATTGTGCACCCTCTGCTCCCACAAACTCTTCATATTTTGGACTCATGACTGGAGTTATACTGACAGCCCTAGCTACGAGACTGCTCTTTGTCATGTCCCCTGGTTGACCAAAAGTTTGTTTGATCCTGTTATTAAACTTTAGTCTTTGAAAATAAGTCTTTATTTGTGAAATACATACTTTGCTCAGTGCTAACATTGAAAAATAGTGGTTATAGGTAGCAATTTTCTCCTTGCAATTAGTGCTCAGGAAGCAAGCACTACATGCGTAATTCAAGGTTGCAAGTAAACATTGTCTGGCCAAATTCATCACATAAAAACACATTACTGGGAGTCATTGTCTAATGCTCCTTCAAAGCCTCCCTGATTCAAATAGCCCCCCATTGCACCCCTCTAATTGCCCTTGTATCTGGCTGCTCAGAATCAGCAGCCAGCCAATCAGCCTCAGCAGTCCAACTCTGTGGAAACACTTCCCCCTTCACTTCACAAATGTTATGGAGAGTGCAGCAGGCCACAATGACCACTTGAATATTTTCCTCATTGAGGTCTAACCAGCCAAAAAGACAGCACCAGTGACCTTTTAATCCACCGAAGGAACATTCAATGATCATTCGGCACCTGGTCAGCCTGTTGTTGAAGCACTCCTTGCTGATTCCCAGGTTCCTGGTGTAAGGCTTCATGAACCACCAGAGCAAGGGATAGTCAGGATCTCCCAGGATCACTATGGGCATTTCCACATCCCCCATTGGAATCTTCTGGTCCGGAAAGAAAGCTTTCTATACAGTCCAGCATTCTGAAAGTTGTATTCATCATGCGCTACCCTGCACTGAAGTCAGTAAATTGGTCCCAGTGACCCACAAGTGCCTGCAAGACCTTGGAGAAGTAGTTCTTTTGGTTGCAAAATGGTCTGGGACCAGAATTAGAACATGAATTTTATGTATTTCCCAACTGCGGTTAGGGAATCCAATTGCCTCAAAGCCATCATTTATTTCCTTCACATTCCCAAGAGTCACAGTCCTTCATAGCAGAAGGCAATTAATGGCCCTGCACACATGCATCACGGCAACACCCAAGGTGGACTTTCTAACTCCAAATTGATTAGCGACTGATGAGTAGCAGTCAGGAGTTGCCAGCTTCTACACAGTGATCACCATTTGCTTTTCCATAGTGAGGGAAACTCTCATTCCTGTATCCTTGTGACATAGTGCTGGGGCAAGCTCCTGACACAGTTCCAGGAATGTGGGCACATCTGAAAGTTCTGCAGCCACTGTTCATCATCCCATACATGCATTACGATGGGATCCCACCACTCAATTCTTGTTTCCTAAGCCCAGTACAGATGGTCTGCCATAGCAAGCTGTTGCATGAATGCCAGCAGAAATCTTGAGTTATTTGACTCCATGGCAGGCAGCAGGGCAGGCATCACTGATTCGTTCTGTCTTTCACCGCTTGAAATAGTGCAGGACCAACCATGTTGTGCTCATTATGCTCAGCACCACAATGTTCTGTAGCTCAATATCCATGCTGTCAAGCAGAGCCAATGGGGGCACGGTTTACAGAAGCTATTAAAAAATGGCATGAAATGAAGTCAGAAGCCCATGAAATGATGTGATGGAAAGAACTACATCATGGGACGGTGGTCATGTCCCCCTGGTGCACTGTAATCTATTCCCATAGCTCCAAGCAGCACAGGATGACAGAGGCAGGTGAGTTGTATATGGGATAGCCACTCACAATGAAACACTTTTGCTGTCAGTGCAAGAGTAATGACTGTGGACTTGCTCATCTGACAAAAGGAGGGATGTGTGGATATAGTCAGCCATGTTATTAAAGCAACATAACATCATCGACATAACTCTGTAATATAGACATGATCTTAGAAATGATGCCTACCTGCAGTCAGGAGGGGCACAGGGAAACCCAGTTTACTTTAGAGGAGTGGTAACAATTTATAAATTACGCTCTCCTCTAGTTTACACATTCTTCCTGCTGCTCAACAGTTAAATTGCACCATCTTAGGCCTGGTCTACACTTACCTTCCGGATTCGTCAACAGTCACTGGGAGATAAGCAAATAAAAAACTTGCATATCTCCCTTCGACTTCGCTGCGTCTGTTCCGCGTGCCATCTACACTGCGCTGCGATGACAGGAACAGTGTTCCCATCGACGCAGCGCTACACCACTTACAGAGGTGGTTTATCTACATTGATTTCTGGATCGACTGAGTGGGTCTACACAGACTGCTCAGTTGATCCAGAGACATTGATCTGATGGCGGCGAATTTGCCACCATCAGTATAGATGTAGCCTTAAACTCCTTAAATTAACTTGGATGTCTACACTTAAAATGCAGCAGCAGCCTATTGTAGCAATTCAGTGTAGGCACTCAATGTAGTTAATCCACCTTCCTGAAGGGCAGTAACTAGGTCAATGAAAGCATTCACACCCCGAGACATATAACTATGCCGATGTCTACGCTGGAAGCTTATCAGCCCTATAAGTAAACTGTATCTCCCATCACCTTTGAATTTGGACCCTGCATATCTAAATATGTAACTGACCTTTTGAGTTTTTAGGGGCTGATTTTGTGGATTGAATTTCTCACCATTATAACATATATTTAGATTGTGACACATGTAAATTGCATGACCTTCGCAAATTCTTACTTCTGGCTGAGTTATTATTTTTGCAGAAAATAATACAATTGCAAAATTACGCTGAAGTGGATCACATTAATGATGGTGTTTTATCATCTGATAAACACTCCATTAATGCTTGTCATCAAGATACCAATGTTTTCCAGATATCTGTATAGAATATAGGCTGATAGTCTTGCTAAATTTGTTTCCCATTAATCTCTGAAGGATTTGAATTAGGAGTTTGATTTGTCAAAAAGAGTGCATTTACACTCATTTACCGCTCTCCATAATCCTTGAAACAGTAATGAGTATTATGTTCTTCTGCCAGCAGAAACATTTTAAAGGTTTCTATTTAGCAGAACACTTAAACACTAGAAAAGTTTGCCAACTGTTATATTGTGTTCAGCTGATATATTCATCTACAGCCCTATCTATTAGGAAAACAGAACATATGACTTATTTCAAAGAGCTATTCCTTGGTGTTAGAATATGATCCGAGGGCTGTGACTGTATTCTACCTCTCTCCCACAGCCACTCCAAAATAAAAACACACAGAACAACTTAGGTCTCTTTTCCTAGTGTGTTAATATTTTCTCTTCCCAAATTAGATCCTAATTTACTGCTACCTACATATAAAAATGTGCTTCAACCATTCAGTGAAATCAAAGCACTGCATTTAAATGTGTATACCTAACAAAAACTGGAATTTTTGTTACCCAGGATCATTATTTTATTTTTAACATTTATACTCTCCAAGTCCTGTAAATTGTTTTCCTCCTGCCTTAATAAATATAGTTTTTTCTTGTTTTACTGTTACAGATCTTACTATTTTTCAGTCCCATCTGCATGGAACTTTTAGCAAGAAATAGTGTTTGTACAATATTTATTTAACTAGATATGTTTAAATTCATTGTTTTTTTTTTCAAAAGAATTTTTTTTTCTTAAAAATAAAATGAAAAGCCCAACCTGATGTTAAGGAGTCTTTATACTTAAAATATATAAGGAATAATGTTTGTGGCTTATAAATAAATATCTTTTTTAGGTAACTCAAGAACAAAACAAAGCCTGAGATATTTGATTACAGCAGAAGTTTTGTTGTGAGTATACATTACACTCCCAAACTTGACCGTTAATTCAGTTGCATAACATGACAAATGAAGATTCAGTTATTCACAGCATGAAAACTAAATGCAGAATGCTTTCCTTGTGTTATGATGCAAATTTCTCCTGCTTTCCTAGACTTTCCAGTGTTGTCATTTTGTTGAAGAGATGGCAGTGAGTAATTTTTCAAGGATGGCTTCCAAAAGAGGCCACAGCAATTACTTGAGGGTTAGCTGTGTGAAAATGGCTGAAATCCTTCTTTACTGTTCTAAGAAATCTTTATCCAAACTAAATTTACAATATCTATTTGGGGCTCACACAAGTTTACTTGAATTTGTCCCGTGCCTCATTTAGAACATTTGTCAATTATAATGAATCCTTATGTTTGCTTGTGCTCTCTAAATTATTTGTGTTACATTTTACTAGAGCAATATTTATACTGTACTGTATAGTTGAATAAATACATGGAAATGGATTCATATAGTGTAAACAACTGTATAGAATGGTTCATGCTATAAAACTAAAGATAGTATAAATTGCACTTTAAGTTGGTATTCCCTCAATTTCAATTATAGTAGCTGTGTTAATTAAAACTGTAAACTGCAGGTACTCAGTATTGCAACTAAGAGATGAAAGCGAGATTAGCACAAATCAAGGCAATTGAATTAACTGCTCCTGGGGTAGCACAATGGTCAGTGTGCACTGCAAGGCCACAAGGTTTTGTGCAGTGGGTGTGGTACAATGCAAGACGTAACTAGAATGTGAGGGTATTTGGCAGACATCCAGAAGGACATATGGGCGGTATTTTTGTGGGGAGGAGGGGTTGAATGTTTCAGAGTGCTTAAATGGCTGAAATGGTTAATGTTGAATGGTGTCAAATGATGATCTGTCAAAAGGAGGCTGTAGAATAAAACTTCTCTGAATGGGAAGGTGGCTGAGGATCTGAGCTTTGCTCCCTGGGTGCATAAGCCAACAGAGAAGAGTTTTCATGCAGGCTAGGGAGGACCAAAGGCATAGCCAGTGGGTCCACATGAAAATGTATCCAATGGCCACAGCCATTGTCTGGGATCAGTTTGGTGGCTGCAATGTTGGCCATGGAGCATGTGTATCTGCTACACATGCCACCCCATGTGTGAAGAGTTGGGATCCCTGGGATCAGTTCTTCAGTAATCCTCCCCCACCACCTACTCTTGCTGTACATGTACAGTTCCCTCATATTTTGTATAGTGACCATGAGTTTATCAATCCTGAGTAACTCTTCATTATCTAGAGTTCATGCCACTTGGTTCTTAGATTTGAAGCCAGCTAAAATAGTCTTTTCTTTAAGTATGAACATATAATATTCTAAAACAGCTTGGCTACAGTAACTTAAAATGCTCACAGCCAAATAGCTAATAAGAGTTGTGTATCTGGAAAACCAATTAAGTTTGTGTTTTTGGTACCCACATGTATTTTCTGCAGTTCCTACTTTAGATTATGCAATCTTGTCCATATTCAAGTTGACAGCAAAGCTCTCCTTGAACCACATTATGCTTTTATACCTGTGTAAATCATTGGAAGCAAATGCAGTTACTGTGAATCTCCAAAAGTGTAACAGATCCGAATTTAGCTCATGAACATCAGTGGTGCAGGACTGAACTTTTGTTGGTTTTGTCAGCTTTTAACACCTTTGCCATGGCAAGAGAGAGCAAAAGCACAGAAATATGAGTGAAAGCAAGCAGCAAAGAATGAAATGCTGTTTGACTGCAGTATTCTTTCCCCTTTATTTCTAAAGAACAACATCAGAAACACAGAGCAGCCCTCAGTCATGCAATCAGCAGGATCAGTTCTGATATGTTGAGAGTACAGCTATAATTTTCTATTCTATTTCGGTTTTACTTTTTAATCCTGCATCCATGGTGGTGATATCTGAGCGTCTATAGACTGTGGAACTTGGGTATTAGTTCTTGCAATGGCTGTGTGCTGCTGCAGATCCTTCTTTTGAACATATGCACTATGTCAAGCAATTCATATAGGATTTCTGGGTCTGTGCCTGACTATACTATATATTATATATATAAAAAAAATGGCACACGTCACTTGCCCAGTTAGTTTCTAAAGAAGTTTTGGTGTGACTTACCATGAAATCTTATACTAATTCATATTAATAGTATTTATTCTTTCCATTGACTGAAATGAAGTTCTGGCTAGAACTGTGAAAGTTATTCAGTTTAACTCCAAATATGTTAGATAATATAATCTACTGTAAATTCTTAATGGCATAATTGCAATTAATATTTATTCTGTTCTAGCTATGGTACTCATCTGGCTCCTATTGCCATCGTATCCACGCTACTCACCGTCTTTAATATATTTATCCTCACAACACCTCAGCGTGGTAGAGAAATACTACTATCCCCATTTTTACAGATGAGGTATGGAGGCAAACAGACATTAAGGCCCAGTTCCTCATAAGTGTTTTAGCTACCTGACTCCCACTAAAATCAATAAGTAGTAGGTGTTTAAATACCTTTTATGATCTAGGCCTATGTAACTTGTTTAGTGTCACAGTGGAATTGAACCATGATAGATCAGTTGCTAAGCTAGTACATAACCATTGGACTACAATTCCTGTTGTTAGCAGTTCATTCCATGAAGTTAAAAAGAACAACTGTGTAGGTCTAGCAGTGGTGGCTTTCAATAGCATAACAGGTTTTCTTCAGATTGTTAGCCAGCTCAACACCAATATGCATGCTGTTCTTGGCGGTGGTCTTTCAATGCAGTTTCTCAGATTTGTGCAGCAAAGCATCAGTGCCATTCTACTAATGCTACTAATAATGTTAGGTTGGTAAACCAGAGAAATACAGAAAGCCCCTGGGACTAGGACCAGCAGGAGTGGCTTAGCAACTTGCTTTGTTCATGATTTTTTTCTTTTTTAATTATCTGCTATTTTTGAGGTTGGACTTTGTTGCAAACTATTAGCCTATGAAAGCGATCTGATCAGACACGACTTCAACAGGACACAGAACAAACAAAAGAAGAAAAAAGATGTGATATTGAAAAGAAACTTCTATTAGCTTGGCTGTTAAGGTCCAGCAGTTTGCTCAGGTTTAGCAGTCATGCCTGTTTGCTGTGACTTAGCAAGATACAATGAAATTAGTGATCACGTGCAGAAGATATGTATGCTCCTTTAGTCATTCTTATTTATTAACTTATGGCTAAATTACACTGCTGGCAGTGAAATGAAATTGGTGGCAGACAGCACCTGATGTTCCCAACTGTGCCTTCTGCCCAGCCCTAGGCCCTACAGAACTTTCAAACAGTAACATGTTTTCTTTCTCTTCTTTTTTTTCCTATTGATTAACTTGAAGATAAATGACTTTGCAGCCCCAGCCTGGCAAATGCAGTGCAAATGAAATCAGTTCACCTAGCCTTAGATATTATAGCACTTACAAAAATAAACAACTTTTTTTTTCTTCTTTTTTATTGACCTTTTCAAGCCTGAGCCACTTTATGGAATCACAAGAGCATGCTGTAAAGGAAATTAAAGCTTCCTTCACACCTAAGTTAACAAAGAGAAAAGCAACAGAGCTTTCCCTGCATTAGTACAACTGTACTGCAAATGCCATAGCTTAGTATCAAGCACATCCCCCAAAAAGCACAAAAATTAAAATAATTTCAGGTTTCTAAAGGGAAAAAAACACATATCACAATACTTTAAGGACATTTTTAAACACACACATTCTCCCAAAGCAATCTTAGCCATCCTCTTTTCTAAGCAAATGCAGCTGTAGGCCGGACAGCCCTTCTTCATAACTAAAATTATGCCAGTCTTTTGCATAAACACCACATGCAACTTGCAAATCTTTCATTGCACCTGAGCTGAGCTTTACGTGCGGTCTTGGGCTGTTTTTGTAGCTTTGTGTGAAACTCTTTGTTGTTTGGACTCCAAATCAGAGAGAGCCAAATTTCATGTTGAATTATTATTTCCAGCAGTGTGCCCAAGACATGAGAAGGTCTGATCTCTGCACAGAGGAGCATGCAACCTAAAAATTGAGGGTAGAGACAAGTGATGCAGTATATATAGATAGGAAATGTAAATGATAACCAAATTACTCCTCAAGGGTGCCAGGGTTCTTTAGTGAGCTTCACATAGGCATTGTTGTTTCTGTTCCCAGCAGAGGAGATAGAAACAGGAGGAGCTGATTTAAACATAACCATGTATTGTGGTGGCTTTTTTTCTGGCTGAAAAACAGAAGCCAAAATGAAAGTGAGTCTCCTCACTAGAGCACCCAAATATTTAAAGAGACTGAACATCACATTCCTCCACCTTATTTGAAAATACTTTCCATATAACACTGTATAGCCTAACTAAACATTGTGGGTGGACTACTGCAGACCCTTAAATTGCAAGAGATTATTTTGCAACTTGCTAACTAAACAACTTATATTCATGCACATCACTGGTTTTTGTACTGTCTTGGGATAATGTGATGGTCGTGAGGCATTGTCTTGAACAACAGGAATAGCTAGTGATAAGGAATCAACTGGATCTGGTATCAAAATTTCTTCAAACATCGATATTAGGAATTGCAACAGAATGAGGCTCAATTGGAGGAAAGTCCTACTGGAACATGCCCAGATCCCAGTACCTGTGGAGGCTGAAGCTGGTCCATATATCATAGGTTAGTTTTGCCATGAATGAAACAGGTCCTGTACATTTTACAAGTTTTCCAGGTACCCATTTCAGTCTACATCAATAGTTGCATGTCTTCACTAAGGCTACGTTTATATTGATGGTGGCAAATTCGCCGCCGTCAGATCGATGTCTCTGGATCGACGGAGTAGACCCGCTCAGTCGATCCTGAAATTGACAGAGGAAAACCACCTCCTTAAGTGGCACAGCGCAGTGTGGATGGCGCACGGAACAGATGCAGCGAAGTCGACGGGAGATATACAAGTTTTTACATCACTTGCGTATCTCCCGTTGACTGCCGCCAATTCTGGAAGGTAAGTAAATACCAGGTCTAAGACTCCTATTTGAAAAAAAAAAAAGAGCAGTAGTTAATGACTGAATTCCATGTTTTGGTCCAAAAATGTGAAATTGATGTGTGTTGATCTATCAGCAAAGTAAAATGTCTGCCATACAGATAGGTGTGGAACTTCCAAAATCTAAAAGTAATACCTAAGAGTTCTCATTCTATTTGCAAATGGTTTTTTTCAGGTGCGGTGGTTGCTAATTCAGTGAAGGCAATTGCTTTCTCCATTCTATCAGGAAAAATATGGGGAAGAAGTGTATCAACTCCATATGGTGAAGCATCATAAGCCAATGGTAATGAGACATCAAAGTATGTAAGAACTTTGGCTGATGTCAACAGTGTCTTTGTTTCCTTATATGGACATTCATAGTATTTAGACCATTTCAACTTTTTTTTTTGTTTGTAACAGTTGATTTATAGGTGCCGATACTGTCCCCAGATTAGGCAGCAATTTACTGTAGTAGTTAAGCAGTCCTCAGAATGGATGGAACTGTGACACTTTCTCTGGAGGTGAATAATTGTTTTTTGTCACTGGCAATTTCCTTGAGCCCTCAGGATCAATTACACATCCAAGGTATTCAGGTGAATGTTTGAAAAGCTCAGATTTGTCTTAACATGCTCTCAGTCCATGGTCTTCCTAAAAGTGCAAGAAAGCCTCCAAATATGAAGATACTCCTTTTATCCTTTCCTGTAACGAAGATGTCATTCAACTAGCACTGAGCTCCTTTCAGTTCCCTCAGAATCTTATCCAAGGTTTTCTGGAACAGAACAAGTGCCAATGTGATACTGAAAGGCAGTCAGTTGTAGCAAAATAAGCCTTTTTGTTTTTGAATGAGCAAGCATCTCACAAATTTCACAATCTCCATTTATAGGGATGTAGGGAGTAAATCTAATTTACTGAAATACTGTCCTCAACTAAGAATATCAAACAAACCCTCAATGTGAGATAGTGGGCACTGCTCTGCACATTAAACAGGATTAAGTGTCACTTTGAAATCTCAACAAATTTGGATGGAGTCAAACATCTTGATCATTGGTATGGCAGGTGTAAACCCCTTGTTGTGTGAAGCCAGTGACAAGACTCAAATGTTCACCAAACTGTCCAAATCAGCTTCTACAAGAGGCTTCCAAGCATAAGACACAACTCTGGGCTTGCAATGTTTTGGCTGTCTGTCAGAATTGACAGGTAGATTCACTGACACATCTGCTCAAGTTCTTTTTCAAAAACTTTGGAGTTGCTGTCCAGTATTTCTTGAAAAAGTGGAGGGTCTTTTGTGATTGCCTTCATCTCAGTCTAATTCATCTTCAGCTTCTCAAGTCAAGATCTGCCAGATTATGGTGGATGTGTCCCTTTAATTGCATACAAAGGTAAAATGAGAAATTGTCCATTTAGCTGAACTTCAGTTTAGAGTATCTCTTTTGGAACTAACTTTTCTCCAGTATAAGTCTTCAAAACTGTGGAAGCTTCTTCCAGAGAAACTTGTGACAAAATCAGGTGATAGGTAGATGCATAAGTCAGTGAGATGCCCCCTTCACTATCTGGCTCTATTCTTGTAGGACCTCCTTTGATCAAGGATGTAACCCAGATGCCATCTCTGACTCCAGCTTCTGAAAACATGTGCAGTGCTATGTCCTGGTCAGTGGCACTAGAGCGCTTGTTTTTTTCCCCATGCTATGAATTTCCAACTTCTGTCCTTTTATTAGATGTAGTCTTCATAGGTGTCTTCTTGTGTGTACAGTTATGGACAGCCATTGAATTGTGCAACAGAATATAGATGCATTCTTTCTTCTCGCACATCCTCCAAATGATCTGGCATGCCCAGCAATACTTCTTAGCATCTTTTGTGCAAAATGGCCACACAAATTCCTTATATTATCATGGTTCTACTTGTCCCCAATTCAGGAGATGAACTTCTTGACTCTCACTATATTCCAAAGAATCCTTCTCTGCAGTTTTCATGGCAATAGCTAATTCAACAGCCTTCTTGAATGTAAGCACTGATATAGTATTTTTCTTTTTTTTCTGAGTCACTTTTTCCCTGCTTCTGATCACTGTGATGTCCATAGACAAACCAGTCAGTCAGGGCATCACTTAATGTTTGTCTGAACAGACAATGATCTGCCAATTTCCTTAGAGTAGCAACAAACTGTGCTACTGACTCTGCACTATTCTGTTGTCACTGATGGAATCAGTATTGTTCTGCTATCACTGATGGGGTAGGATAAATATGGTCCTGCATTGTTGCAGTAGTTTTGATGTATGTGGCAATTCTAGGCACGCTTGGAGACAAGATCATGCAACAGTCTGTATGCCTTCAGGCCCATCACTATTGGCAAAGTTGAAACTTTGTCCACATGGAATGGAATTGCATATTACAAATAGCTCGTAACATTCAAGGTATAACACCCATGATTCATTGAACTCCCCAACAAAAGGTACCATTTCACTTCTCTGCTGTTGAACTTTGTGCTCTCCTGGATGTCTTCTCTAACATAGGGAAATTTCCCCCCCTTTTCTCACCCTCCACTTGTCTTGCAGATTTTCTCTGCAGTTATTTACTGTGTGTTATCTCTGCTTGATCTTCCATTGCTGGCTCTATACTTATACTGCAGAATCACTCCTTTTGGCTGTACTTGGGTTCCTTCTGACAGGTGTAGACCCTCAGCAGAGGCTAAAGGCTGTCTCTCTTCCTAACTTGCATGAGAACAAAAATGGCTGATCTCACTTTACTTGCTCTGTCTCATTGCACCAGCAGTAGTTTGTAGCAGCCTCCTCTTGTTATACTTTAGTTGCCTACTTTTCCCACGCTAAATGGCTGACTTCAGCTATACTTGAAGCAAAAAGCAGGAATCTGCACCTGGTGCCTCTAGGTGAAACCCCAACACACAATTTTTCTAATGTATACATTTCCTTTTTTTATTTTCTTGTACAGGCAATGGAAGCACTGGACACTCATGGGATAGAAAATCTGTCACCAAGGTTATATTTGGACCTGGAGAGAAGGCGATAGCTATGATTAAATCAGCTCCATTTGTATTTATTTGCTGTGGTGGCTTTATTGTTCTGGCACCAAAACAAATGGTGAAGTTTTTCACTGGGAAGGGAGAAATATACAGCACCCACTTAAAGGGACAGGACATTACAATTGTGACAAAGTGAGGTCTTCAATGTCTTGGTTTTGTTCAAGCTTGAAGCTCAAAACAATACAAACCTGTAAGTGTGTAGGGTTATAAAGAGGTTCCCACTCTCACCTCGTGGGTTGAAACTGATGACTTTTCACATCTCTTCTCACATTATTGGGCCTCCTTCAGCAACAGATTAGCAGCAAGTGGTGGTAGAGTTAAGGAAAGCACTTCTATGTCCTTACGAAGAGCAGCACCCCCTATGGCCACTGCAAGAGCACTAAAAGGGCCTGTAAGCTTCCTAGTTTTTGCAAGATGAAGTTTTTGCTCTGTGCATAAGCATAATATTTGTGGCTCTAGAAGTAGTTACCCATCAGATATAAAAAATCCCAAATCTAGCCTTATAACAACATTCTGCTTTGTTTTTGTATTTCAAAAAAGAAAGGGTGGCTGGGCAATTCGGGAACTGGACAGCAACTCTGGATGCCTGGGTTCCATTCCTAACACTGCTCATCAAGTGTGTGTGCCACTTCAGGTCACTAAATCTCTGTGCATTAGTTCCTCTTCTGCAAATGGAGTTAATGCTACTTTCTATCTGCTTTGCTAATTTCGAGAGGGACTGTCTCTGATTATGTCTTTCTACAGACCCTAACATAAGACCAGTCTCCATACACGTCTCAAGGCCTACTGTAATAAAAGCATATATTCTGGCATTAATTGTGTTATTGCTGTCCAAAACACTGAAGGTTTTAGAATTATATCTATACTTACCATGGGTTATTCCTTAGCTAAATGCTTATACCTGGGGAGGGTGTCTCTTTTCGGGTTTTTCAACTCTAGTCTCAGGATATGTCTACATTGCAAGCAAGCCCAGAGTTAGCAGAACTTGAGTTAGCAGACCCTGGATTTGTTAACCTACAGCTTGAGGGTCTACACTCATTTGTATCCCCCACTTAGGAATTGCTGAACCCTGGGGCTCCAGCATCTAAACTGAGTTCAACCACCCATATCCCAGTCTTCCTAATACCCTCCCAAAATTTAGCTGCTCTGACCCTTTGTTCATAGTGCAGTGTGGAGGAAACTTGACTGTCCAGAAGGCAAAGTTGGCCCATAGGATTGTGGAATACTTTTCGTAGACTACCAGAGCATAGGTCCAGTGCAGCTGCATCTATATTACAAAGCAATAGGGCTTGCACGCTGGGTCCCGGCTTGACTTAGGCTGTAATCATCTACCCCTGTGGGGTTCTGGAGCTATAGATCCAAGCTCTGGGAAGTGGATGAACCCTGAGTCTGAGTTTACATTGCAATGTAGACTTATTCTCAATAATCTTACTGTAGAAGAAAGTGAATGACTTCTATTGTTTTGTGTTCAGCTCCTATTATCTCCAAGCTATGCTGAATGTGATTGTTCTACCTCTGTGTAATGACTATCAACCCACCATTTTGGACTATGGTACATTTGGTCAATTCTTTGAAGAATCTCTCTTCCAGGTCATTAGATATCCAAAGTGAACAACTCCTGTTTCAAACACTGATCTTGTATTCCACTAGTTCTGCTTCCTGGCTCCTTCCATCTTAAATTGCTTCCACTCAAAATATCCTCTACTTTCAACCTCTGAAACAGATTTTTTTTTCAGCCACTTATCTGCCAGCCAATTTACTGATCTCCTAGAGTAATCTTTATTGTGGTACCATTTCAAAGTGTTCCTAAAATCTGGATAAAGTATGTCCCAAACTGCTGCCTCCCATCTCTCCCTCAGAAATATTCTGTAAAGATTGCAAGACAAGATCTTCTTTAAAAAAATAGCAACTGGTCCAATAAAAGATATTACCTCACCCCCCTTGTCTCTCTAAATAGATCAATGTAACTTTTCATCTCTCACCACACTGTTTCTGAATAGTATTCTGGTATTTTACACACTGCAGAAGTCAGGTATCTCTGTTTTCTGTACATTCCTGATTATTTTCTATCATGTTTGTTGATCCCTTCCTTATTTTTAAAAAACATTCATTAAGGGCCCAATCTCTGCCTCTTTTGTGAGTGCAAAGGGGGAGACAATGCAGTGAACTTTACTTATTCTTGCTTCCCCTGAGCAAGTTTTACCAATCACCATTGTTCTGTGCCCAGACACACATAAGGATTGCTTCCTATCTTCGCTCTCTGGGACACAATCCACATAGCCCTTTGGGCCTATTCCCATCCACATTTCAGCCCCAAAAGCTGTCTGGAATATATTTCAGAGGAATATATATATAGAGAGAGGAACATATTTATCACTTTGGATAATGTACAGTGAGCTCTCCCTGGATCATATGGACTCACCAATACCCTAGGCTGGATTTTAGTTGGTATACCAGAGATAAAGGCTTGGTATCCCTTTATCTATCCCCCCCAAGACATTTAAGACACTTTTCTTTATTTAAAACAAACTAACTTTCTTTACATTCTTATTGCAGTGTTTTTGACGTTACAATTGCCACTTATATTCTAAATACCCATTATAGTCATCAGTAATAGCTATAGCATTTGCTTGAAGTAAATAAATTATAATTTATATACCTTGATCTGAAATAAGGGCAGTTTCTTTTCCCATCCCACGTGGTGTCCTTCAATAGGAGCTTTAGAAGTGGCTTTAAAGCCCCTCCTTTCCTCTCACATATCCTTATGTTCCTTTTTCTCAGAAGCAACTATAATAAGGTTCACTTCTGGGTCAGCAGAAGCTTCCAGAGCTGTGTTCCTTTCCTTGCAGAAGCAGCCAGTGCACTGTGACAAATCTGTCCTAATGAATGAAATCGTTTTTCATTGGCAGGTTGACTGCTAACTCCCTGATCTTTGGAGGATGGTTCTTGGTAGGTCACACAAGGAAACTCCTTTTAAATTCTCAGTTTTAACAAAAATCAGATGTGTAGCCTTTTCTTATACCCACATAAATATGGAGAATTTTCTCTCCTCCTTTTTGTCTGTTCTGGACAATGCTTTGCTGCAGGTAACAGCTTTAATCTTCTATAAGTAAACTAATAGTCCCTGTTTTACCAAATCCTACTTTACAAATTCTGTTTTGAACATTCCTTTTGAATATTAAACTATATAATGTCAATCACTGCAAAAAGCAGCACAGTAAATTCCCCACGTATGACTTTCCCACTCAAGCTCCGCTAGCTTCTTCATTTTTTTACTGGAGTAATAAATTTAGGATTTTTTCTGATGACTGCACACATGATTTATTTCCCCCTTTGGAAGAATAGAATCAACAGACAAGATCCATTCCTACATGACTTACACAGGGTCTAATCATCAAGAAGATGATAGCTCTTTGGCTGGCTAGTGGCATCAGTCTGTTGGTTATGCTAATCAAGCATATGAATTTCTGTCTCTTGCTCTCTCAGATCCAATGTTCCTGCATAATACTGCAATTTGAGGACAACTAAAGCTAGTCAGGAGTGTTTTCTTAAAGTGTTTCATCAGAAAATGCAGATTCATTGAAATTGTAACTCTGTGCGGAAAGAGTTGATATTTGACAAATTTCTCGGTTCAAAAGTTTGTTCAAAAAGCTTTTCAAATGTTAGCGTCGTAGTCTGACACTTTTTAAATGAAAAATTCCACTTTTGGGGTGGGCAAAACATTTGTTTCCAATCAAAATGTAAGTTAATTATAACAAATGAAAAAATAAAGGTTAAAATAAACAAGGAATATTTTGATCCAAAGTAAAGCTTTTTTTTGTTTGCTTGGTTTTTTTCCCCTTAATTTGTCACTTTGTAAATATTTTTAAGACTATATTTGTTCCAATGCATGATGGGAAAACTTTTTGAAATCTCAGATTTTCCAGACACTGGAAAACTTCCCTGTATGCTCTGTACATATATGGATTACTTTATTCATCTTTATAAATATATGAAGCCAGTACTAATTATCTAAACAATAACTGTCAACTTTTGAATCATAGACTGAAACTTATGTGTATATATATGCCTGCTTGTTTTAACCTGTAAATAATTCTATGTCTTTTTCCTAGTTAACGAACCTTTAGTTAGTTTATTACAGGATTGGCTACAAGAGTTGTTTTTGTGACCTCCAAGGTACAAATTGATCTGGATTAAGTGACTGGTCTCTTGTGGCCATGAGCAACCTGAATATTTTGTCATCTTTGGTGAAAGTGACCATGTATCTTATAGACCAGCTTCCTTGGCTGGCAAGATAGAATGATGTGTCCAAGCAGATTGTCTGTTATAAGACAATTCTAGTATGTTACTGGCTTGATAAAATGTATTTATAGACTATATAACATAAGGACAGCCAAAGTGTGTCAGACCAATGATCCATCTAGCCCAATATCCTATCTTCTGACAGTGGCCAATAGCAGGTGCTTCGGAGGGAATAAATAGAACAGGTAATCATCAAGTGATCCATCCCATTGGCCATTCCTAGCCTCTAGCAAACAGCAATCCCTGGCTATCTTGGCTAATAGCTATTGATGAATCTACCCCCCATGAACTTATCTAGTTCTTTTTCTGAAACCCATTTTAGTTTTGGCCTTCACAACATCTTCTGGCTAAGAGTTTCACAGGTTGACTGTGCATTGTGTGAAGAAATACTCCCTTTTGTTCATTTTAAATCTCCTGCCTATTAATTCATTGGATGACCTCTAGTTCTTGTGTTATAAGTAGTAAATAATATTTCCTTCCATACTTTCTCCATACCAGTCATGATTTTTAGACCTCTATCATATCCCCTCTTAGTCATCTTTTCTAAGCTGAAAAGCTTTTCTAAGATGTACAAGACCTGTCCTATTAATCTCTCCTCATATGGCAGCTTTTCCATAACCCTAATCATTGTAGTTCTCTTTTTTGTGCCTTTTCCTATTCCAGTATATCTTTTTTGACATAGGGCAACCAGATCTGCATGCTGTATTCAAGATGTGGGTTTACTATGGATTTATAAAGAGGCAATACAATATTTTCTGTCTTATTATTTATCCCTTTCCTAATGATTCCCAACATTCTGTTAGCTTTTTTGACTGCCACTGCACACTGAATGTGAATGTTTTCAGAGAACTATCCACAACGACTCCATGATCTCTTTCTTAAATGGTAATAGCTAATGTAGACCCCATCATTTTATATGTATAGTTGGGATTATGTTTTCCAATGTGCATTACTTTGCATTCATTAACATTGAATTTCATCTGGCATTTTGTTGCCTGGTTTTGTGAGATCCCCTTGTAACTCTTTGCTGTCTGCTTTAGACTATCTTAAGTTGTTTTGTATCATCTGCAAATTTTGCCACCTCACTGTTTAACTCTTTTTCGAGGTCATTTATAAATATGTTGAACATCACTGGTCCCAGTACAGATCCCTCTGCACTGTTTACTTCTCTCCATTCTGAAAACTGACCAATTATTCCTACCCTTTGTTTCCTATCTTTTAACCAGTTACTGAGAGGACCTTCCCTCTTATCCTGTGACTGCTATTTTGCTTAAGAACCTTTAGTGAGGTACCTTGTCAAGGGCTTTCTGAAAATCTAAGTACATTATATCCACTGGATCAGCCTTCTCCACATACTTGTTAACCCCCTCAAAGAATTCTAGTAGATTGGTGAGGCATGATTTCCCTTTACAAAAACCATATTTACTCTATCCCAACAAATGATATTCATCTGCGTGTCTGATAATTCTGTTCTTTACTATAGTTTCAACTAATGTGCTTGATACTGAAGTTAGGTTTACTGGCCTGTAATTGCTGGGATAGCCTCTGGAGCCTTTTTAATAATTGGCATCACCATAGCTATCCTCCAGTGTCTGGTACAGAAGCTGATTTAAATGATAGGTTACACATCACAGTTAGTAGTTCTGCAATTTCACATTTGAGTTCTTTCAGAACTCTTGAGTGGATACCAGCTGGTCCTGGTCAATTATTACTGTTTAGTTTATCAATTTGTTCTGAAACATCCTTGAATGACACCTCAATCTGGGACAGTTACTCATATTTATTACCTCAGATGAATGGCCCAGGTTTGGGAATCTCCCTCGCATATTGAGCCGTGAAAAGAATTCATTTAGTTTCTCCATAATAGCCTTATTTTCCTTGAGTACTTCTTTAGCAGCTCAATCCTTCAGTGGCCCCATTGGTTATTTACAGACTTCCTGCTTCCAATGTGCTTTACTTTTTATTTGGTGTTACTTTTTGAGTCTTTGGCTAGCTGTTCTTCAAATTCTTTTTTGGCCTGCCTAATTATATTTTTATACTTCACTTGCCAGAGTTTCTGCTTCTTTCTATTTTTGTCAATAGGATTTAACTTCCACCTTTTTTAAAGGATGCCTTTTTGCCTCTAACTGCTTCTTTTACTCTGTTATTTAGCCACCGTGGCACCATACAAGTTTGTGGTGTCTGCTTTTGAAAGTCTGCCCTGAGGTTGGCGCTCTGGGTTGTAAGCCACTCCAGAAAGCCAGACATCAGGAATGACTTAATTACTTGTTTCTTGAACAGAATTTTTTGAATGTGTATAAAGTGATTGACAGGTTTTAGGAAAGGACTTTGCCATGTAGGAGATAATAAATGTCCTCTGTCAGATGAGTACAGCTGGTCATAAAAATTAGATGGAACCATTGTCCACTGGAGAATGCAGTTAGGTTGACTTTAAATGATTTGTGAAATTGTGTGCAATTTGGCAAATTTCTGGTCTGGAGAAAAAAGGGGGGGAGGGAATGGTGACAATTTCTAAGCATTCCATTTCAATACTTTCAGAATGAAACATTTTGATTTTTTTCCTTTTCAAAATGAAATTTTGTTTGGAAATTTTAATTTTTTATTTTACATGATAATTAAAAAGTCAAGATATGAAATGGATCATTTTTGTGAAACCATTTCAATTGATCCAAAACAATTGTTTCCAGAATTTTATTTTTACAGAGAATTTCACAATCCTCAGATTTCATTCCAAACTGGAAGAAAAACAAACTTTGAAATCTCTAAAACCTCCATAGAACAGAATTTCTGATCTCTGCACAACTCTCATTTATGCATTTAAGAGAAAAAAGTAATTGGCACATCACTATTTATGTAATGTCATCTTCTTAAAATGATTTACTTCCAACAGAAAACAAATAAATACAGAAAACAAATAAATAATGTGTGGAGATAATCTGAGAGAATAATATTAATCAGTGATATTTTAGAAGACCTGTACGTTTACTACATATAAATCAATGAAGGTCAATATTGTTGCTCAATAAATATATATTTTTAGCTATAAATTAAGAAAATTTTAACAAATGGCCATTGTATGGGCAAAATATATATTACTTATGCATAATGGGTAATTGTACAAAAGGTATTTTCCCTGTGCATTACCTGTTTTCTCATGTTCATACAGTTTGTGAGCACAAGTTTGGCAAATGTATTTCTAATGTTTTTCAGTCAATTACTTGCATAATCCTGGCATTGTCCTTTCTTACCTTGCTCTGTGCATTATTACAATGCAAGTTTATACAATAGAATACTGTCTATCCATTTGAAAAAGGCACAGCACAATACCCCGTATGTTTGGAGAGATTATAAGATTCAGAAAGAAACAGAGCTTCAGTTATCAGTTCAACAGAACTTTGTAATTATTTGGCTGTCAGTTTTCTCCTACTGTATCACTGCATTGTGTTGTTATAATTTGTTTTGTTTTGTTTTTTTTTGGAGGGGGAGGGGGGGATCAGAAGCACAGAATTGATAAGAACACCTTTTGTGAGAGATTTCAAGGACTCAATCTTTGTGTGTGTGTGTTTGCGCACTCGCGTGTGGTTAAAGTCACAATGTCCCCTTGTTCTCATTAGACACCCAGACTGGTGGCTGGATTGGGGTAACCAGATTTTATAGAAACAGTCCCAATATTCAAGGCTTGTTCTTGTATAGGCACCTATTACCCTCCACCCTGTTCCGTTTTTTCACACTTGCTATCTGGTCACCCTAGTCTAGATAAATATGTGAAAAAACTCTGCTATATTTTGCTCTCTTGTATAAACATCTGTGTATGTATGTGCTTTAATTTTAATTCAGTTCTCCTTTCTTAGCAACTCTGTCTTTCAGAAGGATTGTAGTGCAGGAAACATTGACTGTATTTATTATTGTTATTGCTCATACAGGTATATGCAATGTCCATGCCCATTCACCAATTCATACATTTTTTTGAGTGGTACTTCTGTTTTCTCACTGCCAGACAAGGAAACCCATCACTTACATCATTGTAGGCTGATACCTTTTCTTGGGAAAAGGTTGTTAAATTTAGTTTGACTTGTTACAGTGGGCTCATAATCCATACATTATAAGGTTTCCCAAATCTATTCTTTGTTAAAATATTTTCTTTACAAAAAAAATAAATTTTCTTTATCTATATCCATGCAGACTTCATGGATTCCTACTTCAGAGTGAGTCTCCTGAAAATGTAGGCAATCCTATGGTCTGCACTTATGATTTGGCAATCCTAGAATTCTGGTACCATGGATTCAAATCGTAACTCTTTATCCTTCTGTGAGAGAAAACTCAAGTGTGTATGCGACATACTGCACCCCTTGTACACTCTTATGGTATGATTGTGTATCATTCATGTTCACCTTTATAGTGTAACTCTGTATTGTTTAATGCAAAGTATGTCAGGTAAGGTGTTTTTAGAATGCTCATGACATATTAAACATTATTGTTATAGTAGTATGTTTGTTGCAATGTCAGATGTGTGGTTATGGAGCTCCCGTACGTAATAGTCCCAAATATGTGTCTCATGGCTTTAGGCAGATCTAAGTAAAACCATCCAAAAGCAGAGTTTGTTCACGCCTCTCTAAGGTATGCATAAAACAACCCAGCTCTTGCAGAAACAATGGACTAGCCTTAGCATTGATAAGGGAATGGTTATGTATTTCAGGACATGGACAGCTCGGGCACTGTTTGTCACCTGACCCTGAAGGGGGGGGCAAAGGAAGATGTAAAAAGGTGGCATTTTGGATGCTAGCTCTCTCTTTCACTTCCATCAAGCAACTGAGTTGACAGGAGATGTGAAGATGCTGCAGTATGACATTGTACGTACATCTATGGGAGACATACAAGCTACATTAGTTAGCTTGCATATCTCCTGCTGACTGCTGCTGCCAGTGTAGACCAGCCCTTGGGTTACATTTTCAAGCTTTTCTCCACAATACTGAGGGCTAGAAACTCACTATAGTCAGGTGACCAATGGGAACTATTAAAATCTTCTACCGTTTCAAAATATTCTGCTGTTCCTAGAGGAATACCATATTATAGAAATAGAAATGTTTGAGTATATCTACTGTCAGTATACTCTGTCTCCTTTTTCCTAAAGCCACTATTCTTCAGTGCTTGTAATCCTTTCTGTGCCTCAGCACTATAGATCTGTGATTTTTGATTTACAAGTACAAGTGGTTGAAAAATTTCTTACAAAACATTGTTCCATTGGGAAATGCTGATTTGATTGAATCAAAATGTTTCAGAGCAATGTATCAATTTTGTTCACATTTTTGACAAAATTAATGTAGTGCTTAATTTCAACAAAGTTAATCCACTTTGTCTTGACTATATTATACTATAGTCAAAACAGTAAAATTGAAATAGTCCCTTCAGAATTTCCAAAAGAAAATTTTGGAAATTATGACCTTTTTTGTACTTTGTCAGGACAAAAGGAATTTTCAGAATGTTGGATTTTCCCATGGAATGTAAATTGAGTTTCAACCACATCTTCATGTGTGTGCAGTCAAATGGACATGTTGAGCTGTTTTGAAACTTGAAACTATCTCTGAATACAGTGCTGTATATAATGGGTACTGTTCTTTTTAAAATGTATTTTCAACTATTATGAAGCCAGAGGATACAGTAAATCAAATTAACCAGATGAGAACTTTTATTGCTGAACATTACTAATGTTCATTATATGAATATTACTAATTTGTAGTCTCATAAAATAAAGCTACAAATTTTTGCAAAACAGATGTTGTCTGTGTTATCTGAATGCAACAACATTCCCCAGTTACCACAGACTTGAATATTTTAATTTCCTGGGTCCAACTTACTCCTAATGAAACTCTTAATTTGATTTCTGTCTGTATCCAATACTAAAGTCATATTAAAAATGAGTACCACAACTTAATTAGCTCCTTTTAATGACTTCCACATGAATGTCTTGTTGAAAAATAAAGGTATGGAACCTGAGCAGTTTGACTGGAAGATATTTTAGAATAACACTGTTGCTTTAGGCCTGCTATATTTGGAATTGTTTGTTAGCAAGAAGACTGAAGCTTGACTGAGAAACATATTGGTAAATTAGCTTTATATTACTTCTTCCAGAACCTTGAGGGATCGTAGACCTTACATCCCCCCAATTGCATTTTCTTCGGTGTAGAGAACAGAATGTTGAGCTTAGCCTGTTGGACTACTGACTTCCTCTTGCCATATTTACTCTCTACATGGGAATTTTGGATTGAGTTCTTTCTCATTTCATGACATCAATCAGAGATGCCTGCTACAAGATCTTTGATTCAAGACAATAGGCCAACTTCATCCCTACTGTAATTTACTGACTTCAATGATTTCCCTACAGGCATTAATTTTATTAATTGATTTTAGGATAGTCCATTGAGTATTCTTTTTCACTAAGTGATATTCAACTCTGCTGTAAAAACTGGAAATAAGTTAGAAAAAGTCCTGAAAAATACAGTAAGCACTTAAAATAACTTTCCTCTACACCATCAACAATAATCGGATGGAAGACTGATTTAAATGCCCGTCTGCTAACAGATTATAAAGAAGCCATTTAATTCAACATTTTTGATACAATTTACTATGCCTACTTCATCATGTTTTAGTTTTAGCATGTATAATATAGAAACACAAACGGCACCTAGATATCAAGTTGATCATTTCCCTATAAATACCCCAGATAGATTACATATGCTTCCTCTGCATCTGTTACTAGTCCAAATTATAATTTTCTTAATAGAATCCTAAAAGATAGCAGTTAAAATTCTATTAAGTAGGAGTGAATGAACCCTGCTGATTTTGGTTCATGAGGCCTATATAAACCAGGTACCACAGAATTAACTCTATGGACCTGCGTTAGTTTTTCACTGGTAAGAGGAGAATGCAGACCCCATTAACATGAAGTAGGGCCAAGTTCATGGGGAAGTTTTTCAGGTCTCTCTATTCTTGGGTTATCCAGTCGATCTCCCATGCAATCAACAATTGTTTTGTATCATACATTTCCTGCTGATTTATGCAGTCTAATTTTGCATGTATTAAGCACTATTTTCACCAGCTACAAGACATGTTATATTATCATTACATTTATACAATTCCATAACAGGAAATATTTTTGTCTACTTTCTCCAGAAAAACAATCCCCGTTAGTGGATTTTAACAAAGCCTCCTAAGAATCTTTCCAGTTTTGTTTTGGAAATGACCCATAGCTTGAAGTAATGAGGAGAAACTGATGATGATCATCTCCTACAGGATAGAGGCATGCTGCTTAGTTTATGTTTTGCCCTTAGCCTGCACATGGAGGCATTAAGAATCAAAAACAGTATGGTCATTTGTAAAATAAAAAACAATATTAAAATTGTCATTGGCAAGTGGCTTGTCTTAAATAATCCAAAATGAATAAAGAAAAATAACATTTTTGTTTGGGCTTTAGAGGGGAGCAAAAAACTCCAGTATTTCAATGTAAAAATCACAATTATTTTATAAATCATAGCTATGGGTGGTTCTGTTACATTTAACCCTTTAGTTACATGCTGATCTTGCTATGTATTAGCTATACTTACTCATCTAGTAATGCTTTTTTGAAAAAAAAAATTAATTTTTAGTATAACACATCTAGAATGTTTGGCAACCCTTAGAAAGTTTAGGAAAAAATAGCAGTTCCCTGGCCTGCCTTGTGATGTATTATGTTCTATACAGATTTACATGTTATTTAAACTGTATGTTAACTTTTGCAATGCTGGGTTTTTTTCCACAAGTCATTTATTCCTATAGCCTCAGCTATTTTAAAATAATTTATTTAGTACGAAATGACGTATATATTCCATGCCACTCTGTACAGTTACAAAGATTTGTTTTTTGGCTACAAAGGTGAACTCCACTGGCTTTAGTAGGCTTATTCTGGATTGACAACACTGCAAACGAAATCAGAATCTGACCCAAAGTACTTCTCCACTATATGTATGGCTGTATTTTTTTAAAGGTCTTTTAACAATTTATGCCAAGTGTTTACCTTCCAATTATTATGTAAACCAGAAATCAAGTTAAAGCCCAGATATACTGTACAAAGTTAACATGAAAAAATTAAACATTTTGCTTTGCACAGAAAACAACTGATTTCCTATCTCACCAGCTGAGATGCATTCGAGAGATCAATATTGGCATCTAACGCAAGCTTAAATCCAGCTCTGCTGAGTTTTCAATCATTTTTTCCTGCATACTAATATTTCCCCTTGCAATCAAAATATTGAGTCCTTTCCATAGTGATAAAGAAGCTGTCAGTTTTGCATTTGTCTGGGACATATCACAAGAAGAGATGTTTATTTATTGGAGGCTGCATTCCTTTATACAAACATTTTTCTTCTCTCTCTCCCCCTCATCATATTGTATGCCATTCTCAAGTTTGCCTTTGATATCAACACATAATCATTATAAATGAATAGTGAAGTCAGACATACTAAGAGTAAATATTTGTATTTTTCAGTAACAAACATAAATCACATTCTAATTATATCCTGGCACTTATAAAACTTGTGAAGAATGTTAATGCATACAACTTATTTAAATATTGTTTTCACAGTAATTTCTCAGCATTTACATCAGGATTAATGACTAGATATAGCATATATTAAATGTGAACAGGATAAAATGTCATCTTTTAAATAGAGGCAAAGCTGGAATATGAGAGAAATTCTATTAGCTATGTACAGGCAGATTGCACAATATATAGTGAGCAAATAAATTCCATAAAAGGAATTGTGTATGGGAATAGAATGTACAGGACAGACTATGATATGATCATAAATGCACTGACACGGATGGTATTTGAGAGTGTAATATCTGGGATAGCCGGCCACTCTTAAATTGCACTCAGTCTTCAACCCTTTGTACCAGGCCAAATTCTCAATTGGGGTAAATCAAGGCAACTGCATTCATTTCAATTAAGTTATTCCAGTTTATGCTGGGTGAGAATCTGGCCTGGTATCTGTACACCCTCTTCACAACACTGATGTGTTGCCCAACTTCAGCCATCAATAACTAGCCACCATTGTAGCTGCATCTGTGCAATCCACTAGGGACTGTAAACAGCCATCATTTGCATTAATGTAGGTAACCACAGCTTGAAAGCAGTGTAAAATTCATGAGTGCACCAGTGGCTGGCTAATGAGAGATTTAAGTGTGGCAAATTGCCAATGTAGACAAGGACCTAATATCTAAAGACTGTATTTTTCCCTATGTTGTGTGGAACAGATGGAAGAAGGAGTATGCTTGGGGGCGGGGAGATAATGAATGGTTGCCATTTTTGTCCAATTGATCTCATAAGATGCTAAAATTTGGAGTGGAAAGATGTGAATGTCCTGTCCTTTTGGCATTGGGTAGACTAGGGATTCAAACTCTCCCAGAAGTGGGAGGTATTTTTGGTTCAGGGTTTTTGAATTGGGTTAATTATATTTTCTAGGTTCAGATAAAACTGAAGCAGCTGCTTTTCTTTAATTATAAATCCTAAAATCAAAATAGAATAACTCATATTAGACTTCTATTAATTTTAGGGAAGGAAAAAAATCCCGTTCTTCAATAAGTGGGACTTGTACAATTTAAGTAGTCTCATCACAGTCTGAGCCTTTGTCCTGGACTGCAAGATTAAATCCAGTCTGAGGGTACTGATGTGGGAATGATGGCAAATGAGGACAGACACAGGTTTTCAGGGGCAGATTGCAATGTTATTAAACAAGTAAATAAGTTTAGGCTCGAAATTAGGCAAAGGTTTTTAACTATTAGAGGAGTGAAGTTCTGAAGCAGCCTTCCAAGGGGAGCAGTGAGGGCAAAACCTAACTGGCTTCAAGACTGAGCTTGATACATTTATGGAGGGGATAGTATGATGGGAACATCTACAATGGCATGTGGCCCATTGGCGACTGCCAGTAGCCAAACTCCCCAATGGCTGGAGACAGGACACTAGATGGGAAAGGTGCTGAGTTACAACAGATAATTCTTTTCCAGGTATCTGCCTGGTGGGTCTTGCTCAAAGTCTAACTAATCGCCAAGTTTGGGGTCAGGAAGGAATTTTCCCTGGGTCAGATTGGCAGAGACCCTGGCAGTTTTTCTACCTTTCTCTGGGGCATGGGTCACTTGTAGGTTTAAATTAGTGTAAATGGTGAATTCTCTATAACTTGAAGTCTTTAAACCATGATTTGAGGACTTCAGTAACTCAGTCAGAGGTTATGGGTCTATTACAGGAGTGAGTGGGTGAAGGTCTGTGGCCTGCAATGTTCAGGAGGTCAGACTAGATGATTGCGGTGGCCCTTTCTGACCCTAAAGTCTATGATGGGACAGTGGGACCATGCTACCTACTCGGTCACCCATAGTCTCACATACCAGGCATTTTAACAGGTTCCACTACAGGGGTACAGAACTCCTGCCACATAAGTCATAGCTCTTTTCTCTACCTACCCCTGGGACTCAGATGAGCAAGCTATCAAACACATACACACTTCCCTGTGAAGGGGACAGAGTACTCAAGAGGCGGAATGTCAGCCTGTGAAGGCCACAATATCTTCCTCTAACCCATGAGCAGAGACCCTATCAACAAGTTCCCAGGTCTTGTACTTCTGGGGCTCATTCCTTTTAACAGCACTGGAAAGCAGCCTCAAGTTGTGACATGCTGACATCCTTGTCAAGTAATACTAGATTATTATTACCGGATCCTATTCCTATTCGATTTAACTGTGCTTCCTTGGTGCTGCGAGGAAGGTGAAAAAACTCCCCAGGTCTATGCCAATTTGGATTCCACAGGAATTTAAAAAAAAATCCTTCCTGACTCCAAAATAGCCAATCCCTCAGACCTTCAGAATTCACAAAACAAAGCTCCAAAACTAGCAGCACAGGAGGGGGGGAGGAGGGGAACTTCTGTAATGGAGCAAAAAAGGCTTCAGTTTTAGTCCGAGGCTAGGGTTTAAATTAATAAATGGGAAGGGTGAGGTCCCATTCAGCTAATTTCTTCCCATGGCTGGCCAGTGAGAGGCTAGAGACTCTGGAGGCAGAGACGGCACATCTATTCCCCCCCCCCCAACAAATACTTCTCTCCTGCTTTCTGCAGCAGCTGGACCAATGACCATTGGTCTAATAAAATGTCCCATACATTGAGGCAGGCGGGAGGCATTTTAAAATTTCCATGTATAAGTCTTTAGTTTAGACAAGGGGGAAGACTGTTCCATTTTAATGGTGAAATATTCCACTTCCATTTCATATTGTATGGTATGTCCTTAAACATCCATGCTGATTAAGCTTTTAAAAAACAAATTGGTCACATATGCTAGTGTGTATATCAGGGAATACTAAACATCTATTCGTTTTTGGTACTAACACTGGGATTTGCAGTATTGTCTTTTTATTTCACCCCAAACTTATTAGAATGACAGCCTTTAGTAACAGATCCCTTAGTTAAAATTATAGTGACTGATAGATATGTCCATAGATAAGTTGCAACCAGTTGGACATTTTACGGCCTTAAATTCACAAGCAAAGGGATATCAGCCTCAAAAATTGGCAGGTGAAGCCTGTGGGTGTATTAGAATATTTTTACCACATTTGAAGTAAATCATACAAGAGATTTCCAGTTTAACAAACAGGCCCCAACTTTAAATGACCCATATGCAGGAGGGTGGGGAGTATGAGATTTGAATAGGATGTAATGTCTCTACCTCTTTCTCTGGCCAACATAATACTAAATTATTCAATTAAAATGGAAAAACTTCAATGGAGAGCAAAAATCAGAATATTCCATAGCCTAGTGATTAGGGCAGTCACCTCCTTTCCATGGCAGGGAGGAAAGGAGAGTTGAACCAGGGGTTTCCCCACATTATGAGTGAGTAGCCTATCCACTCTGTGAAAGGTTATAAGGGAAGTGAGCCACCATTTTTTTCAGGCAGCACACTTGACATGGGTAGCCAAATAGTTATCTTCCCCTGGTTGGTGGATTCTTAGCAGAACTAGGCACTTCCCTGTCTGTCTCTGTTAGGGCAGGGGCTTAGCGCACACCCCTCTGTCCAGCATCTACCATTGACTAGGTTAGGCAGTGTTCCCTCTGGCCTGCTCGTTTTCTGTATCGCAGTCTAAGGCACCTCTCGCCCTGTTCTTTGTACAGGAGCCTAGGCACCTGTCTCAGAGTTTATGGATTGCAATGTTGTTCCTGTGATTTCCTAGGTGCCTAAAAGTTAGATATTGGATTACTCAGCATCACATTGCCCAAGTCCCTTTGTGGACCTGAACCTAACTGCTTTTTTGAACAATACATACATACAATGCCACAAATTTCCTGAGTGACTATGGGCAAAGTTTCTAATGTATCTGTATCCTAGTGCCATATCTGTAAAATGGGGATGATGATACTTCATCGTGGGTGTTGTGGAGATAAAGGCTCTGAAGCACACTGAAAAACAGGATAGAACATTCTTAGCCAAGAGCCTAGTTTGTTGGTCTTTTATAACATTCAAGGCCCCATCTCTTTTGTTGTCTGGCAGGAGGGAAATAGTAGACTTGGTGTTAATTTGTGAGGGCTTTGTGTCACCTTTGTTTAAATAGGGTGGTTCATTCATAAAATGTACCCAATGGCACACACTCATGTGCACACACAATTAAATAAATATGAGAAAGATTTTTTAAAAATGAAGAAATACAGATTCCTCTACAGAGTTTGGATTTCTGCCTTTTATAAATAATGAGTAAGAATCCCTACCTCAATTGTAATATCTGAGTAAGAAATTCACTTAGGGATCCTTCCACAGATTTACTCTTCCTTTGCTTTTACCATGGAAATAATAATAATTCCTCACTTGTCAGCTGCTCATGTGTAGCATGCTTAACTTTGCCATATGTTTTAGAGATGCAGTGCAATTCTAAGGGCAGAGACTCTTCCTCAGTGAGATAAGATGAAAGGTATATAATGCAGTAGCTTGGGATATTTTGGTCATGTTCGATTTTGCTATCCAATGCTGACCTTTACACCATCAGAACATTTCTGATCATCTTTCCTTTGTCACTTTCACCAGACAAGTTTCATAACCTTATACAGCAGGATAAGCATGTTCTGAATGAAGCATGTAGGTGCCAACCTAAATACAAAGAATTCCAAACCCTCATCCAAAGACATCCAATGTAATAGACGAGGTTTTCTGGTTATTTAACAGGATGTCTATTTGTTACTGGAGGTACCTGAAGAGAACAACTCCGGTAGCTTTGCTGATCATTTTTTTTAAATACTAATCTTTTGTCTCTGTTTTCATTTTAAGTGCTTAGATGTATATTGTTCCTCTCCCTATATGACGCTGTGGGGAATTTGAACGGAACTATTGTACTTTCTATGCGGTCTACTTACCTAATACTATCATTACAAACACATTTTTAGTGTGTTATTTCTGTTAGGCTCAGCAGGATTTCTTATTAATATTTGATTGTTTCTCAGCAATTCAGCACCTAGCATTTCTGAAAGCTGTTTCCATACATACTACTAAATTCAGACCATGGTAGAACTAATACTGTTTTTAATGGCTTAATTCTAATTGAGGTAAGTTCTCAGTGAATTATTTATCTGTAGATGACCCTGGAGAACAAAAAACAGGCTTTTAAAGAATATTTATGTCACCTGTGATTCCACAAGCAACCAGGCATTCAAAATTACCCCCAATTTCAAACCTCTTCGAAACAGAGCTGCCCTTACATTAGGACAGACCATCATACTCAGCTTTGCTTAGCCACACAAGCTTACCCCAAACCATTATCATCGTCACCATTTTGTAAAGGTTTTGAAGTAGACAGAAATCCTTTTCCCCTCATAATTCATTTTTGTTTACAGATCCACTTCCTCCACTTCAGCCAAACCAAACTATCAAAAGAAAGGCCTTTCTTGTAATGCTTTCATTCTGTGTCAAACAAGGAAGCAGCAGCAAATTCATAAGAGACCCTGTATTTATGAGTTTTGCATCAAAGGTTTCTGGACTTGCATGCTTGGGGAAAATGTTTGGTCAAGAAACTTGACAGTTGGGTGATTATCAGAACTAAACTGAACCCCTCAACCCCAGGAGATATCTCCATTACTGACGTTATGCACAGTTATCAAATAAATATTTCACTCTGTTTAACCTCAATTTGAGATATTTACTGGATATACTCTTTCCTTGCTTATAAATGTTCCATCTTTATTTACTTACATAAGTTTTGATTTCTTGTTCAAAACTTCTGTGCTTTAATTTTTGATCTTTGTATACCCTACAATGGATCTTTCTCTGTTTATTCCTTGTCTTCTTTAGTCTTTTCCTTTCTTTTTCTTATTATTTTGTCACTCCAATCTGTTTTAATTGAGTGCTATATTAACCTGCACCTCTTTTTTTTTTTTCCATTTCTTGAGTCTCTCATCTTCCTGGCATAATTCTTGAAACAATTCTCCTTCAACATTAAAGATATCCTACTCTCTCATTACTGTGTAGCAGTCATTCACCACAGACTTGTATCCTCTGCAAAGCCCATCTTTCAAAGAATTGATAGAAACATGATCAAATTAATCTACAATCTAAGGAATTAGGATGAGTGTCCAGATACTATGGTGATAGTAATGTAAATAGATGCTACTGTTAAAACAAAGTAAGATTAAGCATAAATCTCTATTAATGACTCAAATATCTATTTCTATATTCCCGACTTGTCTCCTTCTATCCAATCCTGCACTTCAGCTTGAATCTCTTATCTCTTCCTGGATATCTCTTCCTGGATATCTTGAATTTAACATAGCCCAAACTGAACATCTTGTCTTGCTTACCAAACTCACCCCATTCTCCTCTTTCTCCATCATTTCTGATATCCTCAATATCCTCTGTTATCTATGCTTATAATCTTGGTGCCATCTTTGTCTCTCATCTCCTCTAGCTTCTCTAGCTTCTTCTCCTCTTCTCAATCCAGGCTGTGTCCAAATCTAGCCATTTTTTCTTCTATATCATCTCTAAGATACAATCTTTTTTCTCTGTCCACATCACTAAAACTCTTGTCCTTGTATTTAATAAGCCATCTTGATCACTGTGACTGCCTCTTCTCTGACCTTCCTGGTATTCTGACTCCACTCTTTTTCATCGTCCAGACCATGTCTCTCCCACTATTGGATTCCATCTCGGCATCCCTCTTTATCACATCAGGTACAGGCTTCTCATCCTTAACTTTAATATCTTTCACAAATTATTCTCTCCATACAAATTTGCTATTTTATCTTAGTGCATCCCTCACAACGTCAATGATAAGAACCTCTTGTCAGCTCCTTCCACATCACCTTTATGTTTTCTTTCTTGCTATGCATTAACTAGGAAACACTTTCCCCAAGTGAGTCCTAAGGCCACACACCCTGTACTTCAAATCCTTCCTCAAGATTCACTTCTACCATTATGCTTGTAGGAAACAATCAACTGAAGATTATAGATAGGACAGCAGGGACTTCTGATGCTCATCTTTGTTTAATATTATCTAACAATTTATATTAAAACTGTAACCAGTTTGAAAACATATAGGTGTGCATGATTTCACTACTATTTCCCTTATTCTTCCTAACTTATTCTTTTTAAGTGTTTTCAACATCTATTTGTTGCATCTTCTTTCCTTTAAATTATAAAATCTTTGGGGTAATAACTCTCTTCTGCTCTGATTATAACCAATGCAATGAGGCTCTGATCATGAGGGAGACCTCTGGAATTTACTTAAAAAATAAGTTAACACGTAGTATAACCCATATAGTTATTGGAGGAGAAAACAGGACAGATGCTATGGTTAGATAATATTCGGCAGAGCACGTTACTCTAATGGCAATAGTTTAAAATTGTATGAAGATTTTTTTTTCAAATTCAAATAAAGATGATGTACTCACTCTGTGATAGCTAAGTGGCAGTAAGATTGTGTAGACATCTTTTAATACTACCAAGCCCAATCCTACAGGCCAAGGCAGATGAACCTCATACTGAATTTAATTAATGTTTCCCCCTTTGTAAGTAATGCAGGATCCAGAGACCTTAGGAAAAACAGAAGTAGTGTTAGAGAAATAAACTTAAAATGTAGTTATCTATTTCCTCTAATCTCATAGGGTCAGATTCCACCTGCCTTGTTTATCTTAAGCAGAACCTTATGCTGCAGGTAATCATATTGTGTTCAACAGCACTATTCATAAAGTCAGGTTCTACTCAATTTTAAGAGGGTAACAGAATCAAGCTTTTAATAAACTAAATTCTAAAATTATATGTAGCCAGTGCATGAGACTTCAATGAGTTTTAGCCCTCATTGTGGTAAATTGGAAGAATGTTATTCCATTTTTAAGATATTTGGAAGTAAAAATAAAGACTGACATTGGGTGATACTTTTTTTCTTAATTTCCATTTTAAAATTAATGAAATGATTTACCTGTAAATTCTGAGAAAATTAAGTCTCTGCTGAAAGAGTAAGTCATTTAAATTTTGCTATTCCTTGCTGCTTTCTTTGTAGAAAAGAGTTTGAATCCTTGACATAAGGGAAAAACTCAATTCAAATTAAATTACGGAACTGGAAGCAACACTTCCATGAATGTTCACATAATAAAAACAAAACTGTAGCCCATAAGCATGTATAAGAAATAAATCTATTATAGCTATTATGTGCAAGTGGGTTGCTATTTCTCCAGTATCCAAGATTTTTATCTAGTACGGTAGCATCCAGTTGATTTATCCCATTATAATATTTTTTAATGTTGTTCCATGATTTGTTCTAAAAAATATTGCTCTTTTGATGTCTAGTTGAAACAAAGCAAACAGATTTATTTAACAGACCTACTACTCTTTCATGAAGTCAATATAGTAAACAAAAATTAAAATCTATGCCTTCACTCATCATATAATTTGTGACAGGTCCACATCGTCTTTTTGATTTACGATCTACTCTAGGTCTCATTTTTGAACACACACATTTTTGGCACCATTAGCCATTTTGTTAAAAAAAAAAAAAAGAAGTTTTTTTGTTTGTTTGTAACTTATTTTATCCTAATGGGGGAGGAGGGATATTTAAAATAAATGTTTAAATAGAGATTGTATGGCTCTTCCTTGATTTGAGACAAAAAAATGCATGCAGTTAATGCAATTCTAAATAAAGTATAATAAACAGCTATTCAAAGACTTAATGGCAAAGGAATAAAGGAAAATTGTTTGTATATTATAAAGAATTTTTAGATAATGTTATGCAGATAGTACATTTTTTAAATGAAGTCATTCAATAATTTACAAAATCTTAGTAACAGCAGAATAAAGAAGTGTAACATACATTAATACGCATTTTTCTCATTTTAAGAGGAAAATATTTTTAATGCAGTCAGTACAATTCTAAATATGTAGTTAGTAGAATTCTAAATAATTGTGTGTAGTATTAACGACAGGAATAAAAAAGACATATATATATATATTTATATATAAATAGACAATGCTTAAAAAAAAAACCCTGCAGTTAACACAATTTTAATTGAAGTTGATTAAACAATTGCACAAAGGTTACAAAGTATAAGTTATAGAGGGAGAGAATATAACCATAGTATTAGTGACATTGTACAGAATATAGTTGTTCTACAGCCACCTTTCATAGATGACCAAGACAGTTTTTTTAAAAGCTAGCGAGAAAAAAAGGCAAAGAGGAGAAAAAGTATCTCATCCCAGAGACTGTCACCTGCCAAATGGCAGAAACCCCTGTTCTAGGAATTTCAATATCTCACTGGTCAAGCCAATCAGAAAGCCAATCATGGGACCTGTTGTGGAATCACACATCACAGAATATTAAATTGCATCACATTTTCCTGCTTTACAGCAAAAATAGGTTTACAGCAACTTTCCAAGTTCCAAAATCTAAAATGTTGCTTGCCCCCATTCTATCTCACTGCCCCCAACATCACTTAGTCCCACTCTGCAGCTCCCCGACACTCTCCACTTACCCCATAGCCCATCAACAATTTGTCCCCCAGTTCCTCACCCAGGGACTTTCGTAGTCACTAACCAGTACCACTTGGCTCAGCATGTCACTTCCATCGGGGGCTAGGATGTCTCCTCTAACTCCAGTTGCCCAGCAGCTCCACTCACTCCCATTACCGCCCCACGCTAATTTACATTTTATTTTAAATAGAACAATGAGATCATCATTTAATTTTCACAAAATCTGCTTCGAGGGTTGACAAATTTTGGTAAATTATTTAGTATTTTACAGAATTAAATTTTATCTTTGAAATAGTTGTTGATAAAGGCTTTTCTTTTTTAATTTAGGCCAATGGAGAAGTCAAACTCAAGACATTTTACTTATACCTGATAATCCACAAGTCGGTATGTGCTATAGTTCTTACTAACATGGCATCCCTGAAATGGTATGTAAAGGTTTTTTTTTCTCTTTTCAATGTGAATAGATCTATATTTTGGTCAAATTCAGCATGTTGGAATTATTCCAGAGAACTTCACAAAACAGTGTGTACTAACATGATTAATATTGCAAATCTGAAAGAACTATATCTTAAAGTTTTGTTTTTTCTCTTTTTTAATTGGAATTTGACCAAGCCAGCATACAAATTCAAAATAATATACTGATTCCTGATAAAGGACAGTGCTGATTAGTTTCTGAAATAACTGTATTGTAATGTTTGCTTTTAATTTAAATAAATGAAAATATTAAAGTGTATTAAAAATTGGTGCCATTATTAGTTAATGATATTCTAGCATTATGTGTTAAAATATAAAGTTTTGCTTAATATAAAGCTTTACTGTCTATTACTTGAAGGACCAGGCTGTGTAATTAGGGAGCTATTTTATATAGAGATAAGTAATAAGTTAGTGTGGGTAGATGCCCCTGCCCACCCATCTCCCTCACACTTGGGTTTTGTCTCTCTCAAAATTAATTTGAAATAACGATGGCAAAGTTTTAAAAAGATAATTATTTTACACTAAAAGAGAAGATAATGTATTAGTTTTTACAACTCTGCTTGGGTTTACATACTAAAGAACATTAGCACTAGGATTTTTTTTAAACTGATAGAATTGTTTGCTGGACCCTAAAACAGCTGATGAATATTATTTGGCTCATTTAGGTATACTACAGCAACAACAAGAAGAAAGCTTACAGGAACTCTCTCTAAAAAAGGCGAAGATAATCCCAGTTTTAAGAAATTCAAGAGGCACAGAAAATCACTCAAAACCAGCAATGGTTTCTGAGGGTAGCTAGATAATGGATAAGTATCGACTGCTCTTAAGTGGAGTTAATAATCCTGATTCTGAACAATCCAGTACTTCTGGGGAATTCCTCACACATAAGCCTCAGGAACTCAGACCCACAGTTAAACTGACAGTATCTAGAGGATTAAATGTTTCTAACTCCTCAGCAGTTACAAACTGAGGCCAGGATACTGTAGCAAGTGAGTAAAGATCTCCTGTTGTTAACAGATGGTCAGAGCACCTGTAGCGCTTAGATATTCAATAGAGGAAAAGATTAAGAAGCTAATTTTTGAAGTGTTTAAAAAACTAGATTCACTGAATAAGAGGGATGCCTTAAAACAAAAGGTAATAAGGAGTCAGCAATTGTTTGTAAGGTTGGGAAAAGTGCATGGTAAAGAGCAGCATTTACTAGAAATGAATCCTGAAAATGTAATGGGGTGGAGTTGTATGGCTAGACTTTGTTAGACCAGTAAAAGATCCAGAGACCACTTGATAGTGTAACAGTTATTATCATACTTGCTGTTAACAGCAGCCCAAATTGGTAGACCTTTCTGCAGACCTGTGCAGCCTTGGCATGACTAAGCCAGGAGGGAAAGGGAGCCTTTTTCTCAACCTTATCTGACTGCCCCTAACCCCCCGATGAAGTCTCTGGTGGACATGTTGGGATCTATCTTTTAGTAGAAAAGCAAGAAGCTTATCTGTGCATGCCCTCTAGGAGATGTTTGTCAGGGCCCCAAGACATGCAGATTCTTCAGGAACATCTAGTTAACTAATACTCTGATGCAATCTCTTCATTAGCTTTTGAAACTGCTTGCCCAACAAGTTTTTTCTCTTTACGTGTTACTGTCTAATAACAAGGATAAATGTGGGGGGGAGATGTTTGGGCTCCATGGGATCTCCTCTTGGACACAGATTTTGAGATTCCCTCAATGGCAACTGTAAGATTGACAAATTGGAAAGCTGCTGCTGTACCTTTCAAAAGCCACCCAAAACTTCAGTAATTATTGAGGATTGGGGGTCTTCTGCTGACCAGTTGCAGATATATGTAACAGCTTTAGACTAAGTAAAGTATAGCTCTTAAGTGAGAGCACTCTTGTGCTATGCTGTTTCTACCAGTCCATCTATCGGCTGGACAGCCGGGTCTCCATTTGATTTATTTCCTGATATCACCTCGCACAAAGTAAAGTTACCCAGAGCTTTGGGTTGGCAGAACCCCAGGTAACAGGGTAGGAAAAAAGGGTCGGCAATGTCTCTGAAATATTGCAGTAGAGATTAGCAAAGAAACATAAAGAAGCAAAAATACTTTTAAGAATGGTAAAAAGCACATGAAGAAGGGTACTCTCACAAATTTCCCCATCCAAGAAAAAGAAATAAATCTGTCTAATCCAGAACTTCAGGAAATGACCAGTAGGAGCCAATGATTTTGTACAACTGTGATTAGATGCTCCAGGGTTAAACCACACTCTCTTTTCTCAGAGGATACTTTAAGAAGACTTAAATGCTGTATAAGAACATAAAAAAGGCCATACTGGGTTAGATCAAAGGTCCATTTAACCCAGTGACCTGTCTTTTTTGAGATGGGGCAATCAGAAATGCATCAGTATTCAAAGTGTGGGCATACCATGGCTTTATATAAAGGCTGTGACATTCCCTCCCCTTCCCCCCCGCACCCTCCCCAAAATCTGGACTGGTCTGTAGTTGTGTCACCCTGATCCTTCCCTCCTGGGCCTCAGCTTACTCTGTTTTGCTGTGTGGACCCTGCACTCTTGGGTCAGCCCACACCCCGTCTCCTGCAAGTAATTGGTCCCTGATCTAGTGAAGGAGCACTTTTGGCCAGCCACTCATGGGATTGACCCCCAGCAATCACCTCCAGTCCCAGATGCAACCCAGGGAACTGCCATCTTATAGGATTCAGTACTGTACCCTGCACCCTGCAAGCTCATTACATTTCTGTCAGTTTGTCAAAGAAATTGATATGCACCAGCTCTGTCACTCTACGTGGTCTCTACACGCACTCAATCCACATGCACTGTTTTAGATAAAACAAACAAATAAGTTTAGTGACTACAGCAAAATTTTCAGTGATTATAACTCAGATTAATATGAATCAAAAATTTGATCACAATTAACTAAAAGATAACGCATATCCTGAACTAAACTCAATACTTCAGTAGCCTTTCAGTCCTTGATGTTAGCTTACCCTGTGAGCAGTCTGTCAGTGTTCATTGCAGATGGATTCCAAGGGAGAGCTCTAGAGCCAAAGATGCCTCTGCCTTTAACAAGGTTCCTCAACACCCTGTGGAATCAGGTGATCAGCCCTGTCTGGCAATGGGCATGATTTCCTCCACTAGAGCCAAATGAGCATCGCTTTGTCAGGTGCTCCGGTAGTCCATTGTTCCTGTTTGCATGCCTCTGCAAGGCATGAACTCTCATTCAGCTTTGTGATTGCCTGGATCTATTCTAGCCATGTGAGACACACCTTCGGGAATATTACATGACAGAGTTCCTTATCTATACATATGACTTTGCAAGAAATATACTAGCATGAAAATAACGTTTACTTTGTCATGAGCATTCCAAAACAACCTTACATAACATATGTTTCATTAGACAATACACAACCGCACTTGAAGGGTGAACATGAATGATACACACATCACACCACATGGGTGTACTAGGGTACAGCATGTCAAAGTGGCATTATATGTTCTCTTATCTATCCTTTTTCCTAATCGTTCCTAACATTCTGACTGCTGCTGCAAAGTGAGCCGATGTTTTTAGAGAACTATCCATGATGACTCCAACATCTCTTTCTTGAGTGGGAACAACTAATATAGACCCCCAGCATTTTTCTGCATATTTCTTAAATAACATTAACAATTTTTTACAGAGCAATGCAAAGATTGTGGGTACTGATGCCGTAAGGCTGCTTGTAACTATTATTAGAAACAAGGATGGAGGGGTTTCTAGGCTCTTAAAGACTATCGTGTACAGTAAAAGCATGGGTGTTGGGATGGGGGTGGTGGGGGGTGGTGGAGGAAACATTTTATTGATTTAAATAACCAGGGTAATTACTTTGTTTTGCCAGTTGCATCCTGGCCCAGCTACCAAATGAATAACACACAGATATCCAATTATTTGAGGGGGGCCAAGCATTTCCACCAGGAGCTCGGGTTAGTGAAACTGAACATTTTTTGGTCTGATGTGTGATCTTTCAACATTTAGGTCTGACTACTAAAAAATGTATCATGAAAGAGAGGAGTGGTCCATTTTTACAATGAGTGGGGTGTGGCACCAAAAATCATGTTTATCTGATATATGACAAACATTAGTACAATGTCCTAACTATCAATGCACAGCATATTTGTGCAAGTGTAACAGCACAAATCACAACCATGCCTATAAAAACCACTGTTTAGGTTCATGTTTTAGAACAGAATGCATTGAAGTGTACGGGGAAAGAATGTGATGGGCCCATTGTAAGCTATTTTGCAGATCCCAAGCCTGTTTAGAAAGACACAGAGCTTAGGCAACACTTCGTCAGTTGACTGTGAAACTAGAAGTCTTTGTGATAAGTACAGTTTCTAAGACATTAAAAAATCCATAAAATAGCAAGATGTGTCCCTAGTGTTACGAGGAGACTGACAGCATATGGCCACAAATGTTATGTGTAATATTTGCTCTCCAGAAGAGGGTGATGATTATATCTTTTATGACTTTGAGTTCCTGCAAGAAACAATGGTAAGTGTGCCAAATGATGTCTATGCCATGCATTATGTAAATGCCCACTTGGGAATTTAAGGTGGGAGAATGTGTCAGTGAGTTTGTTCGAACTGTTGTAGCTTTCACCTTTATTGCCCATAATTCTAAAGATTAGGATATTTATTTCATCCTTAAACAGTTGATTAAAGAAAAAATGCAAGTTGGAATGGTAGCACAGAGTGGAAAACTAATATGTGTGACAATGGGGGGGGTTGTAGAAATCAGATGTATTGATTCTTTAAATTTTGTGCCCATGAAACTCAGCAAATTACCCAAGACCATGGGATTTGAAGGAATCCCGGGTCATTTTTGCACTCTTTTTTTAGCACATCAGAGACTAAGAATTATGTGGGCCCCTTGATGGGGGAGAGGTCTTGCCCAGAGAGAAAGAGAAGTTTCAGAGATGGTACCAGCTCAATCACCAGAATGAAACTGATCTCCAGAAAGAACTGAGCTATTATTGCCAGAATGATGTTGAAATTTTGTGAGATGCTTCTCTAAAGAGAAGTTCTGTGATTCATAAGAAGTAATTTTTATTGCACATTGTTTCTGTAATGGATAAAATAATGACTCATTCAAAGATATTTTTATCTCATTAAAACTGCTGGCTGCCACAGCTGTCAATAATAGTAACCAGATTAGAAATCCTTTTTAGCTAATTATTCATCATGTAACAAATACACCATAAAAGAAACTGCATAAGTTATTAAGTAAAATGAGAATGTCAGAAAGAAAACATATAGTAAAATTAATCGTAAGAGAGCATTTTTCCCTCCAGAAAGGAGTTTCTTTGTCTGACCCCCCCATTAAAAAGGCAAAGGTTCAGGAATTAAGGTGTAGAATGCAGACAGTGAGCATCCCGTCTGAGACAGAGGAGAAGAAACAGAGAATAGCTCTAGTTTACGTGACCATCCTTGGTGTGTGTAATCTCTTATTGCTCTTCTTTGATTAAATAATTCCATTTGAGCACCTGTTATTTGACAATCTTGTATTATTATTAATTTCAAACAGTCCACACATCCTACTAACTCATTGGTGGTATATATGAAAGAAATGTGATCACACTCAATTTAGGGAATAGCAAGATCTTGAATTTGAGTGTTTAAAAGATCTCACTCTGTCTTTTTGAATCCCAAAGGGGATGATGCTAAACAGATTGTGGTACAGCAGGTGAGGCTCATAAGGGTGAAAAAGCATTGGGTGATAGACACAACACCTAAAAAACAAGAGTAAAACAAAGAAGCAGAATACTATACTATACTCTTAAAACAGATTTTAAAAGCTTCCCATGAGTATGAACATGATTATACAGAGCCACATCCAGTTTGTTCATCCTTTTTCCTGGTTGCTGTGTGGCTCCTCAAGTTCAAGAAAACACTTTTTATTAAACAAGTGTTAGAAAACAGTAGTGGATTGTTATCATCCATGCCTGAAAATACTGTGTGGTGTTATCGTTGTTGTTTAAAGAGATGTTACATAAATTTCCACAAATCAGCTTCCCACATCACTGTGCATTGTACTAAATTTCTCAAATGCCAAACATGATATGTCACTTCCCAAGGGCATAGCTTTGTCAAAATAAAATTGACCTTCAAAAAGAGAAATCCAAAAGGTTGAAGTCAGAAGGATGCTCTGGCAGCAGACAAAAAGCAGATTTGATATCACACTTGGCCATCAGTGCCCCTAGGCCATAGGATCTAACCTTGCACTCAGACTCATCAGTGGAGAAAAACAAGGTTGGGTCTGTTGGATGCTCAGTACAATCTGAATTGCTCGACCACTGTCCTACAGGCCTAGCATAGCTTCAGTTGCTTGCTTGGCTATTCTGACTTCTGTAGCTTGGCATCTGCCATTTGGCAAAGATGAATAGGACTACTGAGTAACCCTGTCAATGTCTCAGTTTCTGCATACCATTGAACATATCAAGACAAAATACTGATACTGTATGCTTGCAGCTGCACATAGAAAACAGTTATCCTTGAACGTCTGGGGTACATTGTTTCATTGCCAAAGGGCATACTTTTACACCGCCCCTCCTATCACAAGATGTTGTTTTGATGACCCCAATTATCATGGTGAGAATGGAATGTAGTTAAGTGTGAAAACTCAATGTAGGCAATTAGCATATATGATAATGAGTAGAGAGATAATTAGGTGAAGGCTGTTTTTGGAAGGGTATAAGACCTCACTATTTAGGCAAAGGGGTGCGCTACATCAACACCTGACTCCATGGAAGGTGCTGCTGGTCAGACCAGAGGATCCACTGACTCCCTCGCGGGGCCCCTGAAGAAAGCTGTTCCTGTATAGAGCCCTCTGAGTAACTGCTTAGCTCCCCAGGATTAGTGAGTATGATATATTGTAGTTATTTTTAGGCTTTATATTTAACAAGTATATTTATAGAAAACCTTGCACATTAAATCTTATTAGTCTGCAAATTGGGCATACCATGTCTCACTGGTATCCACACTGATTACAAAGTGTCCAGTATCAGCAGGATCTATTCTATCATTAACTGATCTACCTCATGAATGTAACAGGTGGTGAATTAAGTAATATTCCCCCACACACACACATTCTGTATAGATAGATGATTGACTCATAGACTCATAGGTCAGAAGGGACCAATATGATCAT
>ML675601.1:11116984-11163213 GCA_007922155.1 Mesoclemmys tuberculata
AGGTTATCCTTAACCTCCGTTCCATCCTCAGCGTATAGCGGCCCCACCTCTTCTTTCTTTGTTTTCTTCTTATTTATGTGACTGTAGAACCTTTTACTATTGTTTTTGATTCCCTTCGCAAGGTCCAGTTCTACGCGGCTTTTAGCCTTCCTCACTTTATCTCTACACGTACTGACCTCACTAAGGTAGCTTCCCTTACTAATCCCGCCTTTCTTCCACTCCCTGTAAGCTTTCTGCTTTTTCCTAATCCTCTCTCTGAGTTGCTTGCTCATCCAGCTTGGCCTACTACTCCCGCCCATGGTTTTTTTCCCCTTTCTTAGGATGCAGGCTTCCGACAATTTCCGCAACCGCGACTTAAAGTAATTCCAGGCCTCCTCCACATTTAAATCCCCAAGTGGAGACAACTAAATAGCAGGGTCCCCCAAGGATCTGCACTGTACTGGGACCAGTACTGGTCAACATATTCATAAATGAATAGGAAAAAAAGTATAAGCAATTTGCAGCTGATGCAAAATTACTCATGATAATTATGTCCAAAGCTCACTGTGAAGGGTCTTCCCTTCTGTTTCCACTCCAGAAATTGATCATGGCATCATCATGCATAGTTCTCTGAAAACATTTGATCAATGTGCAGCAGCAATCAAAAAACTAATAAAATGTTAGGACTTATTAGGAAAGGGATAGATAATAAGACCAAAAATATCATAATGCCACTATATAAAGGCATGGTATGCCCACAACTGGAATACTGTTTGAAGTTCTGGTCATCCCTTCTCAAAAAAAATATGTTAGAATTGGAAAAGGTACCGAGATGGGCAACAAAAATGAGTTGAGATATGGAGCAGCTTCCACATTAGGAAAAATGTAAAAGACTCAGATTGTTCATCTTAGAAAAGAGATGTCTAAGGAGGGGTATGTTATAGGTCTATACAATCATGAAAGGTGTGGATAAAGTGAATAAGAAAGTGTTATTTAACCATTCATCTAACACAAGAACCAGGGGTCACCCAATTAAATTAATAGGCAGCAGATTTAAAGCAAACAAAATGAAGTACTTCTTCACACAGCACATGGTCAACCTGTGAAACGTTGCCAGGGGATGTTGCATAGGCCAAAAACATGACCGGGATTTAAAAAAAAATTAGACAAGGTCATGGAGTACAGATCCATCAATACCTATTATCCAAGATCTTGAGGGACCCAAAACCTGTGGCCTGCATGTCCCTAAGCCTCTGACTGCCAGAAGCTGGGACAGGACAAAGGGATGGATACTCAAAACTGTCCTCTTCTGTTCATTCCCTCTGAAACATCTAGGACCAGCCACTGTCAGAAGATTGGATAGTGGGCTAAATGGACCACTTGGCTGATGCAGGATGGCCATTCCTATGTTTTTAGGTATTATTTTCTATATATCTCATAATAATCTGAACATCCGCTACTATTTTGGATATAGAAAATATTACATTCAAAAAGTTCTTGAGAGATGAGATGGTGGCTTTCTTGCACATCTTTGTTTTCCATGCAAAATTAATTTAAATTGTGCAAACTGTACTCATACTGTAAGAGCACAGACTTAAAGCCAATAATATTATCTGTACTGTAGCTGCATCTGGGGCACCAATCAAAGATCAGGACACTACTGCAGTGGACTCAGGACAGACATGCAATAAAAAGGCAATCACACTCTGCTTCGAAGAGTTTTCAGGCTAGCGTACCACAAGATGCTAAGTGTGGATGAGACAAACTATACAGTGGATGCAAAGGCAAGGTAACTGTTAAGCAAATGAGTTATTATATAAAAAACAGGTGTCAACACATCCTAAATTCCCACTAAAATCTTTTGAATTCACAGGGATTTTTGGTTAATTAAAAAATTAAGGGCAAGACCCAGAGAGAAAAATGTGAGGCTGAGATAATGAATTCAGTGCAAAGACCTGGGGGCCTGATTCTCCACTGCTTTGTGTAGCCATTTACACTACTGCAAAGGGAGCACAATGTGGGTTCAAATCACCACCCAACCAAAATGGGAATGTAGAACACCCACACTGCATTCAATTTACACAGGTGTAAAAATGACTAGGTAAGGTGTAGGACCGTATAGGCTCAGGCCCATGGGCATAGTTTGGGAGGGGCCAGGGGCCTTCCCTCACACAGCCCCATTGACCTGACCTGAGATTCCCCTCCCAAATAAAGAAGTCAAACTGCTCTTTTGACAGGCCCTGAAGGAGTTAGAACATCTTCCTAATGTTGACAGATGAACCTTGGAATGACCTCAGACACCATTTAAAAACAACCAAACAAAATGTTTATTTAGTGCTACTTTAGCTGTCTGTGACTTTACAATTGGATTTAGGTTTGGTTTCCATGGAGTATCTGAATACAGAGTGTGTATTCAGTGTAGTGTTATACATTGTGCATGCAAAAGAAATCAGCCAGCCATTCATCATTACAGAGGACATATACCCTTTCTCAGTAGAGCCCTTGCATATTAGACTGTTCAAAGTATATGAGTTTCTTTTTTGTTCATTATGGAGCATGGCATAATGAAAATGGAAAAATGACTTATGATATAAAAGGGAAAAAAAGAGCACACAAGTTTATCAGGCAAATAATATAAAGATTTACTATTCTTTGGAAATCCATTCTCTAACAATTCAACATGTCAGAGATAGACTCAACTTACCAAATTCATATTCAGAAGCAGAGCAAGCTGGTAAGTGACTGTAAGTGATAAAAAAAAAACTATAGGCAGTGGAGAACTGACTGGATCCTTTAAAGGCTCATATCTAGACTTTTAAACATTTGGGTTTTTTGAAGCTATGGAATTTTTAGGAAAAAAGTGAATTCTGCTCCAGTGAAATGCACTTAAAATCTTTAATTCAGGAAAGTCCTTGTTTTTTGAATAAGTGCCAAAAGTTGGCATCTAAAATTTGGCATGAAATCAGCTGTTACATATCTTAGCAGGTCCCCATATAACTACAGAAGTTAGCAGTCAATGTGGCTTGTGGTTCCTTCACCATTTTGTGAATTCATTCTGGGCATGAACCCACTAGCCATGTCTCTTAAACATACACTTCCAACCTGTGCTATGGCAGTATAGAGAACAGTCCTAGAAGCCTGCAGTCCACAGCATGCAGCATGTATTGAGTCCCCCTGGGCAGACTTTCTGTTCTCTGGATCACTTGTGCCATGGAAATGCACAATGTGCATATGGGCTTTGAACAGCTATGTAAGGTTCTTCATCTTTTCTCAGTACTTGTATGTAATTACATTAATGTCTATATAATTAATTAATTTCAGTACAACCCAAAGCTTTTTGGGATTTTCTTAGAGACAGAAAAAGATGGCATAGTATTACTTTTTTTGATTAGCATGGCCTGTGCACTGGGCTCTGATTTCCCTGCTAAGCACTTTTGAAAGTTGCAGGAAACATTCAGTTGGGTTGCTGAAAGTCCCAACAAAAGCCATTGTGCATGTGTGCATGTTCTTCCAACATTCTCTAGATCTATTCTCTAGATCTTCCTAATATTTGGTTTACTGTTGCCAAATCTGGCAATTGTATTGTGAGACTTGTAATATTTGGTGCTTTTCTTAAAGGTACATCTCCTGAAATTCTCCTATATGAGAATCTCAGCTTTCGTTTGAAAACAAAAAGTAAGTTTCTAGTTCTCAAGGTTGCAAAGAAAAGCATGAAAACATGACTTCAGTGTGACCTAAAGGTTTAGACTTTTAAAAAGAAAGTCTCATGATTTTGGGGGGATAACTCACCTTTTTTGAACACTTGGGGTTGGAGATACTGTGACCCAGTTCTACAAGTTTGTGCTGGAGGTGTGAATTGCCCAGTATAGTGAAGGGCTCTTATACTAGTCTATGTAAGAGGATCATGTGATTTTGTGATACAATTTGTTTTTAGGAAATGAGAGTAAAAAAGTAAGATAGCACCGAACTTTGGCCAGCATAATTTCTTGCAATCCTTTTGTTTATGGACCCATGGTATAACAAAGAATCTCTGTTATACTGAATATATAGCAAACTCTTCAATCGCATGTATATCAGTCTGCAATTAATATAATCAATCTTTCTTCCCCTTTGAGATTTTTAGTGATATTGAATTTTTCAGCTAGACTTTTTTATGTTGCAGCTTCTAGTTCTCAACATTTATTTAAGCGTTAATTATCCTAATCCCCATGCCTCAGACAAGATCAGTCACTAAACCTGCATAAAGTGGCATTTGGAATCAAGCTATAACAACCTGTCCTCTTCTTTGAAAGGTTCCTATGAAGAAGTACTGCTTACAGACAGCATTATTAGGCAAATGTGGGCTGCTAGCTAGTGGATTTTCTCCTTAAACTCAGTGGAGGGACATTGTCTAGAATGACCTTTGGTTATAATCTCTTTCTCTAATGACTTCTCTCAGTACTCTAAATTGAGTTTGAGAAGCTCTGTGTTAGTAAGGTATGTGACAGACTTTGGTGTTAATTTTTCCATGGAAAACATTACTTATGAATGTTTAATGTGTCTACTCTCCCTCAATTCCTGGATTTCTTCCAAAGTATCCCCCTAAGCTTGTCAGCTCCTTTTCTCTAAATTACACACACATCTCTCATTTTCTCTAACTGTGTAAAATTCTGAGAGAATGAGCTCCATTTGCCATTCCCATTTTCCTAATGCCCTACACTAACACCATACTTTACATTAACTTCATTCAACATAATTACTGTTTGCCCCTCCAGATTTCACATTTCCAAATGCCATTTTAACTTTTAAAATAATTTGCATTAACACTAACATTACCAAAATAACTTTGCACATATTCCCTTCTCCACTCCCCAATCCTCTATGTTCCAGAAAAGAGTTAAAATGACAGGTTTAAGTACTGGCAACTCCACGGTCTAAGTTTTGGTATTTCCAGGTGAGTACATGAACCCAAATATTTAAAGCCTAAGTTTTAGCCTTAGCATTAGTCTTCTGAAATTGGCCCGCCCCCTTGATATTTAAATCCAGACCAAACTGATCATCCAAGCCTTGCACTAGCCTGCTTCTTGATTAAACCTAGGGCTTTTATGAGCCCTCACAACTCCAATGCCAGCACTCCCATTCGGACACAGCGTGAACAAACCCTGATCCTTCCCAGGAGATCCACTATGATTCAGAAAGAGGATTGTGGTCACAACAACTTGGGTGTGCAAATATCGCTCATAAAAATACAAATTCATAGGCTTGCTAAAAATCTTGACTTTACAGATTAACAGTTTTTGGGGAGGAGGAAGGAAACAGTCTTCTCCATAAGAGTAGGCTGAAGTAAACCATGCAACAATGGTGAGGGTTTTTTTGGCTTTTGTTCACTTCTGACTTTATTAATTACATTTCTGTCCAGGCTGTCCAGGATTTCACAATACACGAGCAATTTTTTGTCACTGCTTGCACATCCAAAGGAAAATAATAAATAAAACTTTATTAGACTGGGTTCTTCCTGAGTTTCTTGTGGTTTTTAATATGTGGGGATACCTTTTAGATTTTGAAACCATTGGATAGACTCTAACTTGCTGAATGGGAAATGGTGTCATGGTTCATTTTGTTAGTTTCACGGGATTGCAACTCTGGGCAGTTTATCCTCGTGGCAGTTAGAATTATTTGGTGATTGGCCAGTTCTTTTATCCATCCCTGTGAAACTGATATCAGCCTACTTTCTTCTCCATAGTGGAGCCCATGGGAAGGGGTGGGGTTTGCTCATCCAGTACCTGAATGGGGCTGCTGGTGTTGGAATTGTACAGGTCTGTAAAAGCCCTAAGTTCTAGTGGGAAGCAGACCAGTGAAAAGTTTGGATGGTCAATTTGATCTGGATTTAAGTATCAAGGGAAGGGACAATAGCTCAAGGGATCTATTACCTTTCCCCACGTTTGCATGCTGCCAGGATAGATTGTCTTTAGGGTTTATCTTGTTAGCTGCTGAAGTTATAGTAGAGTTTTGACCACTTGATGAAATATCTGTTTGTGACTAACCACATTGTACCTGCCCATTTACCAATGCACAGTTCCTCTAAAGTGAGAATTAATTCCTCAGAAAGGAGCCACATTTTATGATATTAGCAAGTGGATGTGGTCCTCTACATGGGGACTACCATCATAATTTCTAAATGTCAGATTCTGTTGTTACTTACACTGGAGTCACTCTGGATTTACACCAGTGTAACTGAGATCAGGATTTGGCATATGTGTCTTCAGATTTAAAAAATATCTTGAAGTCCAAATTTTGCTCTCATTTCCATTCATAGAATCCCATGTGGTGCGGGGGGATTTCACAGATGTAAATAAAAGTAGGATCTGTTTCTTACTCTGTCTGGCCTACCAGGTGTGAATAACAGAGCTCACACAGTGCTGTGCTTTAACTTCCCTCTGTGGATGCTGTGAACACAAATTAAAACGTTCCCAGTCAAAATTAATGTAGTTCTCTTCAAACAGGATTACATTGATGAGAACTAGGAACCTTTTAGTTTGTGTCCTTAGCATCAACACGTGGGAGTTAGAGTGCAGTACTTTTGTGTGCACTGCTATTTGCACCCCCACAGCCCAAACTGTGGGACACTGTACGCAAGCCCTTACTGTCAAAATAATGAAACTTTTTTTTTTTAACACCATGGTCCTTTCAGAGTTCAGTAAAATATCTACCTGTTTTAAACTAGTGGACAGCAGTTCAATATTATTCATAAGAATATCCACTGCTCTCTCTTACAAGTTGATTTTGAGAAAAATAAAATGAAACAGTCCTGCCCTCCCCATAGTTTTTGCTGCTGTTGTGAGATTAGATTTGAGAACTGTTGCCTTCACACTATACATTTCATGCATTCCTACAACCCCTCAGCGTTCTATTCATGCAAGTCAGGTAATTGCAACTTTTAACAAGGACATTTTTGGAAGACAAATTGTAAGAATAATTGAAAAACACTTTTTGGCTTTTGATAAGTAACTAAAAGTTTATGCCCTCAAGTTTGCATTATGAATTATTTAAATAATAAAAAAAAATGCCAGCAGTTAACATTCTAACACAGTTGGCCTGTTTTACAGCTGATGTGTTGTAAATTTAATGAGAAAATTCTTGGGGTAAGTAGTTTAAATTGCATGCTGTTTTCAAGGACATGTAATTGGTTTTATACATCGGTGATAGTCTGGACCCTTGTATTCACCCCTTGCAACTATTATAATAATAAACTTTGTATAAAGTATTCCTTGCAAGGTATCATTTGAAAATTCATAATTTGCTAATCATTCTTGTCCTGGTAAAATGTTTGGCAATACTGCATATAAAGTTATAAGATTCCACTTATAGTGTATGGCACTTGATGGGGCATCTGCCCGGTGCCTCTGGGTCCAGAGCTTCTCTCAGTGGTCAGCCCTCACCATAGCCTATCACCCTGGCTGCAGCCCATGGGGTCTTTTCCCCTTCTCTGGGTGAGGGGGAAGCTTTGGCCATCCCAACTGTGGCTGGTGGGGAGGGGGGTGTATGAGCCCACCCTCTACTTTGGACACCAGCCCAGGTACCCTGATGGCAGCAGTCTTCCACTGCTAGCTCACCTAAACTGTTACAGTCTTTGCCCTGGGCTGCTTCCCCACACTGTCCTCCCTTAACTCCATTAGTCGCCCTCCTGGTAGTGGCAATTTTCCCCTATCAAGGTTCTGCTCTCTAGTCCACTCCTGCTTCTGGTTTTTCACTCTGTTTCCTTCAGCTCCTCATTCTTACAGCTCCAAACTCTCCCTGCCCTCTGACTACAGCAAGAGCTTTTAATTAGTCTTAGGTGGTCCCTTAATTATTACCTGGTGGTCTCATTAACCTAAGGTTACCCCTTCCCAGATGGCTGGGAACAGGGCTCTGACCAATATGAGGCTTACATATGTACCCTCAGTGACTCTCTTATAGCCACTTGGCCATACCTTATCACAAGTGTTTCTAACTGGCCAGAGACAAAGGACAAGCCAATGCCTCAGCCAGTTGTAAACAATATAAAATGGGCCATTACTTGCTGAGTAGATATTCATTGGCAGGAAAAGGGACATAGGTGAAAAATCTACATTTTAGCAAAGAAAGAGCTTGATTTTCCCATTCACACAGTTTGCTTGTCATCATGTTCCCAACTGGCGCTGCTTCTTAAAACAGGGAGAGGACTATAAAAAGGAGGGACAAACACTTCAAATGATTGCTCTTTTTCTCTCTGCCCATGGTATTCACAGCACCTGAAGAAGAAAAGAAGCAATGTTGGACTGAGGGAGAAATCCTGACTGAAAGAAGTTCAGCTAGTAGAGCTGCTTAAATATGTGGTGAGAGAGACTGTTTTGAATTTACCTTTGTTGGTTAAGTTAGGCATTAGTTGTATTTTATTTTTGTTTTTCTTGTTATCTGTTCTGACTTTTATGTCTCATTGTTTATGTTTAGTTAAAATCTCTCTCTGTAATTAATAAACTTGTTTTATTGCTTTGTCTAATCTAGTGTGTTTGAATTGAAGTGTTGGGGAAACTTCCTTTGGGACAGCAAGAGTGTGCATATCATTTTTATTTATTTGTGGTGTCCAGGAGAGGGCAGGGCAGTACAAAATATACATTTCTGGGAGAAAACTTGGACTGGGAATATGTTGGGGTGACCCTGCATTAAAAAACCAATGTGAGTCTTGTGGGCTGTAATCATATGGCCATAGCTGGGTGTGATTTACATGCTGGAGAGTGTTTGTGAGAAGACCAAGGGTGGTGGCTACCATAGCGAATCAGTGAAAAAGGCACTCCTGATTAGAAGGCAAGAGGACACAACAACTCATTAGTCTGGATATTACCCTACGTATGTCACAGCATCACCATAAGTAGAGTTACTCTGAAGGCTCTCTGGTAAGACCATGTTAATAGTTGGAACTTATTTCAGTAATGCCACTATACCGTCTATTGAAGAGAAGATAACCTGGTATTTTGGCTGCACAGTAATTATTGAAAAGGAAAAATAAATACAAGATTTGTCACTGAACGTAAGAACATTACGATAAAGCTGGCAACAGAATGTCTAGTTGAAAGGAAAATTAAGTTGTGTGGCTATTACATAAGGTTTTTAAAAGTAATTAAATTATTGGACATTTCTGTTCTCAGATAATATACAAAGACAGTTAAAAGAGCCAACTTGTCTCTAAACAATATTCTGTACTAAAATAAAGAACAGAATTTTTGTTGGTCTGTTTTGTTTTCCATGTGAACAGAGAGGCCAGCATCAGAACAAACAACACTCTGGCACATTGACTGCAACAGAGCACTATGAGTTGCTTAGCAGACAGCTGTGGCTCTTGCAATGCATTTGTGTCATTAAACTGTTTTCATTTACAATGCCATTCCTAGCTTGTCCTGCAGGGGTCAGTTGGATTCCTGTCTTTCAATGGACTATACATACAGCATTCTCAAAAGAAGTCTCAGATGCAATGTTTCACACATCCCCAGGAGGCAGTTCTCACTTGGTTCATCTAATCAAAGAATCTCTTCTGGTGTCATGGCAAAATCTAGAAAACTAGAACAGCTCACACACAGCTCATTTAATCTGAGAATCTATGCCAATGGCTAAATTCCATTTTCACCTGAAAATCAAAGAATGTTTGAAACACACCTATGCTGTCGGCCTTTTTGCTTTGCAAAGAGGGCCTAGAGAGGATATTATTTCTGTATGCTACAGTACACCAAAACAACAACAACAAACATACTCTGCATATCAGTTTTAAAATTCAGTAATGGATTACTTGACATCTGTCTCATAAACATTTATAAAATGGAAAAGAGAAACATCCAGAAGATACAAGTCAGACACCTTATAAAAAGAAATGCAATGAATAGGAAGGCCTCCTGATGGACTAGTAGTGGTAGCGGTTTGGTTTCCTGGGGGATGTTAAGACCTTCAAAGGCCTGACTTCCACAGTTGCACTATCCTCCAGAAGTTCCCAGTGCATGGAAGTAATAAAGCAATAGGCTGCTGTCTGAGGCCTTCAATTTTTAATCAACTGCCTAAGAACAGCATATATACAATAGTGATGAGCAAATGTCAGAAGGCTTAGAGTTCTGTGTCAGTTCTGATCAGCACTCAAAGTTTGTGTGTTTATCCAACACTTTTCTGAATTAACCAAATCTCTTGACTCCGTAAACTGGAAAGATCAAGAGCAGAAACTTAAACTCTCATATCTTTTCTGGCACTTCAACTTCTAACTCTTTCTGAAGCCACTATTATAAAGTGGGAGTTTTGCCATGGACTTCAGGGGGGCCATGCTTTCTTCCAATAGTATGGCTGATGTTGCAAATAAGGCAATGGATTGGGACTCCAGCATAGACTTTCCTTTTAACCTGGGGCAAGTCACTTAGGTTCAGACTTTTAAAAGATATTTAGGACTTGTTCCACTCAACATTGCTAAACCCCACAGACTTAGGATCCTAAATACCTAAGGCTATATCTACACTGCAGAGTTAACCTGAGTGATTGTCATCCAGGTTAGCCTACTCTGAGTATTCCCACTACAAAGTAGTGTCTGTTTCTGCACTCCCTGTGTCCCCCACCCCACGGTTGTTTGAGCAGAGACGCTCCAGGATTCTTTCCCAGACATTGCAGGAGAACTGGTCTGTCCCTCAGCAGGGGAAAGGGGAGTTGCAAGACTATCAGCTGTTGAGTAATGTTGTCTCCAAAGTGGGTGAGTTCCAGTTCGTGCTGAAGCACAGCATGGATATTAACTCATACTCACAGCTGTGCAAGCAAACATTGGCTCAAAGCACAAATGTGCACATACTTGTGGGATTTGTGTGTGGATGGTATGGTGGATTGGGTAAAACATGGGCAAGACCACAGGCTCAGACTACATTGTAGACGTACCCTGTATCATTTTTGAAAATGAGACTTAAGCATTACAGCACTGCATGAAGCAATACTAGAATACCTTTAAAAACCTGGGGTTTAATTTCTATGTACTTCACTTATGCAGCTGTAAAATAGAGGTAATGTTGCCCTCCCTATGAAGTGTTTCAAAGATAAATTCAGACGGCAATGAGTAAGATCTGAGTTCTGCTTCATTATTATTAAGATAGTCCACCATGGCAGCTTTTCACATGCACATAAATAGTAGATAGAACTTAGAAACAAACTGTACTGAGATGTGTGGAGGAAGTCAGACAGGAAGAAGAGATGCTGCAGTTTTTGTGGCAGAAACACTGACGTGGTGAGTGTTAGAGTATAAGTATATAATATAAGTTCATATAAGTATTTAGGACTGTGTCTCTGTCTGAGATGGGATTCTGGGCCTCTGGGTCTGCCTGAAAGTTAAAGTCTCTGAACTACACATGTTAGCAAAGAACAAAGATGTAGTGTATTCCTCTTGCCTGTTCACAATTAGATGTTTTTTCTTTATTACTGTGAAAAGATAAGAGATGCAGTTAAAATGTTTCAAGGAATAGTGAAGGTATTAGATATGAATGCACAAATGAGGGAAAGCTCTGACTCCTCTTCAAGACAGATGCCAGAGCAAGGCCAACCAACTGGCTGGGAAAGCAAGGGAGGTGAAGAGAGTAATAAAAAGAGAAACATAAGCACAGGGCCATCAACTGATCACGGCCAAGATGTAACACTACTCTCTGTCCCTTCCATGGAGTACAAAAGGGATTCTCACAAAGCCCCCAGGCCCCCCAAAATGGAATATGAACATATATTGGAAGGGGTGGTACTGGGATGAGGTAGCCTACAGGTATAATTAAGGCTATCGAGAAGAAGGATGGAGGAAGGGGTTTCGTGGCATATGGAACTATGGTCAGGGAAAGAGAGAGTTCTATGGGCATATAGAACTAGGAGTGGTGAGGAGAAGGAAACTCTATCAGCATATAGAGAAATAAACCAGACTGGTATGTAGGGCTTGGAGGTACAGTTACTGTTTTAAGCTTGTCAGTTTAACCCTCAATAAACCCTTAATGGAATGCCAACGGATTGGACTCTGGCCTGCTGCTTTCCTGCGAACTGTGTCTGGGAACTCAGAGGGGACAGGGCAGGGGAGCCCTAACAGTGAGTGTGTCATTTCCATCAGAAAACATTGCTACCTGGCCTTCTTCAAGAAATTGGTGATGATGAATAAGGACTCAATTTTACCTACAACTCTTGAAAGTAGCAGAAAGCACAGTTGCATTCATTGCATAGGAGTGATTTTCATCTGAGAAACAACTTTTCACAAAACTGACTTGTTTTGTCTTATGCATAGATTACTCTTCACTCAACAGGACCCTACACAGAACCATATTCTCATGCCTCAAATACACACCTCTCTTGGATTTTATAACTAAAAATGCATCAATGAATGATGCATTCAGATTATTAGAAATATTTATTCTCTCATTGTAAAATCCTAAACAGCTCAGACAATGATTAAGTTAAACAAGATCAAGTAACCTATGTATCTGACAAAGGATGCATAATACAAGAATATTCAGTGTTATAACAGTAAAACCTAAAACCAAACATTTTGGAAGGGATATAAACTTATGGTTTTTGGCTTACACCATCCTCTAGTCATTAGGAGATAAGAGGAAATTTTTCCTGAGGATAGACTCTCCAATAATTATCTGTTGCAAGGTTCTTGCATCTTCTTGTGAAATGTCGGATCCAGTCTGGCGGTTCTTATGTTCCTACAGCTAGCCAAACAAGCACAATACGTGGATTCTTCTTTTTCTCCACCTGCAATTTTATTTTTATTTGGGTTAATACATTTCATGTTTGACTTGTCTTCAAAAAGATGCATGTAAAAGCTGGTGAAGAGAAATTCAGGATTTTGTTAACTTCTAAAGATAAATTATGTTTATTCTGAACTCGGGAGATCTTTACACTTTATCCAGCATACCATTATCTTACAGAAAGAAGTGTAAGTTACTTACTGATGTAAATATTCAATATGTGCTAGCAACCCAGATCATTTCTCAAAGCAAACTGTTCAACTTTACCATAATGATATATACCAGGTAAAGATGCTGTGAAAGCACCGTAAACTCTCATGGTACTGTGTTCTATTTTTCTCAGTTGCAAAATACTAAACTGAATGTTTCCTTTCTGAATAAATACATAATTATCAACTCCTAAACATATGCTCATTTAACACCCAGTGACTCAGAGAATAAATCACCAAATGCTATATTTTCCTGTACTGTGCATCTTCATCATATCAATAATTGTCTAAATTCACTTCATCTGCTTCATATATATTATGGAAACATGTCTCACTTTGCCTTCCAAGCAAACAACCTTGTTTGCATTGAATTCTTCAGATGAAGAAATAAAACATGAAAACAAATTTATCCCGGGATCAAATTATTGTAGGATCATTTTAAACATGAATGTTAACTGGGGCTGAGAAAGTTCAGCATCTTGCAGAAGTTGCTCAGTATCAGACTCTAAGTGAGCCATATTTTTATTCAAATTCCATGTGAACAGAATAGAGCTGCAATTTCTCAGCAACAGTTATCACTGAGTCATTGGGATATGATATCTGTAATACTGAGAAAGAAAACAAAAGATGTTTGGGTGTGAAAGCTCTGATTTCCTGAACAGGAATCTGACTACCCGCAAGTACATCTTTCATTTGGCATAATCAACGAGGAACTTTTTAGCCTCGTGGAAAGAAAGGCACAATATATTAAAAAATGGGCATGCAAGCCCACAGATTAAAGGCAACAAAAATCAGAATTTAGAATCCCTGTCTCTGAATTTGTTGTATCCTATTGGGCTTTTACTCTTATTAAAATAAAAGCAAGTAAAATGACATATTAAAAGAAGGTGAATGTGAGAGGATATGTTCAACATAATATTGAACAGTCAAATAATTTAGGAGAAATAGAATGCTCCTATAATTTTAATATATGTGTTATACCTAGGAGAGGGCCCAAGCATAATTTTTGGGGCCCAGTACAAATTTGTAACACGGGCCTCCTCCCATACACATACATGAGCCATGAAATCTTTTTTCCCTCATGTAATAGGGGTTGCAGCCTGGGCCCTGGTAAAGTGTACCCTTCCCCTCCCCCATTTGGGGGCCCTGAGCTTAGAACCAATTACAAAAACTCTCTTCTGGATACAGAAATGAATATATCACCTTTCTAACATGATCATTTGACACCTAATAGGATACTTCTCCCAAAAGCACTTCTATTTTCCCCTCTCTAATGCTCCTTTAATATGGAACAAATCCCTCCACCCCAAAATCTGTAAAACCACTACCTTATCTTCCTTCAAATGCCTTCTTAAGTCTCCCCTCTGCCTCTTTGTTGATAATTACTAGACCAATGACAAGCTACACTGTACGCAGGCAATTGAGAAAAGATACTTATTACTTTTACCTCTCCTTTTCTCCACCTCATCCATATTTTGTTTCTTCCTTTTTTTTTTTTTTGAAGGGTGGTGGAACATGGTCTTATTATTAAGGCATTGAATTGCACTCAAGATATCTTGGTTCAATTTTCAGCTTTGAACCTGGCATCTTAAAAAACCTTGGGCAAGTTGCTTATTTCTCTCTGTACCTCCTTTCTCTGTCTATAAGAAAGGGATAATATTTATTTTTCCTCACCCTTCATCTGTTTTGTCTCTTTAGATTGTGAGCTATTTTTGGAGCAGTGACTGTTTCTCTGTAATAGATAACTACAATAGACAATAATGACTCTTCTGCACATCACAATAGATGTACACAGTCATCAACAAAGGTGGAACATCCGTGCCATGTTAATGCTCAGTGAGCCTTACCAAAAGCCCACTGAAGTCAGTGGGAGTCTTTCCACTGAGTTGGCCTTTGGTTCAGGTTAACTGTTAACTGAGAACAACACCAAGTCCCCTAAAATAGTAAACATGAACACATTCAAAGCTAGTTTGGCCACTGTCATCACATTACAATAGAAGGTTCACAATAGCAAACACAACTGCTAAGGTTGAGGGAACATTCTCTCCATCACTCCTATTTCCAAAAATTTCTCAAATATTTTGGATTAATGTTAACAGTTGCTCTTCTGTACCTAAGAGGTAGCTTATGTATTTATTTGGGAGAGTAAAAGGAAGGAATGGTATTAGATGTTGGAACTAATGCCATTCATTTGTGAATCAGCCGAGCAAAAAAACAAACTTCTGTGCTAAACAAATGCTGTCCAGTATCTTGTTCATATCCTAATTTAGTGTGACCTCAGCCACCATCTGTGACCCTTGAAAAATGGATTAGAGACTACTAAACTTGAAGAACAGTGATTAACAGTTCAACACAGTAGGAAATGAATCTGTCAAATTTCAAACTCCATTTTGTTTTGTAAGTGCCATTTTGTTTCAGGAGCTCCATTTTGTATTGTAATCTCCATTTTGAATTAAAGCATCCATTTTGTATTAGGGTCTGAAGACGTGTGTAAAACCTTGTCCAGGCCAAAGTTATAATGTTTGCCTGACAGTGAACCAGACCAGGAATGGTGCCACCTAGTTCAATGATTGATAGAAAAGTCATCACATAGCAAACTACAGCCATCAGCTCTGTTGCTCATCTATCAGCCCACGCACACGGAACAATGGGCTCAGTCGGCAGAAGCTTTTCTGGTAAGGAGGGGACTAGAGTTTCTGTGCCTGGGCATACAGCAAAGAAAGGTCAGAATGTGGATGAGGGGCTAGTGCATCACTACATACTTGAAGTAAGGGCTGAAGGGAAAGAAGGAAGGAAGGGATCTCCTTAGTCTTAAACACAGACCGGGCCTCTACTTCAAAGAAGGTATAAGATCAGACTGATGGTTGAGGAGTGCTTCTTAGGAAATGTTGTTTTCAAAGATTGGTAACTTTCTCCTGTTTATAACAATAAAATGACTGTAATTAAGACGTCTTTTCCTCATTTTTCTATCACATTGTCTTCAAAGGGGTTAATCGAGAAGCCAGATTACCCACAGTGAGGTGGAAATCTGGGGAAGCCTACGGAAGCAACTGTGGGCTCCAAATGTCTGAGGCACTAGTTTTAGGATCTATGGTGGCTTGACTTTGGAACCCCATAACTTAAGGAAGGACTCAGACAAGAGGTCAGTGCCTGGGAGTGCACTCTAGAAACCCAGAGCCTGCAACAGTGACTAGCTGTATGCAAGGTGATTAGAATCATGTGGGGACTAGGACTGGGTCCATTTAAAACAGATTGATGACTATCCAGAAGATAGGATCAGCCCACTTTGTATGGAAAAATCAGAACTGTATGTTCTAAATATAGTTCCTGATCTGAACAAATTTGTGTTTGTATTTACAGTGGCTATTTCTTTAGCTTAAGGGTATAAAAAGAGTAATGAGTAATATCATTTATCAGTTATTATACTCAATACAGGGCTAACTAGGTGAAATGTTATGGTCTGTGTTGTACAGAAGGTCAGACTAGGTGATATAATGGTCCCTTCTGGCCTTAATCTATGAATTACTGTGTTCATATTCTTGATCGCCTGGAGGATATATGCCAACATTTTGATTATGAAATAAATTATGACAAGTCTATAGATACCTTTCACTAAATACTAAAACTGGATACTTTGCATTAAAATTGATATTGTCTTCTTTAACCTAAGGACTGCACTTTTATTACATATTTGGATCCTGATTTTCATTGAACCACAGTCTCATATACATGGTCCAGAGCTTCCTAAAAGTGGTGCTTGGATTTATTAATACAGAAAAAAGGAAGGCAACTTGAGATGGCACAAAAAGATTTGCTTTGACAGGTGGACTAGGGAGAACTGAGAAGCTCTGTGAAAAAGATATCACAGAATAATGGAAAATGCATCATAATCTGGCTTGGAGTGAAATTCACTCCAGTGCAGCCAGCCAGCTCAAGACTAACCTGCCCTTCAGTCCCACCATTTGAATCCCATTTATGCCCCTGTGCTTACTTATCCTCTGCACAGGAGTAAATAAAATGATAGTGTAAGAAATGTTTTAAATGTTCTGACTTCTACTTTTAATATCCCAATCTTAACATTACTTTAATAACATCTTAAAATGTTGTGATCTTTTCTAGGAATCTGCTTAGCCAAAGTGCCAGCGGCAAATGAGTATTTTTCCTCCTCCTCCTCCTTCTGCTTTTCTGATATGGTTCAAAACAACCACACTTGATTTATGTTACTTTAAACTATATAGCTGAACTTCATGGAAAAAGCAAATTTATTTTAGAAAAGATTCTACCACTGGGAATAGACTCCAGCTGTGATTTCTTTTAGTAATTCATACATTTTACAACAGGCAATTGTTTGTGGAGTTTGTTTGCATATTAGAAAGACTGACTTCGCTTAAAGCTATTCCATTTCCAACTAGCATTCCTCATTCTTCCATCTCCTCATGCTTTTTTATTCTATTGTTGCTTTCATATATCTGTTGTGGCTATAGCCACTAGATGAAATGTAAATATATCAGGCATTTTGGATAAGAGATTCTTTCTTTTTTGGGGGGACGGGGTAGAACAGAGGGAAGGGGAGGAGGAAGAAATGTCAACAAGAATGCAAACTGATTAATTTAAAAATCAGCCCCCTTGCAAAGTTTATGTTTTATTTCTACAGTCTGATGCAAGTAAGCCCAAGGCATACATTTTTAATTTATAAAATTTATCCTGGCAGATAGACAATCAAAACTATTTCTCTCCTGCCAACAACTGATCTCCAGCAGTGCAGCTCCCTTCAAACTCTGACTGCACTGGAGATGTTGCCTACTTCTGCCTGGGGCCTGAAAACATCTGAATGAATTTGGCATCCTCTGGAGATGAGCTGGCACATAAAGTTAACTGTAAGGTTACATTATTTAATTGTGCCTGACTCATCTTTGCTCAATTGCTTCCCATGCCTGTAGCCATTTTCAGTTCTCTAAAGCTGACAGATATTTATCTACAGTTTTTAAATATATATATTTTTAAAAATAGCAGTTTCTGGTCTCTTCTTTTCCTGAAAAGAATGGAGGGGGAATGTTACAGAGACAGTAACTTCAGGGTAGGGCTGGAGAGATTGCCAAGAACGATAGTGCCTTCCTCTACTAAAGACAGATATGGACATGCTCCTAATAAAGACCTGTCCAATCATTCTCGGTGAGAGGACATGGCCTTAAAGAAAACTAGTATAATGAAGGCTTAGTGGTCTAGCTATCAGGTATAGATGCTTTGGACACAGTAGAAAAAACAGTGACACTACCAACATTAGTGACACACAACAAAGAGCCACTGTCAGAAGGAGCTGTCATTGGATGATGAGCGGCCCTGAAGTTAGGAAACAATTTCATAGTAACTTTTGAAAGTGGTTTAACCCTTTTCTATTTGTCTCAGACTACACTCCTGCCTCCACTCAGAAATAGTTTCACTAAGCAAACATAAAATGATACCATGCATAATAACTGCAAAGCAGGATTTCCAGATTAAACTTTTCTATAGGTGTTTAATGCAGGGAGGGTTGGCTCAGACAGTAAGTCTAATATCTACTTGATCCAGGTCAGATAGATTTGTCTACACTTTCCCAGGCTTACTTAAACTTGATTGAAGTCAGACCTGTTTTCTTAAATGGTGTCTGTGATTATAGAAACTGTATTTTTCACTAAAGTTATAGGCTTTTGGGGGATTTAATCCTTTCATAAGAACATTATACTTATTTTCACTTGGGTTCCCAGTAACACATGCTTCTTTAGCAAAGTGAACTGTTTGTTCTAACCACAGGCCCTGTCATTTGCATCTCGTTAGCACCTGACCCAAAATCCTTTGAAATCAATGGAAAGATTTACCATATGTCTACACTGCCAGCTCCTTGGGGATCGATGCAGCAGGATTGATTGAACGGGCTGTGGAGACCCATTCAATCAATCCCAGATGGGCTCTCTGGTCAATGCCATTAATCCACCTCCCTGAAAGGAGTAAGGCTGCATTGACCAGAGTGCGTCTCCCGTTGATGCAGCGCAGTGAAGATGCCATGGTATGTCAATGTAAGTAAATTGATGAGAGGTATGTAAGCTACATTACATAGCTTGCGTATCTCCTGGTGGCCTCCAGTGGCAGTGTAGACCAGGCCTTTGATTCAATTCAGTGGGTTTGGGCACAGGCCCTAAGCTAAAACTCTCTGTAGCTGCAGCAAAGCACAATGCAGACTCACTAATGATGAGTAATGCTGCATATATGTCCTTCCTACATCCTCTACCCACCTCCCCACAAACCATAATGAATCCCGTCCTCATAACCAAATGGTTGTGTTTGAAGTAATGATTGGCTGGAATCAAAATCTTCTCTCTGAACCTTAAGGAAGTCTGGATCTGAATCTGAATTTTGTGGAAAAACATTTTCTCCCATAGTCCTTCCTAACCTTTTGATATTAATTGATATGCAGTAACATAAAAAGGTAGAGTTTTTCAGGATCAAGTTTATACTTGCAAATTATCAACTAAAAATATAGGTCTAACCTTTCTGGAACAACAGTACCATTTTTGGCAGGTGGAGGGAAAAGAGGAGATTAACTTTTCTCCCCATTGGAAAAGAAGAAAGTGGGAGGATGTGTTCATATTTATTACTTTTACAAATAGCTTTTGAATATAATGGAGTTCTCCCTCCTCCATTTCCCTTTTCTAATCCAACTTTGAATGATGTACTTATTTACAAAGAACTTTGAAGTATATAAATATATATATATACTCAGCCACTACCTGACTGTTTGTGCCTACAGGTAGCAGGAATTATCCAGTTTAACTGACGTGCTAATGGCCTGGCTAACTTTAATTCCTGTATTTGGAATACAAATTCATTTTCCCAGAGTGTACGGTGGTGTTAGGCCAATTATGGTCTCATTAGCATTCATCCTCACCCTCATAAAGGAAGGAGAAATAAAAATGGAGAGGAAAATTTGGAAAAATGAAAGATAAAGGAAGCTGTGAAAATAGACGTTTCTCACCTATGTTATGGAGCTTTTGTCTCACTAAACTAATAATAATTCTCTGCTTCTCCTTTTAGAAAAGCTGTTTCTCTGTCTCTGCAACCCAGTTGGTGGCTGGAGATTACTTTTGTGGGAATATAGCATTGACACAATTTACTAACAGAATTATTAAAAAGATAATACAGTAGCAGCAACATAAGTCACTGAGTAATTACCATTGTTTCTAACAGTATTGCTGAACTGTTATCATATGGTCTCTGCTAAATAATGTGCATAATTTTGCATTATCTACACAATTACCTCATGCCACCTTTGTAGATTTGCTCAGATACTGCAGAATATAATGTCTATAAAGATAAAAACTAAAGAATAGGTGTTAATTCTATGTAATATTACAAAAAGCCCTCTCTTTGATATAAGAGAGAAAAGAGGAAAACCCTTTTTATTGTTTAACAATATTGGAGTGAAGCAATTAGTAATGATGGATGTATCTAAGCTGTTGATATTTATCTGCAGACCAAAAAAACCCCCAAAACCAAAAATTTGGATATGCTCAAAGTTAGCTACTATCCAAAGTATATATCATGAGAAATGTTGAAGTGGATAATTAGCTCTGATTCTGGCCCAAACAAGAAAACAAAGGAAGAGCAACACAAAAATGAAAAGGTAAAAGAAAAGTTTGGATTTAAGAAAAGTATGGGTTGTAGTTTAATTTAACAGTGATACTTTAGATCAGTTTTAATTTTCTTAATTATTTTGCCAATCTGTAGCAATCTTGTATTCAAAATCACCTATTCAGAAGTGCTTCGTTTGTGTTTTGGCCAATCATTTGAATATCTATAGAAAACATCTGAAAGAAAACATAACATTTCAGCTCTTCTGACACTTTGCTATCAATCTTTATGCTAAGTGTGAGTTACCCATGCTTGCTTTTTTTTTTTTTTTGGTATTTTTTTAAGTTTTCATGTTATCATAAACTGAGACTTTATGGAAAAATAAAATACTTATATCACAACTTGAGTCAGAAATCTGCAGACAGTTGTGCCTCTTTAGCATTTTCATTCAACAGAAACATTATAAAGTACACTGATCTGAGAAAAATATATCATGAGATAGTACATACCTAAAGGCATTATGAATAAGAGTGGAAAGTTTTCTTCATAATAATGTATTTTCTGAAATAGCTTGGGGTCTATTGCAAAATTCTGTATTTTATTTTATTTTCACCCTTGTTTTAATGAAGCTTTATTCATGAATGTTAACCACACACACACTGATTTCATTGTGCATTCAACTAATGCACAACACTTTTAGCATGTATTTGCAACAGTGGTAGTCATCAACCAAGTAGCTCTGCAGGCATCGGAAGGAAATAGTGTGGCAATGTGTAATGACTTTTGGTTTGGTTTTGACCTTTATTTTCCCTATTCAATTCTGTGGGTTTAAATCAAAACCATGAGACTTTTCTTAGAGAATCAGTCTGCATTCATACAGGAGAATAGGAACTAAAGTCATGACACTATCTTTCTATCCTTCCACCTTATTAATCTGTAGTTCATAAAACCAAAAAGATCAAGGCCTGTAGTCCCAGTCACGAAAAATTATTATTAGCTCTAACTGCAGTTTTCCATGAACATGGACTGTAAAATAAGTCCCAAAGTGTCCTAAATTTATTTTAAAACTGACAATGCAAAGAGATTACATACAGTAGAAAGTAACTCACTGGTAAGAACTCTGCTTTGTAAAAGAATATCTTCCCAATTATTGCAACCTTACCATCATTCATATTATAAATGTAAGTCATTGTTTGGGGTAGAGACCAATTCTTCTATAACTGCAGAGTCTCTTGCACCATCCTCTGAAGAGTATGATAACATCTATGCTATATAAAGTCATTGACTTTATAAAGTCATCGAAAAAAACATAATTTGAACACCATTATGCATTATAAAATCAATTTAGTGGACGCATTCAATTTTTACCTGTCATTCCCTCAAGACTGTGTTACTGATCAGTACCTGTTGGCCAAAGAGTATTGAAGAGCACCTGCTTCAAAGCCTATCCACTCTACATCAAATTCAACCACAAGAATTGCCATGGAGCATTACAAGGTTATCTCCCCCTAAAAGCAGCTGATCCTGCAAGATGCTGAACCTCTCCCCCCTCCAAGGGGTTGAACAACCTCAACTTCAAGTGAAAGTTGAGGGTGCTCAACACCTCTTTGGTGTTGCTTAGCATGTTGCAATACAGGTGTCCAAAGAGGGCATACCCCCAGCCCAGTGAATCAAACTCTGGTCTCCAGTGGCAACATAGAGGGCTAAGGACAATCCTGGTGGCTGTATCATTGGGAGAATTCTTTTCACATTGTCTGATTTCAGTCTTCTCAAATCCATGTAATGTGTTATTTTCCTTTGCAAGGTGAAATGGCTCTGCAGCTTAGATCTGCTTGAGGAGTAGTTAACTTTAAGTAAACAGGAATTCTTGATGCTTTGAAAATGTATTTGCATGGCAGATTTCTCTAAACCAGCATGGTATGAAACCTCATATCTCTGAGGAAATAATCCCCTATAAATTTGAAAAATAAATCAGAAAGATTTAGCAGACCCTTATCTCAGCCTCAACCTGGCATCTGGGGGGAAAATAGTGGAATAGAACCGCAACAAAATATCTGACAAAATAACATTCAGCACTATGTCACAAAATACTTCAGATGACAGATCAGCAACTAAAAAAACCAGTGTGCAAACAAGTGATTTGCTTTACAAAGTCTGTAAATAGGAGATATAACTCCACTGAAATTTGACAACTAACTCCATTTTTATCTTTACAGACACAACAGGCATTTTATTCCCTTTTTTTTTTCTCTCGGAATCAAAGGTGGAAAGTACTGTAGCATTACATCTTTCACGAAGCCCGCAAGAGAAGTAAAAGTCAGGTGCTAATGAGCTTCCAGACACTGAAAGGGTACAGGATATCCTGAATAAGAAACATTCCACATTAATAGCAGAGACTATTTCCAGTTGTGTTTATTCAGATGCTATATTGAATTAATGGATCATTTTGATGTTACTCTATAGGAATAGTGAGAATCAATCTGCTCTTGTTGGTCTTTTACAAGCCCACTGAATCAGTGATATCAAGTTAGCCTAAGTAAAGTGATATCATGGTAGGCACATATGAAATGCTACAGACAAAAATAAAATAAAGGATGGGTCAATTTCTTTGATTAAAAAAGAACTCTCTTCATCCTGTAATGTTTTTAGAACCTAAATTGAAGTCAGCCGTTTATAGGACTTGAATGCTCTAGCACATTCATTCTCCTTTGCTTTCCAGAACTAGAAGGGCTGAAATACTGCAAAGAAAAGCTCCTTCTTTTTGTGGTGTTTCCAGAAGTCAGCATAGCAGAAGTGATATATATGCCATAAGAAAGCCTGTTCTTATGAGATTTTGAGTTTGATTTTGAAGGTTCAAGAGGTTCATATAAGCTCTGAATCTTTTGAGGCCAGTCCCACCCTCATCCCTGTTCAAAATGATCTGCTTATGCTACTCAGGGAAATTCATTAAAACCAGCTGAATCTATTGCTATTTATTTATTGGGAGATGCTTCCCTTTAATTCTGCAAAAAGTCAGTATTGCCTATTTTCAGAAGTACTGAGCATTTGTCATGCTCATTGAACTCATAGGACTCAGCACCATTGGAAATCAGGCCGTATGTGTGTTATGAGACTTTACAGTCTGCAGAGCTACTTTATTACTGATTGCACAAATATGCTACTTAGAGCTGTTCAGAAAATGTCCATTAAAACAGAGTTCCACTGGAAATATGCTGGAAACCTGCCCCGCTTCTGGACAGCCCAGGCTTCCAGGGTCCATGGCTCTGGGGAATCCCCACTATGCAGATTACCCAGATCTGCAGAACCCATCTCTTCCATTGTCCCTGCTGCAGAGCTGAGAACCAAGTCCAGGTTAAAGCCTGACATTAATTAGGGCTATCAGGGTTCCCAGACTCCCTGCCATGGAGTCAGAAACCTGAAAGTCCTGGGACAGGCTTCCAGGATCTGTGTCTCCAGGGTAATCTGCACAGCAGATCCCTGGAAGCCTACACATCTACATGATTCACAGCTCGCCACCATTGAATAACAGCTTTGAAACTGAAAGAATCATGTCATATTAATTCAGCAGCTGCTGGCTCTGAGGAGTGTTTTGGCCTTCAGAAACACCATGTGTTGGTATTTCCAAAAGATTTCCCCCCCCCCATCTCCAGTTTGTTTGAAATTTCAGTATCAGAATTTTCCACAAACCAGACATTCAAAGTTTCAACCAACTCTTTTTCAACTTTGTGGAATTCTCTCTAGAGTAACATTATTCTTTAGCCTTAGCAGAAAAGGCATCTCTAAATTATGAAGACTATTTACCAAATAAATAAATTAGTTAAATAAAAATCCCATCTGGAAATATAGTCAATGTACAAGATTTCTGTGAGTTGAACCTACATGAAAGTTGGTGGGGTCTTCAAATAATTAGGACCCAAAAATGGACTACGGGGTACTACATTTCTTAAAGGACCCATTTAAAATTTAATTTTTACTCAAACTTTTTAACCAATTTACTTTTAAATTCTCAGCAGATTCATTCTACATTCAAAGAGTAAGTGTAATGTAGATGAATATACAGTATTCATACATACAAATGTGATTGAATCCCTACTTTAAGTGCAAAACTTAATTCAGCAACAACTTTGGAATAATGACTAGTATTGTCAAAATCATAGTGAGCAGACAACAACATCTCATTTAAGTATTGATAGATAGGTATGCCAATAATTCATTTTAGTCATTGAAATATTTTACACTGGTTCTAGAGTAGGGGTGGCCAAACTATGGCTCATGAGCCACATGCAGCTCTTTTACAGTTAAAAGAGCAGAACCTTCTATATCCCCCCTCCCATTCTCTGCCTGCCAGCCTGGGGTGGGGAGCTTGGAGCTTCTGCTCTGTAGTAAGATGGTGTGGCTAGAGGATACTGCTCAGCAGAGAAGGTGATTTCGGGGGGTCAGTAAGTTTGGCCACTCCATTCTAGAGTTTGTCCCAGTTAGGAAGTGTTTCATTTATTGTGCCAATTAACTTGATTCTAATATATTAGTAATGAGGAACATTAGAGAGAATTAAATTTTTTATTTGTGTTGATATTACAGACTTGATTCTGAACTGTTGAAAACTGTATGGAGGGAAAGGAGGATTATGACAAGGGTGTTTTATAACAGACAAATGCTTGAAAAAATCACAGGCCGGCTCTTACAAGATGAATGTGCTTAAAGCTGAGCACATGCATAAGCAGGCTCATAAGTAGTTCAGCTGAACCCAATGAGGTTCTTTAAGTTAAACACCTGCTTTTGTCTTTGTAGGACTGGCATAAAGATTAGGAATGAACCAGGCAAAGGATGTAAATAAGGATGACAGAAAGGGGCCCTAGTTGCAAATACATCTTTTATTTGCATAAATTCAGCAATAGAAAGTTTAAACAAAGGAGTTGCACCTACATTGTAACTTCAGGTAAATCTGTTTATACCTTCTTTTGTCAAAAATTTAAATAATTAATTATTACAGAAATCTTTACTGAAAGACAGCTCAGGCCAGCCTTCACATGGATTGATTGTCAAATACAAAATATGGGTAATGTGCTCTCCAAGGAGACCATTTACCATCATGAACAACAAAGTTTAAAAATTAAATTCAAACATGCAACATTACTGGCAAGGAATTTCCTAAACAACTGAACAAATATGAAATGAACATCTTGAATGCAATGGGACCGTCATAGCAGTTTTAAGAAATGGTTCTTGAAAATAAAAATGCTATGAATCAAAGAGCATGTCAGAAATGAAGGATGGATTCATTCTTCGTTCTTCCAATAGTAGGTTGATATAAAAATAAGGAATTAAAATTGAATATTAAATGAATCTTCTTGTTTGATGTTAGGAATTATTTTAGGATCTGGTATTTATGAATATTTGTATAGAAAACACCTGTTTAAAGAAAAAAGTTTATAACAGTTTAGTTTTAGTTTACTAGCAAGAGCCAAGATCTCCGAACATTAAAGTAGTGTATAATAAAAATAATAAAAAAGAGCTTTCTGCAGCTATACTAGTGTTAGAAAGTGATGGCAGTCATTATGAATTCATAGTCCCAGGATTTCAAGTGTATGAAATATGCATTTTATGTAGCAGAACAGCACTCAGATGAGTGGTATAAAAAGAAGCTTTACTGTCTGCCATAAACTTTGTATGAAATCACAATGCTTGAAAGAAAGAAAGAAAGAAAGAAAGAAAGAAAGAAAGAAAGAAAGAAAGAAAGAAAGAAAAAGAAAATGTCTTTGAACCTTTCTCAAAACTGCTTTCTGATAACACAGAAAGGTCTGATCAACCTAAAGAAACCCCCAGCAAAGACTGCAGAGAGTATATTAAAAGTAAAGGGGAAACTGAGACAAACAGGATTACGAAGTCTATGCTGGTGTCACTAGTTAGTTTCTCTTTCTCTGTAGTTTCTCTAATATTCAAGTGCATTATTAATAATTATGAACTGTATTTTGGGTTTTGCTCAGGGCTGTGCCAAGAGGTTGTGCGTATGTGTCACTAGTCTAGGAGTAACCCTGGAAGGCATTAGGACTCACTATTCCTCTTCAGCATCCTCTTGCTCCTGCTGGCCTATGGTAGTTGTAAATGACTAGTCTCCTTCTCCCTGCAAATTCTTCAGGCACTGGCTCAGTGTCCCATGCTTCCTCATAGTATGCAGCAGATTCAACACTTAGGACATCAGTAGACAACCATAAGTTTTCAGGGACTAGTGCCCAATGCATTACCAACAAGCCTATGGAGGAGTGCAACTCATCACTGGATTTTAGTGCAGGTCTTCTCAATGTGTTGTCAAAAGGACAGAGGGTAGGAAAGCTTTATTCCCAATAAGTAAAGTGCTGTTCAGAAATGATTGTTCAGAAGGACCTGTAGCTATAGATGAGCTAAGGAAGATGGAAACAAGATGACACTGTCATTAGTCGGAGTTGGTTCTGCTTTGAGCAGGGGATTGGACTAGATGACCTCCTGAGGTCCCTTCCAACCCTAATTTTCTATGATAAGTGCATTTAGTTTAAATTGGCACTTTGAAAAGTACTTAGAGAAGGTGCCAAGGTCAGATGACAGACAAAACTCGAGCTCCTCAAAGCTTCTTTTGGCAATTGCCAGGCAGATGTTGTCAGCATACTTGAACTTAGTTACCGAGATGGGCAGAACATATATATATTATAGAGCATCAAAACAAGATCTGAGAGGAAGTCTGTTGTTCATACTATGTGGGCGACTATGAACCATCTCCACACTTGATCATCATGTTCTTTTAGAAATCATTTATAATAATAAACTCACAAGTTTCTTGTTTGGGATCATAGAGTACAATTTTAGGACTAATCCAATGATGCCAAACTGTGCCATATGCTGATGAAAGATTTAAAAAAAAAATATTGCTGACCTTCTGTCCTACCTCAAAGGCATTCTCAAAGAAATATGTCAGTCTAATCACTTGATTCTTAACATTACAACCCTGTCATAACCCTTCCTAGTAATGAGTAACAGTGGTTCCATTAAAAGCAACAACAATTAAAATACCAGTGTCCAGGATTGGGCTCTTAGTCTGTTGTAAAACTATTTCCTGAAAAGTGCACACAAACTTCAGTCTCATCCCAATGGGAAGAAATGGTAATTGATTTCTCTACATTAGCTCATCTCATTGGATTCTTGCAGTGCATATTTCATCAAAACTAGCCAGCTATTCCGATCACAGATGGGTTAACATGCTGGTCTGGAATACAAAGAGGCATTAGACAATTTTCCATAAATTTCATTCTCTCCCTCTTTCTTCTTCACATTGTAATAACTAGGAACAATTTTAAACATCTGCTTAAACAGGACTTTGGCTCAAAGGATATTATAGATGTGATAGCAGATGGAAGTCTTATGAGATTTGGTGCTATTGCCATCTGCTTCATATAAAATAAAACAAACTTTTGAGATAGTTTGGTTGCTGGTGGCACAGCAGAAAGCCAATACTTGAGGCAAATCCAGAAGAGCCTGAAATTATGCAGTCATATTTCATGAACAGATTTAAGATATTTATTAAGAACCAAGTAGCAGACTAACACTCAGTTTATGTGTCAAGTCTGTATTACCCAGAGGGAACTAAACACAATTTCCAAACAAAATATTCATTAGGATAGATTTAAACTGATGCTGTAGTTCCAAAAGAGCCTAAACATCTGAAAGCCAGAATCCACAAACAGCTTCTATTCTGCCATTATAACCCCAACATACTGACAGCCATCCATATAATCAACATGAATGGTGACGATAGAAAACAGCAAGAAGAGTTCACCAAAAAAACTGTCAAATTTTGGAGAATGAAAAAAAAATCAGCCAGATCCTGGTATAATTTTTAATAAGCATGCCTTGCAGAACTTCCAAGCTCCCCAAATTCTAAGCCAAATAGGTATTTTGCACAAACTCTCTTAGGTGGATGCAAAGTATCTAAGGGAATATCTACATACCAGCCAGGAGAGTGATTCCTGAGGTAGGTAGACAGACGTGTTAACTTTAATTGAGTAAGCACACTTAAAATTGCAACGTGGTCATGGCAGCACAGGCTAGCCACCTAGGTACAATACGGTCAGAACCTCCAGTTACATAGTCAGGTGGTAGCCCGGGCTGCCCTGGCCATGTTGCTATTTCTAGAGTGCTAGCTTGAGCAGAACAAGTGCACGTCTGTCCACCTGTAATCCAGCCACTGCTTAGACATGACCTGAGGCAGTGGCTCTCAGCCTTTCCAGACTACTGTACCCCTTTCAGGAGGCTGACTTGTCTTGTGGACCCCAAGTTTTACCTCACTTAAAAACTACTTGCTTACAAAATCAGACCTAAAAAACCAAAAGTGTCACAGCACACTGTTACTGAAAACATTGCTTACTTTCTCGTTTTTACCATGTAATTATAAATAAATCAACTGGAACATAAATATTGTACTTACATTTCAGTGTTTCATATATAGAGCTGTATAAACCAGTCATTGCCTGTATGACATTTTAATTTGTACTAACATCATCAGTGCTTTTTATGTAGCCTGTTGTAAAACTAGGCAAATATCTAAATAAGTTATTGTACCCTGTGGAAGATCTCTGCATCCCCAGGGTATGGATACCCCTGGCTGAGATCCACTGCCCTAAGACCCATGAAAAGAGCTGACAAAATCTGTTGTTTGTACCTGCAAGAGGCAATATGCTCCAGAAAACTAATAAGATGTTTATCAATATTGCCAGCACTAGAGAGTATTCTCAAAAATTTAAATTTTCACAGTGAATAACTTCAAAACTTGGCATTCATCTTTATGAAAATAATCCTATTTAATGAATACAAAATAAATATAAAAATTCGAAGTCATTTTATGAGTTATAGCCAAGGCCTTGAGTGTTATGCAGCACATTCAATTCAAGTTATATAGCAAAATGCCCCAATTTATGTAGCAGAGATTTATTTAATTCTGCAGCAAACTGGGAATTATGCCACTGTGTGAAAGGATCTTGAAATCATTCAGTAGCCTTCTGTTTTACTGAAGTGATTCTGAAAGTGCACCTCACAAAGGAAAAAAAAATCAAATCTTTGAATTTTATTTACATTGCAGCTGAGAAATATAACAGCTGTTTGGTCTTGGGGCCCATATGAGTAGGACGTTGCCTGCAGAGGGAAGAACAGGAATATAGTGGCATGAACAGTAGAAGGGTATCATGTACTGTCTTGGGGGAACAGGAGGGGCTTGGAGAAGAGGTGGATGCTGACTGGGGCTTTAACACCATGCAGGAACAGAATTCCACTTTGGCTTAGGAGCGCCATGTATCAGGCATTTGTTTCTATTGCACAGCTCCTGGATCACACAGGACTCATGCACAGTAGGGTAAGGATGCCTCCACAGATTAGATGCCTGTGTGACTGCTGCCTGCTCTTGCAAACCTTTCCCCGCTTCCTGCAAAACAGGCTTTCACTCCTTTCTGGCCACTATCTCTCCTCTACCAAGAATGGTCATTTATCTTTGCAACCATCGCAAATTTGTAGAAAATATCATCCAGTGATTAGGGCACTAGCCTGGGACTTGTAAGACCCATGGTGATTCCCTGTTCTGCCACAGACTGCCTGTCAAATTACTTAGTTTTTCTCTGCCTCAGTTCTGACCAACCTCACGAGTCGTGTGATGGAAAATATATTAAAAGAGTGAGGGTCTAGGATACTACAGTAATGGGGGCCATTCCTTAGATCAGTTATTTCTAAACTTTTCCTCTCACACCCCCCTTTGCCAGTAATAGAATGTGTCCATGCCCCACCCCCTGAGTCCCTAGCAGGGGCCAAGAAAAGGAGCCAGGGGCTGAGAGCAGCGGCATGCAAATGGTGGCCAAGAGTGAGTGCTGGTGGCCAAGGTCCGGGGCAGAGAGAAGGCTGCAGCTGAGGCTGGACCAGGGCCAGAGTGGAGCCGGGGATAGAATGGGGCCGAGTGATGCTCCCTCCCCAACCCCTTGTGGGGAGTTGACCCAGCTCCCGCTGCACCCCCTCCCAGACGTTCCTCTGCACCCCCACAGTTTGGAGACCACATCCTTAGATGATATTTCAAAACGATCTTCCTCTCATTACTTCTAAGCTCCATCCTTTAAAAAGAAGTGATGCTAGCAATATCCTCACAATGAGGAATTGAGTGTAACAGGTGGAAAAAACCTACACAAATGAGGGAAGAAGGAAAATGATGCTCAGACAAGAGCAGAATTTGAAAAATAGCAGATCATGCCATTTTGTGGCTAACTGAGGCACCAGAAGAAATCGCGCAGCATCTTGGGAAAAAGAAAGTTCTGTCATCTGAAGATGGCCTTACAAAATAATATTAAGATTTTTAAAATGCTTTTTACAAAGCCTAGTTTCTCAAAAATATATTCTTTGATTAACTTCAGGTTTTCCAAAACACTGTATTACAGATCACACATGAGTAACGGAAAGTATAAGGGGGATTTTTGTTGGCATGTCATATTTATTATTTTATAAATTAGGCTGAGGGCAAGCAGGGACATAGTTTGTTCCTCAGTGCTTATGAAAATAAATTCATTTATAAAAACACTTTTTTAAGAAGAGAAGGTACAAGACAGTAAATTTCTCTGCCTCTCTGCTGCTCTTGGATCACATTTGTTTGTGGAGTTATAAACTTTACATGGCATAAAAATGAACACCCAGAGAGCAATATTATTTTTTTTTACTTTCTATTTAATATCTTCCTGACTTATTCTCAAGTACAGGCACACAATACTTTGCTGGCTGAATACAAACCGATGCTATTCAGGTAGTCTTTTTATTAATTATTATTATTTAGAAACTATATTATTAAAATTTATTGCGGATTTGATCCCAGTCACAAAATAATATATACTATATCTCCACAGAACCATCATGAAATAAGATTGCTGCATTATTCCCAGTGTAAGATTAAGCTGTTGAGCAGTCTAATAAAACTGAAGAGAATGAGAAGTGACCTGCCAGCACATAGGAACCATGGAATATAGCTGCAAATTTTATATGCAACCAAAGAACATAAAACTTCCTTCCTATCCGCAAGTTAGCAACCTGTTTGCCATTATCACTATTCTTGTCTGAGTTAGTTTATATCTTTTAAAAGGTACTGAATTCTACTAGCTAGAATGAAATCTGCAAATAGCTATTGTTATTTGTATTCATTAAGAGAGTTTAGGTACTACTTCACTGGTATTTTTACACTTTAAATTAAACTGTTCAGCTGGGCATATACAATATGAGTCTGATTTTTTAAAGTTAGTCACATGTTTTGTCCATACATAGCGGCACTTGTGCCCATCAGGTATTTGTGCACCCATGACCAAAAAGTTGTCTAAATTCCCATGGGCATGCCTAAAACAATTTGTTAGACCCAATAAGATTGTCTGAGCAAGTGAACTCATCTGCCTTTCAAAATATGGTACTACATGTATATTTGCAATCTCCAGACATCCTGATATAACAATAATAAAAGAGGTGAGAAAACTGCCATTATTATTATCCCATTATTATTATCATCGCTGTTTATTTATAGCACCATAGCTCCTCGGATCCCATTAAGGCTCCCCAGTGCAAGGGTAGCTTTAAAACTTACAGTTGCTGTTTCGCAGAAGCCCTGTCAGTAGATGATGTATGTATGTATATAGAATCATCCTCTGTGCATCTGGACCACATCCTCTCATTGGCTATCCCAATGGAGCGCTATGATAGAGGTTGGTGCTGTGACTCCTCTCCCTATGTGGAAATCTCACAGTGGGAGTCCTGGATGTGTTGTTTAATAAAATCATCAAAAGCACCAGATTGTGCCTGATACACACAGTCCTGCATTAGTGATGGCGAAGGCCCGCATCACCATGGGGGAGCTCAGAGAGGGAACGTCTCCCAGGACGTACAGTTCCTCCCAGACCTTACTGGTAAGTAGGTGTGTTTGTTTTTCACACAACACATATAATAGGAAAGAACCATAAAGGATCAATTGGGTCCAAATAACAGAATTTACTGAATATGTATACAACATACAAAGGCCTCGCTATATATACCCAAAGTAGAAGTTTCAAGGAATAGTGTCCTATTCCTCTAGACTACAGGTCTTCACAATGCAACATCTCTCATAATAGTTCAGTATATGCCTTTTCGGAAGTGCAAATTCTGCTGGCAAGTGCCCAAAGAGGAAAAGCAGTACTGCCAAGCCAAAACATTCAGAAAACAGAAGTTAGACCCTAAAATGTCACAACATTGACTTAAATATCATGAGAGTTTTTGGTTATTTTAATTTGTTTTCTTTGCTTTCTGGTTTTTGAGCCTTTGGAGTATGCTCTGTTTGCATTTTCAAGCTTTCCTCTGCAAACAAGATGGCTCGGGATTTTATTATTTTACTAGAAACTCACTATTTTAAAACTGAGAGCTTATAGAATCACATAATAACTATTCTCTAAGAGCTAGGGCTTTAAAAACCTGAAACCAACACCAAATATCATGAGAGTTCACAACACAGGGCCCCACTTATACCTTCAACTTTTTTGTAATGCCTTCGGCCTGGTTTACACTTAAAAGTTAGATTGTCACAGCTATGTTGTTTAGGGATATGAAGAAAAAAAACCACACTCCTGCCTGACATAGCTCTGTTGACCTAACCACCAGTGCAGAAACAGCTCTGTTGATAGAAGAATGCTTCTGTCGGCATAGGTACCATTGTTCAGGGAGTTAGTGTTCCTACACTGACAGGAAAACCCTTTCCATCACTGTAGGCTGTGTCTACACTAGGGGTTTATTTCAGCACAGCTATGATGCTATAGCTATGCTGGAATAGTCTTTTTACCGTAGACATACCCTTATACTAAGAGAGAGCATTCCCTGTACTCCACAGAGTCCAAGAATTATTACTGTGTATGACTCTTCCATGAAGAGTACAAAAATAATTGGGCTTGAGCCCCTCTCCATGTGAAACCACACAAGGGCTAGCTAAATGTTATACTTTGTACTTTAAAAATGCAAAAAGTTGTGTATTAAGGGAAGTTTAATTTCTATTCTGTGAATAATGACTAGAGAAGGAAAAGCACATAACACTTGGCCAGATGCCATTTATTCAATTACTCAATCAATCTGAGCTCCACAAACTGTTACTACCTATTATATAGAAATCAAATATGGCAACGTAATTTAAAACGTAGTCACAATCAAGTTTCTGGTTCCTCACTAATCAGAAAACTAAAAAGCTACCCAGTTGATTTTATGAGAGCCAAACCTGCAAATATGTACAGCATGGACAGTCTGACAAAAATCATGAGAACAGAATTAGTTCTCCCCTTTTCTATCTTTAGACTTTTGTAACTAACATGTAAACAAACTGGTGTGTAAGTGGCACCATGAAAAAGTGTGTGTGCCCCAGTGTGTCATTGTTACCACAACTGCAAGAGTACATGCTGTAATTACACTTGCAAAAGTATGCCTTCAATTGCACATGCATTTCTGAGTTCAGACCATGGTCTCTACTCACCCAATATTTAATCCTTAAAGGACACACTGTTTAAGAGCTAGATTGTTCCAGATGTAACCTGCTTTCGAAGTTGCTCTCTCCTGGAACACTGAGCTGAGCCTCTGGGATTCCTTCCCTCTGGACTACAGCAACAATGACTGCAGAGCCTCTGAATACCATTTCCTAGCCAGTTTAGGGTCTGGAGCAGGAATGGAATAGAATGGAAACTAATACAAAAGCCAATGGGGCATTGTGGATGAAGCAATTTGCATAGACAATTTGCTGGGCCAATGAGAAGCTAGGACAGCTCAGTCCCTCAGTGGGAAGGGACAGGTTGCCTCAGAGTCAAAGGGAATTGTTTTGGTTTGACTTTTGTGCTGTTTGTGTTTAAAGCTGAGAGAGGAGCAGTGCAGCCTGGGGAGTCTCTGCTCAACTCTCAGTCCCCACGAAAAGGGAGTCTGAACTATTGAGGAGTTTAGTATGTGATCAGGCAGTGCTGGCCCTGTTAAGATGAGTGATCAGGAAGACAAAGAGCCAACCTGATGCCATCTACCTAGAGTCAGTCCAGACATCCAAGGGGCTGTATACCAGGAGCCAGAAGAGGACCCTGCCCCACTCATGGGTGAACACACTGCAAGAGAACCCCTTGCTTTTTGTTTAAGCTGGTCGGTGTTCATAGTACTATCACATTTGTCACAGGACTTCTCCTTACTGGTGCTAGGGAGGGAGCATGGGATCTGTGTAGAACAGGGTGTGCAGATCTGTGTAGAACAGGGTGTGCATTCCCTAAAGACTTTGTTTGGTATCCCCAATAAAGTCCTCTGTCTTATAGTGTCTTTGAGGGTGGCATTTCATTGGTGAGGTTTGTATTAATGTGTCTGTGTGATGGGTTTACTCCTTGTGAACAAAGCAGACTATTAGTTATTATCCCAAGGGACATCATGCCTTGTGTCCCAGGCACAGTGAGGAGTCATCTTGAGTGGAGGCACCAGGTGCCAAACAAAAGCACAAGTAATTACATGCTGAATGGATGTGCATATAAAGGTGCCATTGGATGCCTTCCAGTGCAAAATAAATGGATTTGCAAATAGACAATTATGTAAAAGTCTGTTTTGCACATGCAAGTGTTAATTCGTTTACACCCATAATTTTTTCCATGTGGAACACGGCATCAGCCGGTGAAATTGAGATTGTTTATTATTGACATTCCTTCTAGATTCATAAACTCATAGACTTTAAGTTCAGAAGGGACCATCATGATAATTAGTAAATATTTAAGTTTACTCTTCTATATCATCTTTTAATGAAGAATCTCAAAACATCTTCAAACATCAATTAAGCTTCATCATACAGTTTGGAAATCTGGGGAAAATGAGCTAACCAAATATGCATGACTTGGTCAAGTGACAGCGTAGGTAAGTCTTAAAGCCAGGAATAACACACAGATTTTCTCTATCCAATTCTGTGTTTTAGCCAATGTTCTCTCTCTTTCTCATTTAAACTAAAAAGAGAAAATAGTTAAGACTCTGAAGTCTAAATGCTAAGATGGGTGAACCTGAGTCCTGGGTATTGAATGAGAATATTAATATGATAGGCAATCACAGAAACTTGGTGAAATCATGATAATGGGACACTGTAATACCTGGGTACAAAATATTTAGGGATGACAAAATAGGTTGTGCTGGTGAGAGAGCGACACTGTATGTGAAAGAAAGCTTAAATTCATATATAATAATAATCTTAAATGAATCAAAGAATATCACAGAAGTTCTATGAATAGAAATTCCCTGCTTGAATAATAAGAGTGTACCAGTAAGGATAGACTACTGACCACCTAATCAAGATATTGATCATGACTGTGAAATGCCCAGGGAGATTAAAGAAGTTTAAAAAATATAAAACCCAATAATAGTGGGAACATATCACCTCAGAATGGGACACAGAGATAAAATTTCCAGATAACATTAATGACTGCTTCTTGGAGCAGCCAGTCCTGAAACCCACAAGGAGAGAACCAATTCTTAATTTAGTTCTAATTGGAGCATAGGATCAGGTCCAAGAAGTGAATAAAGCTGAACTGCTTCGTAATACAAACCATAATGTAATTAAATTTAGCATCCTTGTAAATGGGAAAATACCAAAGAAACGCAGAACAGTAGCATTTAACTTCAAAAAGGAAACTATAAAAAAATGAAGAAGCTAGTTAAATGGAATTTAAAAGGAACAGTCACAAATGTGAAATGCCTGCAAGCTGCATGCAAACTATTTAAAAACACCATAATGATCAAACTAAAAGTATACTCCAAATTAAAAAATGAGGACCAAAAAAATGCTACCATGGCTAAACAACAGAGTAAAAGAGACAAAAGGGCATTTAAAAATTGGAAATCAAATCCTACTGAAGAAAATAAATAAGAGCATGAATGCTGGTAAGTCAAGTATAAAAGTATAATGAAAAAGGTCTAAAAAGAATTTGAAGATCAATTAGCAAAAGACACAAGAACTAAGTTAAGCTAATTATTTTTAAAGTATACCAGAAGCAAGAAGCCTGCCCCAAAATCAGTGGGACTCCTAAACAAACTACTAAAAGAGCACTCAGGGAAGACAAGACAGTTGTGGAGAAGCTAAATGAATTCTTTGCATTCGTCTTCACTACAGAGCATGTGATAGAAATTCCCATAACTGAGCCATTTTTTAGGTGACAAATCTCAAGAACTGTCCTGGATTGAGGTGTCAGTAGAAAAGGTTTAGGAACAAATTGATAAATTAAACAGTACCAAATGCTATTCATCTAAGAATTCTGAAGGAAATCAAACATGACGTTGCAGAACTACTAACTGTGGTATGTAACCTATTATTTAAATCAGCATCTGCACCAGATGACAACTGGAGGATAGCTAATGTAATGCCATTTTTAAAAAAGTCTCCAGAGGCAATCCTGGAAATTACAGGCCAATAAACCTAACTTTAGTACCAGGCAAACTGGTTGCAACTATGTAAAGAACAGGATTATCGGATATGTAGATAAACACAATGCCGGGGAAGTGTCAACATGACCTTTGTAAAAGTAAACCATGTTTCACCCATCGTTAGAATTCTTTGAGGATGTCTACAAGCATGTGGACAAGGGCGATTGAGTCAGTATAGTACATTTAGACTTTTAGAAAGCCTTTGACAAAGCGGCAGCCCAAAGACTTCAAAGCAAAATAAGCAGTCATGGGATAAGGGGGAAAGTTCTCTCATGGATCAGTAACTGGCTAAAAGATAGGAAACAAAGAGTAGGAATAAATGGTTGGTTTTTCACGGTGGAAGTAAATAGCAGGGTCCCTCAAGGATCTGAACTGGGACCCGTACTGTTCAACGTTTTCATAAAGGATCTGGAAAAAAGGGGTAAACAGTGAGGTGGCAAAGTTTGCAGATGATACAAAATTATTCAAGATACTTAGGTCTAACGATGACTTTGAAGAGTTACAAAGGGATATCACAAAACTGACTACAAAATGGTACATAATTCAGTGTTGATAAATCAAAGTAATGCACACTGGAAAATGTAATTCCACCTATACATATAGAATGATGGAGCCTAAATTAACTTTTGCCACTCAAGAAAGAGATCTTGGAATCATTGTGGATAGTTCTCTGAAAACAGCTGCTTAATGTGAAGCAGCAGCCAAAAAAAGCTAACAGAATGTTAGCAAACATTAGAAAAGGGATAGATAACAAGACAGTAAATATTATAATGCCACTAAATAAAGCCATGGTACACCCACACTTGGAATACTTAGTGCAGATCTGGTCACCCCATCTCAAAAAAAAAGATGTATTAGAATTGGGAAAAGTAAAGAGAAGGGCAACAAAAATTATTAGGGGCATAAAACAATTTCCATATGAGGAGAAATTTAAAAAGATTGGATCTGTTCAGCTTAAAAAAGAGGCGGCTAAGGTGGGATATGATAGAGGTCTATAAAATCATGAATGGTGTGGAGAAAGTGAATAAGGAAGTGTTATTTATCCCTTTACATAATACAAGAACCAGTGGTTACCCAATGAAATTAATAGGTATCAGGTTTAAAGCAAACAGAAGGACGTACTTCACACAACACAGTCAGCCTGTGACACTCATTGCCAGGGGATGTTGTGAGGGCCAAACTATAAATGTGTACAAAAAAGAATTAGATAAGTTCATGGAGGATAGGTCCATCAATAACAATTAGCCAGGATAGTCTGGGATGCAACCCCATGCTCTTGATGTCCCTAAACCTCTTACTCCTAGCAACTGGGACCAGACAACAGGGGATCTATCAATCACTGAATAATTGCCTTGTTCTGCTCATTCCCTCTGAAGCAGGGGGCACTGGCCATTGTCAGAAGGCAAGATACTGGGCTTAACAGGCCATCGGTCTGATCCAATGTGGCCATTCTTATGTTCTTATGTGGCTAAAGGGGAAAGTAGGAAATAAGAAATTGTTTGGTTTGTTAAATGTGCTTGCTTAGAAAGAGCTGTGTGGTAGCTTGGAAATGCTGGCAATACACCATTCATAGCCCTTGGAGAGAAAGCAAAGGAGCAGTTCTGTCCTTTAGGGAGACTGGCTTGCTGGGGATATCACAGTGTAAGGCAGAGAGCTTCTCAGACTTAGAACTCCCCTTTCTCCTCTTTCCCCCTTCCCCTTCCCAGTCACATGGGAGTGGAACAAGGATCAGCACCTACAGATAAACAACCGATGAAGGCCTGAGACATGACTGGGAACTCCTGGAGGGGACACAGAATGGGCCATGGTGCGGGAGGGTTTATATATGCAGTTACCCAGAAACTGTGACTCTATGCATTGCCCTAAAGTTGTATCCCTTTAAAATGTTATTCTTTAGAACGGAGTACAGGGCCCTTGATTTTACTTGGATAATACTACTATTCTGCAAGCAGCTAAGCACTGATTAGCTCATAGCTGAAAGTTTTTAATAACATTTGCCTCATTTCTTTTCAGTGTCAAGTTTTCATTTCAAGTATAAATAACCTGTGTATTCTCCTTGACCCAATTATTAACTTTAGTACAATACAGCTTAATTGGTTTAGAGAGATTAATGTATTGGTTAATTTAAATATTACCAGATATTAATGGTTCTATCAAAAGTCTAAAAAGGCATTTATTACTTTAGAGAACACGATCAGTATAATGCATACTTGAAATCTTAAATGAGCCTTGCTGAGTTCCTAGAACTAATGAGCTGCTAGAAATGCTGTTGTTCCCACCTCCACAACCTCATGGGTCCTCCTAAATCTGAATGATAAGAAGACCAAGAGGGATAATGTTCCTAAGGATTTTAAGAGTCCAGTATTAATCAGCATTAACCAAAGTAGAAGCTTCTTTGGTACTGTAGTAAAGGGTAGCAAAGCCATGAAGTTGTAATTTCAAGGTCTTAAAATCTCAAGATGATCAGAAAATGCAATCACATAAACACAGACATTTTCAGGAATTCACTCTACATGTTTCTTTCCATAATGCACAAGATTGGCAGTGATTTGTGATCTATAAAATAAACCACTTCATGATCACTCTAAGACTGATACAAATAAATCTCAGAGCTTCAATCACACTGAAGTCTAGTATGTCCCTTTATGTATCATAGTCTCTTTTCAACTCTAAAGACCTAGGCCTCAGTTGCTCCATAAGCAGGCAACATGGGAGACAGAGAGGTAGCACACATTGGACAAGGAAGTGCAGCCTCTACCAAAACAGGATATTGCCTCTCAGTCAGTGTGCAGAATCAGCACTCTGGGTGCTCACAACCCAGAGGAAGACAAGAAAGAGGCATGACTGAAGCTGTGAACACTAGGCTATATGTTCCATCCAAGTACAGTCATTCTCAGACAGGGAAAACTGTGTATATTAGGGGTGGTCCTTAAACTACATAACAAATATGGGATGCATCATTAATTTTGAATGACAGAGTGTTTGTTTCAGTATTAAAAGGGAGTGGTGGGTCTTGAAATTCACTTACGATATGTGTTGTATAATTTATGGACAACTGCTTACATCAGCTTTCATATATACTGGTTGAAAGAAAAGACAGAATAGAGTGCAATCAGATCACAAGCATGGGAATGTAAGCTGTCCTTACATGGGAATGTAGCAACCTGAAAGGAACTCGAAAGGAGCAGCACTGGTTGCATGAGGGAAGAGTTTGAATAATGCACAAGGAAGTCAGTCTGTGTGCACATGGCTGGAACGCTAGCTATGATTCCAGCAAATCTGAAAACAGTACTCAATAAAAAAATAGTTTAGCTTTAGAAACATGGATTCCTCTCATGTCACTACCCAGAATGCAGTACATAAAACAAAGAAAAACAGTGAACTGGAACAACAGTGTCTGAATATGAGAGCTGAAGGAATAACCAGCAAAAGGAGACAGAGACATGCCCTTGGCCATTCTACCCCTGTATAACCAATTAGTTCATTTTATCATTTCATTCTGTTAGTGTTGTAGTTAATTCATGTTATTTCATATGTAATCAATGTGTGATGAAAAGATAAGTAGGATAGAATTATAGGAATAGAAGACTGGCAAGTATTAAAGAGTGTCAAATATGTTTTAAGGATATAAATGCCAGGCCTGCAGGCTGAGTCCTGATTTTAGCTTAGTCACAGTAGGCCACAGGCTTAAAGAGATTTGGCATGAGTGTGTAATCTAAGATTGACTCTATCCCAATAAGATTACAGTATATTACTAGACCACAGTATTACAAGACATCTGATTGTAACATCACAGGAAGTTCCGTTCTGACCGCAAGTTTCCCTGGAAATAGGTTAAAGTAAATGTTAATAAGATGCTAATGAAGAAAGGGGGAATTCAGAGAACAATTTATGGAAAGTGGGGCACCCCAAAATGTATGGGGTTTGGAAGCATGGCTAAGGAAAAAGAAATTAGAACTCTCATGTATTTGATAAAGTGCTAGGAATGTCAGAACAACAATATAAAGGAGCTTCCCTGGGTGGGTGCACGTGGGAAGACTCTAGCAGAAATCACCCTTCTATCAATGACTAGCTGTTGAGAGATCCACCAAACTCTACAATATCTTTGGGGATGTGAGTATAAATATGGTATGGGCTATTGCTTGGGCTCTCTCAGGTTTTTTAGATGTGTAGGAACGTAAAGTATAATTCTAAGTTATAGTAGAAACAAGCCTGTTTATTGTAATTGAGTTTGTGGTCATTGAATTCATTCTTCATGTGCTTCTAAGAGTCTTCCAATCTAAGACAATCTTAAAGGGTAACTTTCACACTAGTGATCTGAAAAACTATGGCTGCACTGGAGCCAAACTCACACTGAGATAACACAAAACTATCAATCAATTCAATTTAAAATAACGGCTACCCATGTCTCCATCTGACTCCCATATCTGGGACCCTTAGTCTCTGACAAATAACACTGGGCCTCTCAACTGCTGGCCACAGACCAACAACAACACATTTCTGACAACTGCAGGGCTTATGGGGTGCCTCAGCCTAGTGGGACACTGTATCTGAGCTACATTACTCCTTGACAGTCACACTCCATTCCCGGATTGGGGGACTGATTTTACATTGGCTGTTAATGATTTCCATAGTTACTGTGCTCCCATGGTCATTTGCATGGTGTCCTGTGGCAGGAAGTCTGTCTTGAGGAACTTGCATGGCCAGAGGAGCCTTGACCCTCCCATTCTGCGGGAGGTGTCCAAAGCAGGCTTGGAGAGATATAATAGTGGGCTAACGCAAGCAGGAGCTGAGGTATATCCACAATGCCTTAAGGATGTACTTAAACAGTGCATGTCCTCCATAGTTTCCACTGGCTTGGCTGCTCTTGTAAAGGTGAATCACCCCTGCCATCATAAAATATATCCCTATATTCACCCCACACACACTATTGTAATAATATTTATACAAAGTACGCCTAGTAAGATATCATTTGAAAACTCAGAATTTGCTGATTAGTATCATCCTGATAAAATATGTGTGGCAATACTGTGTGAAGTTATTAGATTTCACTGGATGGTGTTATTAACACATGTTCCAAATTAAAACTGGCAAAGAGGTCAGTGTCAAACAAAGGAATGTTTGCGCTGCTTAATTTGCATTTAAGCAGTAAACAGAGTCATCAAGCAAGAAGGGAAACAAAGGAAGCTCAAACAGGTGAGAAAAAAGTAGCAGGAAACCTCCTTCCACATAGACTTTTTGTCTCCTGGTAACCAGCTGGAAATGTTTTTTCAAGAGGAGGACTGAAAGCAGAAAAAAAAGAGATACAAACACTCCAAACGCCCCCTCTCTCTCTCTCTGCCCATCGCATTCACTGCTCCTGAGGTAACAAAGGAAGCCTTTGTTGGATCTGGGAGAAGGGGTCCTGACCTAAGAAATTTGGTCATTAAGACTGCTGAAATCATGTGGCGAGAAAACTTTGCTTTGAATTTAACATAGTTTGATAAGTCAGGCACCGATTTCATTTTATCTTTATTTTGCTTGTAACAATTTCTGACTTTTATATCTCATTACTTGTACTCACTTAAAATATCTCTTTGTAGTTAATAAACTTGCTTTATTGTTTTAGCTAATCCAGTGTGTTTAAATTAAAGTGTCTGGGAAACTCCATTTGGAGTGGCACGTTGTGTGCATATTATTTCTATTAAAGAAATAATGGATTTAATGTAACTTATATTCTCCAGGAGAGGGCTGGGTGGTACAGAACTTACATTTCTGTGGGGAAAGCTAAGACTGGATATTTGTCAGGGTCACCCTGAAGTACAACCAAGGCTGGTGAGAGTGTAATCCAAGTGTGACTGGCAGGCTGCTGGTGCATGCAGACACTCAGGTTGTGGCTTGCATGTTGGAAGGCTGATTGTGAGCAACCCAGATTGGAACTCCTTCAGCATGACATCATAAGGCACCCAAGGTTCCAGGGCAAGGGTGAAACAGCTACTCCTTAGTCTTGATTGTACAGCCTGGTATGTCACAGATGCAGTGGCCATTATGGCACAAGGCACTGCTATTGGCACACTTCTGCACTAGCGGGGATAAATAAAATGCCATAGACGTCTGGTTTCTTAGTAGAAATACAAAACACAGTCTCCTCAGAATAGAGCATACTTCCCACATTTCCTATATCTGAAAAAAAGCGTACAATTCATAGCTGAAACAGCTTGAGATGGTATTTAATTACGTTATTTATTGTGATGATACACCTGGTGACTGGTACATCTCTTTCACGTACATCTGAGGGGGTATGGAGGGTGGCGATAGTGTTTTCAACCTCACTTTCTGCAGGGCTGCCTTTTACTCTGAATGCGAAACAGAATCCATACCTCTATTTTAGCTGTATTACTGTGCTGCATTAATGTAGTACATGCCACCCTTCCAAAAGAGAGTCAAAGGCTTTGTTTGGCCACGTCATACTTAACCACTAGGATTTGCCAGAGGATGTCCCTTTCCTACAGAGAATGAATGTATTTACATTTCCTAGCCTACAGCACCTAGAGAAGTGAGCATCTCACTAAGCTGGTTCTCTGCATTGCCTAACATTTGCCAGTGGTTCATAGGTTGAATACCTTTCATTTGCTCTGTTCAGAATAGGGATTTTAATACTGAGGATGGGATTTCATGTATTCTGATGCTGCATAATAACACTCGAGAACTCCATGTTTCTAAAAATAAACCGGCATTTTACTAAGAGACCTATTTACAGGGATGATACAAATACAGCTAGGATTCTAGGCACATTTACACAATCTCATTTCCAGGTGCCTCCTCCACACTTTTCCCTCCTGCAACACATGTTCCTCCTTCCAGGCTAGTTACTATAGATGGGGCCTGAAAAAAAAACCCACAAGCCATCTCTTTTTTGTTACTTAGTATTTGCATACAATCCCAGAACAGCAGGAAGACATCAGCCTTCCACAGACAGGAACAAATCTCTGCCTTCTTTATTCCATCACTTCAGCTGAGGCACCATTCTGTAAACCAATGACAAATTATACTTCAAGAAATGAATTGAAATTGTTTTGAGAAGGAACACCACTGTGCCTCAGAGAGTGTTTGTCTTACAATTTGCAAATCCAACTCAAGAGCAGAAGCAAAACCTGCGCGATACCACCTTTCAGCAATGAGCTATCACCACTTGTGGTCTCCTTACCAAAGGGGAGAGTGAAATAAAGCAGTGTTTATCCTTTCAACAGTGCTAGTCTGTGACTTGTAAAGAAAGTAGGGCCCCCAAGTGATTGCTTGTGTCTATGGTGAGCCAAGGTTTCATGGATGTTTGGATTGGAAGGATGTGGTCATAGTCTGGAAATGTACTATGGGATTGGTTCTGCATAACTAGAAATTTTTGTCATTCACTACTGCTGTGATAAGATCAAGCTTATATCACTGGTGAACACCATTACAATTGTGTTAGATGAACTGCAAGCCATGCAACAGGCGTATCCAAGCAGGAATTAAGGTATTTCATGGCATTAAATTATTTAGATGATTTACCTAAGTAGCTGTATGATATTCTGCAATGATATGACACTCCCTTGTGATTAAAAACAGATCCTTGATAAAAAAAAGTCAAAGCCATGTACGCGTCTTTCTGTTGGCAAACATATGTTCATATGACAGCTTTCCTTCCCAAGGCACCATGGATGCAAAATGGCACAGCAGGTATCACAATAAGAAATTCGCCATTCTTCACAGATATGAAAGCAGGTTGAGTTTACTGGGGAACTCTCTTGCCTCCTTCAGTTGAAGAGAAATCAATGTTCCCATCACCTTAGTTCATCCTTCTTGTCTGGAATTTATTACTATATCCTTCACTACTAATTAAACAATTGCAATTGATTTCTGGTGAGAGAACAGAAAATGTCAAAGAGAAAACAGTAATTTCCTAAATTAATGTGTAATAAGCATTTCTGAGGTGGATTTTTGTATAGTACATGTTGTCCTTGCCCATCTATTTTGATCTGCACAAAGTAAAGAGACCAGTATTATAATACTATTCAAACTCCATTGAGCATAACTTTAAGAGGCCCAAGAGGAACTCCACTTGTTTCCTGCCTTTTCCTCAGATTTCTAAATAAATTGCTGTTTCTAAACACTTTTATAAGGAAATACATTCTTTTTGTTCCCCACAGCTTGGGCTCTCCTACCAATAAAGTACCATACAAAAAACCCCCAGTGAAATCATTCACTAATTGGTAGCTAATATCTCCCACTTATATACGATTTTTCATCCAATTACCTAATTAAGGTCTTGGGAAGGTGTCATTACTGAAAGGAAGATTAAAATGAGGTACAGAATTAATTCCCTTGACAGTCATGACCTGCGGCAAGAGGACTCACAGGGATTATTTCATCAACCACATTTTTTGGTGTGAAATGAAGCAATTATCAGTGGAAAACATCACTGTAAAACAGTTTAGAGAGAGAAGTTAGAAGTAACATTGTCAGTTAAGCTGTAGAGAAATTACTCATTTCAGAATATGGCTGGGACACAACATGCCATGGAACTTTAATAGATACAAATAGTTAGGACCTTAGTTTTATATCTTATCAGTAAGACAGCATTTCCAGAAGCACAGAGCCATCTCAAGATATTTCAATATTTATTTCACTTATTTAACTGATCTATAAATCACCTATTACAAAGTTTCTAAGTGCTGTACAACAAAACCAAAGTAAAAATCAATAACATCAATAAAAAATCCAAGGAACCTCTACAGACAAGCAGATGGAAAAAAAAAGGAAACTGACACTCCAGAATATCCCCAACGACAAAATGAATTACTTCTCAGCTGGAACGATGATGGAGAAAAACAGGTAGTAGCTGATGTAGTAACGAAGGTCAAGGGTACACCACTCAAAATGTTTCCTTTGTACTACAGCTTCTTAAATCAAATTCTTAAAATGGGTTTCTTTTAAGAAATCTTTACTGATGGTATCAGTTAGGTTTCTTATATATGCAGGCCTGATTCTGTCCTGGCATCAACGGACGTCTGGAAACTTTAATGAATCTAAGATGATGCTCATACGTAACACAAAAGCCAATCCACATTCTGATCTCTGGTGAGATCAGGTTTTTAGTGGAACATTTTGCACAGCCCTCTTTATAAGATCTAGGAGCAAGCACCAAGACCCTGATCCTACAAACACTTACATAACTTTATGCACCTGTATATTTCTGTTGAACTCAATGGGACTAGACAGG